>VDFB02274714.1:10894492-10946869 GCA_007258455.2 Sequoia sempervirens
GAGAGACCTTAGAGAGAGAAAAAGAGAGTGTGTGTTCTCTAGTTAGGGTAGGAGGGGGGTAAAGGTAAAAAAGCTATGCCACACTTTATAAAAGAAGCAGCTAACACTGATCTAAGTTTTAAACTTAAATCACTAAAATGTGGCATATATGTTTTGAATTTTGAAATCATGTAAACTAGTAAAATATGTATTTTTTAGTATATTTTATGTTTGTATTGTTTTAAAAAATTAAAAAATTATTTTAAACTAATTTTTAATAAATTAACACTATAATTTAATTGCTGATAAAATACTAAAAAAATGAAGTTGCATGAGATGTCAAACTTTTCATAGTAATTTTTTTTTCTTTCAAATTTTTTGTGCGTATTTATAACTTGAAGCTTTAGTGCATGGATTTTTTTTTCCAATTTTGATAAATATATATTTTTCAATAAATATTAAAATGTGTGTGCATCAAAAAATAGTTATTTCCATGGGACGCCAATTTTCATATTAAATATTTATCTAAAATGGAAAAAAATTATACCATCTTGAAATAGATTCTTTTATCTAGTGCATCAATTTTAAAAAAAAAAAATTAAAAGTTTTAGTATTTTTCCTTGGCATGGTAATGAACCTAATATTTTGTGTTGATAACCTACTTTTAGTAAAAATAAAAAATAAATGTAAATAATAATCAAACTATTAAAATAGATATATTTTTTGAAAAAAACACTTATCGATGTACATAAGGGTATTTTTAATATTTTTAAAAAAATGTTATTTACATTAGTAGGAGTTATGGAAACTTCAAGTTTTTCAAATAATTTTATTTTTTTTGTAAATTGGAGTCAAAGTGGTGCTCCATATATTTTTATCCAACAATTTTAGTTGAAAAAGTTGTGGAAGTATCTAACTTAGCTCGAATGAATCTTACTAGACTATATGTTTGACCAAAATTGATTTTTAGTTAAAAAATACTTAAATTCATTTGTGTTGATAAGTTGGTTGAAAGTGTGACAAAACTTTATGATTTTACCCAAGGAGATACTTGAAGGGGTGGGAAGGAGAGACCGGAGAGAGAGAGAGTGTTCGCTCATTAGGGTGGGAGGGAGAGACCTAAGAGAGGGATAGGGGATATAGGAGGGAGACATGAGAGAGAGGGGGTGGGAAGGATAGGAGGGATAGAGAGAGAGGGGGAGAGAGAGGAGGTTGGACCTAAATCCTAAGCCATAAACCATAAAGCCTAAACCCTAAATACTAAACCCTAAACCATAAACCATAAAGCCTAAACCAAAGAGAGAGATATGGGGGGGAGAGAGTGTGTGAGAGAGAAAAACACAAAGGGAAGGAGGAAGGTTGGGAGATTAAGAGAGAGGGAGAGAGGGAGGGAGAGTGAGAAGGAATGGGGGAGGGAGAGGTAGAGATGGAGAGAGGTAGAGGGAAGTATACAGGGAAGGAGAGATAGAGAGGGGGGAGGAGGGAGGGAGAAAGAAAGAGAGAAGTAGAGAGGGGAGGAGGGATGGATAGAGGGAGAGAAAAGAAGTGCTTGATAAATAGAATGAGGAGAGAGAGGAGGGAAGGAGGAAGGTGGAGAGAGAGACCAGAGAGAGGAGGGTGAGATGAGAGAGAGAGGGATAGGTTAAGAGAGAAGTAGAGAGGAAGGGTGTTGGGATGAAGGAAGAGAGAGAGAGGAGGGAGGGAGGGAGAGAGAGAGGTAGAGAGGGATAGGTTAGATAGAGTGAAGCAGAGAGGGAAGGTGGGTGGGAGGAAGGAAGAGAGAGAGGGGAAGATAGAGAACATTAGAGAGGGAAGGAGGGATGGAGGGGGAGAGAGAGGTTGGATAGATAGAATTATAGAGGGAAGGAGAGAGTGTGAGAGACAGGTCTAGAGCATAAGGGATAGAAAATGAGTGAGATAGAAAGAGAAAGATGATAAAACTTGTTGATTACTAAAATTTGACCTCCTGATTACTGAAATTTGACATGTTGATTCTTGAAATTTGACTAAGTCTAAAATTTTTGAGATCTTCCAAAAACTAGAATTTGCATTATAACTCCTAGAGATCTAAAACCACTCTCAAACATGTTGCCTATATACATGAAATATAACTTAAAGTATAAGAAAGTAAATGTCCATATGTAAATGTCAACTTATACTTAAATGCTTATTTCATGTATATAGTTTCTCTGAAAGATAAGAAGAAAGAGACAAGAAAAAGAGAAGAAAAAAAATTCAATGTAGACCAAAATGCGAGCTCATTATAAGTTGCTCGCGTTTTGGAAATATTCTTTTGATTTCAAAAAATGCACATTTTTTTAACTCAAAATGTGTGCGTCTTTTGAAATTTAAACCAACGTGAGCGTGTTATAATGTGAGCACGTTATAACGCACTTGCATTATGGATTGGTAATGACTGATCCAAGGCACGATCATTACCAAGCCATAATGTGCTCACGTTTTCACTATTTCGGGATGAAAAAGTATATTGGCCACAAATTGGCTACCCATCTTCATGCACTTGCTCTAATGGGTATGCGTAGGATCATGATGGGCCAAAAAGTGGCAATATGATGGGTATGTGTAGGGTATGTAGCCGACGACTTTTTTTACCCAAAATTCATGAAATGAAAAGGGTTTTTAGAGGAGATTATTAGCTTTCCACCAATATAAATTATGCTTTACTTTGAATTTAATAAATAATTATTATTCATTTTCTATTTGAATTACGAATAAAGTCGTGATTGATAGGTTGATTGAAAAACATCTATAGCTTTCAAATGGTATCACATTTTTTGAATCTGAAACATGTGTCACATTCTATGCTTCACATACTATAGGATTAAAACAAAATGAATTTCATGAAGTTTTGACCAAGTTAAGGTGGTCAAACATACGAGTTTTTTATATTTTTTAAAAGTTGTAATAAAAAAATCATAATTAATTATTTAATTGGAAAAAAATTACAAAAAAGTATACATCACATTGAGACATGAGTCTACTTATATCTAAAATCCTATAAAAAAATATTATCAATTTATTGTGGTTAGGGTGGTCAGACAGACACCTACTTATTTTTGCCCTGAAATTTAAGTACTACTGCATTGAAATTTCAAATTTTCACCAAATAGATTTTTTTTTTAAATAAACCTAGTAGTTTAGAAATTATATTCAATTTTCTACATATTCTATTCTTACATATTTTTGAAATAATATAGATGACTTATTCAAATTTTTACGTCAAGTCTCCTAACTCTGAGTTTTATGAATGTCATCGCCACTTAAGGGCCTATTTTTTCCATGATGATCCTGCAATACCCTAACATGAAAAAGAACACAATGAAAAAGACTAGTAAGGCACATGTAAGTAAACCTCTAGTAGGTTTTCTACATCCAAATCTTGTTCATCATATACAAAAGCTAGACAACTAGCCAAAGGGACAACAACAAGTGTGGAACTAGGATCATCACCAAGTTCAACATTCTTCTGAAGAGAATTATCAGTTAAGCTCATAGAAGAGGAAAACAATGTGTTCAATTCATTAAGCACTTCTTCATCAATTTTAGCAACCTCATCATCGCCATCCAAGTTAATTACCATGGGAGGTCGAAGGATAATGTCTAAAGAAGGTTTTAGGTCTTGTTGTTGTTTAGGCTCTTTTTGTTTCAGCGAAGAGGGAGATGCATCATGTGTTGTTTCACTCAAGTTTACATGTTGATTTTCTTTTTTGTTTTCTTTGTTTACCCTTCAAGCACAAGCATGATGTCTATGCCTACACTCTCTAGCATTTTTGTTTCTTTTAGTTTGAGTTTCAATTTGTGTTTGTGTAGGAGTGGGTTTATCAATCAAAGGTTTCTTTTCTTCCCTAAGGGGGGGAAAAAAAGGAACCATAGGAGGTTTTCAACCACTTTCTCTTTATCTTTATAGACTTGTTTTATCTTAGTTGGCACAATAGAATTGTCTTGGTTGTCTCTTGGTATTTTTTAAGAGATAGGAAAAGTATCTATCTTAGGTTGGTCTTGGTGGTTTGGAATGTCTTTAGGTTCAATCATTGTTTTATCATGGATGGTAGGCTCAATCATAGGTTGAGGCATGTTTGTAAGGGATAGTTTCACTATGAATTTTTCCTTCAAATTTTAATAATATTTGAAAAAAAATTCCTCATGAGGTTTAATAGGTTCCATAGGCTCAGGACAAAAGAAATCTAATGAGAAATTCCCACAGGAAGACATAGGATTAAAGCCACTATGGTGAACAATAAATATTTCATTGTCAAAGGGAAACTTTAAACATTTATGCATGACCGACGAGATTGCTTCCATGGAGCGTAGCTATGGGTAACCAAGCTTCACATGAAATTGATTCAACATCATGATGATGGAGAATGAGACATCTAATTGTTTTGGTCAGATTTGTAAAGGAAGGGTGATTGATCCCATTGTAGGGTAGGTGAAACCATTATGCATTTTTATCTAGCTTTTGGTCTATCATATGTTTCTTGATAGAGTTTATGTACAAGTAAGTATTCTTCAGTGATCACATTCTCTCCACATACGATATCAATTAATATCCCATTAGGTGCATTTCTAATGATATCTTTAGATGAGAAAGCAATGTCAAGAGGATTTTTATTTCATTCCTTATGATGTCGAATTTTGATCAATCCAACCATATCATCAGTAGGATCTTGTTCTATAGGACCTTGTTCAACAATATTCATGTTGTCATCATTCGTGTCCACATTCATCACATAATTCTTCTTAGTTTCACTACCTTTGACAAATAAAATGTTATGATTAGGCATAGGGTTGGTAAAGATTTGTAAGTTTTGGTTGGGAGGGGTAACAAAATTATTTCCTTGATCACTAACACCTCCAATTAAAAGTTGACCAAAATCAATGACATCTTGCACAAGATGTTTAAGATGCTTACAATGTTCTGTGTTGTTTCCATTTTTTCGGTGATAATGGTAGTAAGCATTCGATATGGAAAGTTTGAAGGTAAAGTTTTATTAGGATCAAGATTTTTAACATGAGGTAGGTTGATCATTTTCTATTCTAAAACTTGTGACATTATGTTATGGAGGGTATCAGATAAGGGAGCAAATTGCCTAGTCGGATCCCCAAATGAGAAAGGAGTTGTCTCCTTGTAGCAGCCACTTGGGTATCGACATGTTGGGTTGGTTGAGGGGGCTTAAGTTGGAGGAAGAACTTATTCTATTTTCTAAAAGGTTGATAATTGTTTTGATTTGCAGATTCATACTTTTCAGGTTAGCTAGAGGTGGGTTTTATGTCATGACTACTAACCAAGTTTTGATAATCATGAATGGCAGTACACAAGTGTACATAGGAAGGAAACTTAATCATGGTAAGCTTATCTTATATCTTAGTTTTCAAATTCTCAATGAACATGGACATTGAAGGTGAGGGTCAGGAATATTTACATCGATTTGGGATAAAGTGATTAGTAGCATGAAATAAAGTTAGTAACCTTTTCATCATCCTTTTTCCTACATCTCATCAAATCAGCTAAAGTCATCTTAGGAGTCATATGCACTTGGAAATGGTTTATAAAGGCATCCACAAGTTCACTGAATGAAAACCATTCTAAGGTGATGTTTTTAAGGATCTAGAGAAAAGCTTAGCCAAGAGCTTATCCTCAAGGACAAAATAACTTAGACATAAGGTAGTATAAGTAGAAACATGGTTAGAAGAATCTCCTTTCCCTCTATACTTCTCAAATCTAGGAATATCTATACCTTGTGGTATCCGTGTTCTCAATATCTCAAAGGATAAGGAATTTCTTTTGACATAGTATGAAGCTTGGCCATTTTGATTTTGGTTTATAGTTGAAATTTTCTTTTGAAGAGATGAAAATTTTTACAAAATTTTATTTATGATGGGGTCTTTGGTTGTATTTTGAGATGAAGGTGAATATGGTGGAGGTGTATATGTATTTGAAGGGAAAGTGAATGGAATTCTTATAGGAGGGTATGTGCAGGATCATCATGGAAAAAATAGGCCCTTAAGTGGAAAAAAATTTAGAAAAATCAGAGTTAGGCAACTTGACTTAAAAATTTGAATAAGTTATCTGTATTATTTCAAAAATATGTAAGAATAGAATCTGTAGAAAATTGAATGTAATTTCTAAACTACTAGGTTTATTTTAAAATAAAAAAATCTATTTGGTGAAAATTTGAAATTTCAATGTAATAGTACTTAAATTTCAAGGAAAAAGCAAGAAGTAGGTGTTTGTCCGACCACCCTAACCATAATAAAATGATAATATTATTTTATAATATTTTAGATATAAGTAGAGGACTCATGTCTCGATGTGATGCATATTTTTTTGTAATTTGTTTCCAAGTAAATAATTTTTTTATTTTTTTTTATTACAACTTTCAAAAAATATAAAAAACTTGTACGTCTAACCACCTTAACTTGGTCAAAACTTCATAAAATTCATTTTTTTTTTAATCCTATAGTATGTGAAGCATAGAATGTGTCGCATGTTTCAGATTAAAAAAATATGATACCCTTTGAAAGCTATAGATGTTTTTCAATCAACCTATCAATCAGGACTTTAGTCATAATTCAAGTAGAAAAGGAATAATAATTATTTATTAAATTCAAAGTAAAGAATAATTTATATTGGTGGAAAGCTAAGAATATCCTTTAAAAAACCTTTTCATTTCATCAATTTTGGGTGTTAAAAAAGTCATCAGCCACATACCCTACACATACCCATCATATCACCACTTTTTGGCCCATCATGATCCTACACATACCTAGGAGGTAAATCATTAGGATTTATAACATGTGATGCTACAAAGGTACTAAGAATGCTAGTGGAAATATCCAAGGTAGGAATGACGTTACTAGTAGGTTGCATTGTTGTTGTAACTTGATGGTTGGTATAAATAGGAATAGAAGCAATGGTTGTGAGAGGAGGAATTTGGGTTCCTCCTTGACTTTCAACATTGTTTGAAGGTAAAACATAGCTAGTCGTTGAGGTAAGATGTTTTCCAAAAATATGAACTAGGTTATGCACAAGGTCAAATCCTTCTTTGCTTTCAATCATACAATGTATGCTATCTATATAGGGATAGTAGTGGTTGAAATGTTTTTAGTACTCACTTGATATTGTAGATTTGCTAAGTCTTCATGAATTTGAATTACGTTTTCTTGCGGAATACTAGCAACCATTGTCTCAACACTTGTCACACTACTTGAAGGAAAAGAGTTGTTAAGGGTATGATCCATACCTAGTGAACTAGTTTCAACACTAGTAGTGAAAGAGCTAGATAACCCAAGATGTATGACAATTGTGCTATTATGGGATGACATGAGTCTAAAATTTCATCTCACTATAGTATTAGCAATAGGATGCCAAGTTGTAAAGCTTATGCAAGGGGTAATCAATGAATGCAATGAACACAAGATAAATTCTATTCTATAAATTTGATTCAAATGAAATTAAGCTAGGCGCAATGAAATGATGAAAACAAAAACTCTGTAAACTGAAATAGAAAACTAACAATAGCAAACAGAAACATAGAAATAAAGTTTTTTAAAGCAGTAAAATATAGTTTCAAGTCTAACATGGGACTAAATCGCCTAGAGGGGCATATGAGTCCGAGTTAGGGTTTCTTAGGGATTCAAATATTGATAAAAAGTCACCAATGAATACCTAGAAATCAAGAAAAAACCCTTGTACTAGGACTAAATCATTAAGAGGGAAGTATGAGTCCTAGATTAGGGTTTTTGCACAGATTTCAGAAAATCCTAAGTGAATGTTATGTGTTGATTCCTAAAATTACTAAACACACAGCCTGATGGGAAACTTAGTTAATGGGGGGACAAATTATGCTAAACAAAGTAACCTTCGAGTTTTAAAGAAGTCGGCTCTTCCATGTATTAGGGGGTGAAGAGGGAAAATGAAGTAGATATTTTAAACTAAAATCTAATCTAAGGCAATGTGCCAAGATTTAATTAAATAGGCACAACAAATCTTGCTTTTGAATGAGATTTGAGGGCCCATTCAACAATCTCCATGCCCGAAAAGAACATAAAATAGAGATAAAATTTTGAAGAAGTTAATCAAACAGCATAATATGACTTTCACATGCCTTCATTGAATGAGAAGAGTAAAAACATGATTTGAACAAGAAAATTATATTAAAATTATAAAATCTTTGATGATAAACAACTCATTACAACAATACTAGCATGGTATAATGTTTTATCTATTAACTAAGAAATAGAGAGGCTAAAAATATTATCATAGTCTGTAATTCTTAATACAATAATTAGAAAACAATACAAAGGCCTAGAGTCTTTCAGTGCTTTTCCCATGTATTTTTAAACCCTTTTTCAGAGAGTCAAATTAGTATATATAGATCTTTCCACCGCCTGAAAGTTGGATAATAGAAAAGATTCCCCAAGCATAGGTCGCGCCACTCCCGTAATGATTCTCAAAGACTGACACAAAAGAAAGATTTTGAAACATGGAATTTATTTTCCTCAAACAAAGTACACCCTTCTACAAATGATGGATGTGGTCTCGAAGGAGAAACAACAGAAATATCTAGAAGACATGTTTCAACCGCCCAAAGAGGGTGTTGTAAGTGTGGAATAAGTAAAAAGTAAAATAGCTAGAAAAACTTCTTAATAAGACATTATATCAAAGATTCAAAAGAAATTAAACTAATTTAAAGCAAGAATCTACTAAAAGCGTCATATTGTTCTCTATCTCTAAATATTTATCAAGTCATGGCACTCTCATATTTGGTAAGCATTGTGACTGTTAAAATGCCAATCTAGAGAATGAGATGTTGCTAAATACAGTAATCTAATGATTGATAATGATTTCTATATGATATGATGAAGCTATTGTAATCTATGCTGACATGAAATTTGACAAAGGAACCTACAATAAACTATAATGCAACCATGACATTGATTCTAAAATGCTATGATTGTTATTGCTAAATAATATTGCTATTGCTAAGATGCTTGATTGTTTGATTGCTATTTCTGCAGAGTAAGATTGCACAGAGTTGGGATTCAGATCCATTTCCTATAGAATGAGTCTGTATTTAGAGATTCACGGAAATAATTTTATGAAGGGGCTGCACAACAAAGGCCTGTATTTGATCTTGAGGATTGAATGGTGAGAGATGAAGAACCTTGAGCTGATCATGGGAATGGTTTCTCCCCATGAAAACATCAAGCTAAATGCTAGGAAGAATCAAAGGAAGGAGATGAAGAAGTTTGATTTCCAATTTGTCTTCACATCTTTCCTATGAATGCCAATTGAATTAATTAGATATCAAATATCTAATTTTATTGGTGAGTGAATAGAGGAAATTGCCTTTATGCCTTTATTTGAATATTTTGATTTATTCAAATTTTGCAAAAAGAAGATATTTAATTAAATGAAACAAATATTTGGTATTTTCTTACTTAATAAAAAGGGATATGATAATTAAATAAAACTTTATGATATTTTTATTTAATTAAGAGGAAACACGATTTAGAATTAAATAATACAAACTATTGAAGTTTCTCATTTAATTAAGATAGAATAAATTGAAGAATTAGAAAAAATGAACTATATAAATAAATATTTCTATTTATTTAATAGTAGATGAAGTTTAAGGTTAATTAATCAAATAAATCGTATTTAATTAATTATATTATCTAGACCATTTTTAGGTGTATACATTTTTCCCCTCTTTGAAGTGATGTGTTTACACATTGCTTCAAAGAAAATTTTGTTGTTGCTGCTAGTATCAATGAATTTTTTTTAGTATGCCCCAAACTTTTCTCAAACATTGATTTTAGCTGATGATGGATATATGCCCCATCAGGAGATAAATTGATTTTATTTTATTTTTGAATTTTTATGATTTTCTAATGATTTGATATAGATTTGATGTTGAAATGATTTCTCCCAAAAAATAATATTGATTTTGCCAAATGATTAAATGTTTCCCTGCTTTGCCTCCTTGTGCTTGATTTTTTTTATCATGTCGGCCTTTGATTTAACATTGATTGATGATCCTGATAGATTAGAATATTATTGATCTCATGATAGGTGAGATTCAATGATTGATTGATTGATTGACCTCATGATAGGTGAAGATCAATGATAGATTGATGATTGACCTCATGATAGGCGAGGATCAATGATAGATTGATAATTGACCTCATGATAGGAGAGGATCAATAATAGATTGATGTTTGACCTCATGATAGGTGAGGTTCAATGATAGTCGCTCATGATATTTGATTAAAGTATCACCAGCTCACCGATTAGATTGATAGGTTGATTGATTTTTGATTGATTGATAATATTGTTGATTTGCAATATGCTATGATCATAGGAGGATTTTAGAGTTCTTCCCAAAGACTTGGGACGTGATTTTGCATCTAGTGCAGGCTGATATAGATATCATCAGTCGATGTGTTTTATCATCTTTGATTGAGATGCCCCAATATAGGATTGATTAATGTACTGAAAATTGATGATGTACACTTATTCAGTCATAGATTTTATGATTGTTGCCACTTTGTTGATGTATCTCTCCACGTTTGGATATCATTGTACACTTGACATTATTATTTTAAGGTTTATATGATATGCAGTGGACTATTTATCGATATGTGTTTATTATGGATGAATTTTATTTCCTATGTTCTATATGCCATGTGATGATCTTTATATTTATGATGTTATGGATGCAGTTTTATAATCATGGTGATATGCTATGATTTATGATGTTCTAATTATGATGTGCATAATGATGATGTATGGATGAATGATGTATGTATGGATGATGTGCAATTCTAACTCTATATGACTATGTTCCTATATGCATGATAATGGATGTGATGGTTTAAACGATATATGATGTATGATGTAAATAGGATGTGTGCACTTTTATTCTTATGATAAATGCAAATATATGATGTCATAAGTGAATGAAAAATGATGAATATAATGGTATTTTGAATACATGATATATGATATGATTAATGAATGAATGGAATGCAACTATAGAGATTTATTTTTGAGATGTCCTATGCAATTTTATGATGTGTGATATGAAAAATATGATATGATCAATGTAAATTATTTGATTTAAATGTATGAATGATGAAAAAGTAAATGCTTTCTATATGTATGCAATGCAAATAATGATGCAACTACATGATATTTATGATGTTTTTGTGAATGTCAAGTATACTCAATTCATTATTAGAAAAGAATAATCATTATTTTTTAATCCTTCATGAGTTATTGTAACAAACACTCTATAGATGCAAAAAATATCATGAATGAAATCTATTTTATCATGCAAATCTACATGCAAAAATTGGCATCTTAACTGTACTTTTATTGTGCCAAATTGTGTCATCATAGAGCTTTAAAAATGTTGAAAGTGAGTACAAGCATTGATGGTATATTTTACACCATGATGACCTGAGTACTACTTTCATGATTTTTTGATATTGCAAGTGAAAACAAGCATCTAGGTATAATTAAACAGAGATGGCCTGAGCATTTCTTGCGTAAATAGACAAGAATCAATCACTTTCCTATGTGAATTCTGAATGTCATCCTTGATACTTTGTAGAGCACTTCCCGCGAACAATTCACATAATAATAATGATTAACTCACATATAGTAGATAAAGAAAATATCATTCTCCTTCCTCGCTTCTCTAGTTCAATACAGCATAGAGTTGCTCCAAAGAAATTATAACAAAGATCAAAGTACAACATATTGAAACTTTACTTAATGTATTTCAATCATTATTTAGATTAGATCATCCATCTTGATTTGATTTTATGATGTTTTTATGATTTTCTAGATTTTGACCAAAAACCTAACCTAAGGACCTATCCTAGGGGCCTCGAGGGATGATCAATGATTAGCCTTGCCTACGTTATACACGTAGAGACCACATAGTTCAACTGACATAGATTCTGTTTTTGACTTTTTGAGGCTGACTTTTTCACTTGTTTTTGGATTTTTTGTTGTGATATGGATGTCCAATGTGTTTTAGATGGTGATTGATGTTTCATGTTGGGTTGTGTTTGTCTTCCTACTATTTTTCTATTTGGTTAAGTTTGAGATTTATTTCCCCTAGAGTGAGGTCAGGATTTTTCCCCCAAGCTAGGGTGGGACATGACCACTCGTAAATGATATGATAATGATGGAAAATGATGGTGAAAGTAATGACCCTAACATGCATCCAATATATGGAAAAGATGGTTTAAATCACAAATAGTGCATGTTACCAGGTTTTCACTACATGTTTTTATTGCACTTCTTGAGTCTTTTTTATTTTTTTGTATTTTTCTCTTTTCTATTTTTTTTTTTTAAAATTGTATTTTTTAGCTTTTTTTTTTTGGATTTTTCAGGATATTTAAGATAAAATGAGATGATATGACTGATTGAAGGAACAATATGCCCCATAATAGGGGTAATGCAACCATGGATAAATGATAGATCAAAATGAAAGATTCACTGCAAACATGTCACACAAGCAACATATCTTTTGTCAAAAGATGATAATGGCTGATTGATTAAGATGCCAGGAATGATTGATTCCATAAGGCATGATGATGATAAGTACTTAGAATCACTAATTTCCTCTAAGTACGATAATATTGATGATTGATTGACAAAAGATATGAGGATTGGATAATGTTTTACAGCTAGGCTCAAATATGATTTGCATGATAAGATTCAAGGTTGCAAAGGGACATGGTGACATGGATTTTGATAAGCTAGGAGATATGGAATGGAAGAAAGAAAGGATAAAAATAATGAATGGGATGATCAAATTCAACTAGATAAGATACAGACACAAGGCCCAAGTATTTTTCCCCCATTCCTCATCAAGACCGAGGAAAGGAAGAAAGGATGTATTTAGTAAGAATGATGGAATATGGATAAGATGAAAGATATGGTATAGAAGATATGGATAAAGTGTATAGGATAAGATATATGATGTTCAAGAAGATCCTTAACCTTGTCAATATCAAAGGTGGAAATGTAAGGAATGAGCATAGAAAGGATAATGACCATGAATGGTAATATGGACAAAACTAGTCCCTAAGTGTAGAGTGCAAGAGGAATATGGAAGATAGGATATGGATGATAGGGAGATGGAGGAATGACTTAAGCATCAAGTTTCACAACCAAATATCCATCTAATAAGCCATGGAAATGGGAATTAAACTCCTAAATGTTGGAAAATTAATGATATGATGGAAGAATCTAAGGACTTATGAAAAGGTTTGGATTAAAGGAGAATGATGGGGGATGAATGTTGTATAATGGATATGAGGTTGGAAGGCCTGTTGATGGATAGATGGAAAGGATGGAAAGATAAAAATTCGCACACAACTTGAAGGTTGGTGGAGTGATGGAGGAAAAATGGATTTGGAAGGTGATAGGTTATTAGATGGAAAATTGGAGGAAGCTTTTGGATTAGAAAATTTGGATGCCAATTTAGATTTTATTGCTTCTATGAGAATTTTAGGAATCCACATGAATTTTGACTTTGATTTTTTCTTTGTGGGCCTTTGTGGCCTTTGACATTTTTCTTTTTTATTTATGGACCTTTGTGGTCTTTGAAAATTTCCTTTTTGCTTTGATGGGCCTTTGTGGCCTTTTAGATTTTTCTTTTGATTTTGGATAAAATTTTCTTTTATTTTTGCATATCTCTTCAAGGATTCATGTTGATCCTTTGATACTCATGGATTTTGATATAGAAGATTTTGATATTTGGCACACAAATTTCTTCCAAGAGCAATGGGAGGGGTGGATTGAGATGAATGATATGACAGTATTATGAATGAGTTAATGTGGGTAGAATTTTGAAAGGGCATCAAGGATGTGTGCCTTTGTTGTTCTTGAGAAATAGGATATGGACCTAGGATAGAGGGAATATTTGATGGACTAGGATGAGGACCTAGGATAGATGGAATGTTTGATGAACTAGGACACTTAGGCATATAATCAAGGCCATGGTGATATGGGTTTTGTTGAACAGAAAGGGGTTATAGGATACCTTGTTCATGAAGGCCTAATCCTTTTCCTTTGTAATTCATAATTTGACACATTCTTTTACCAATGGGATATGTATTGTTTGTGAAACAAGATGCGAGTCCATTTTGGGGAGGATATGATATGGATGAGAGGATAGGTGTTGGAAGTAAACCAGAATGGATAAAGGTGGAGGATCCCAATTTATAGGTGTGGGGTTCATGGATAGCTTGAATAGGTGTGATAGGCTCTTGACATGGGGATGATGGGGTGTTTTGATCTTCACTTGGAAAAGGATTATGAAGTAGTCTGAAAAGCATATCTTGATCTTGATGAGGAAGGGAATCATGAGATTTTGTAGAAAGAATGTCTTGATCATCAGTTGGTAAGACATCATTAGATAAGATGGAAGAACTATCATGCTCTTGTTATGCAATAGAATCATGAGATGGTATGGATTTATTAGATGATGTGGAAGAAGAATTTGTAAGGATACTTGTCTCTTGAGATGGAAGGGAATTATTTTGGATGAAAAGTGAAAGGAGGGGATCGTCGTAAGATTCTTGAGAAAAGGGATCTTGATCAAAGATTGGAAGAATTTGTGGAATGTTGATATCATTGGATGGAGTGGAAAGAATATTTTGATCTTGATGTGTAGGGGAGTCTATGCTTGCATGCTTTGGATTGAGAGATTGACATGAATGATTGGATGTTGAAGATATGATAGTGTGTACCTTGGAATTTTACCCTACTCTAATGTGAAAAATAACTAAAAATGCGAATGATAAAAGACTAAAGACACTTCAAGATTAGCCTAAAGAGTGATAAAACAAGAAGGAAAATAGATGAAACGAGATGCAAATGATTATACCTTCCTCGTTGTTGAAGACTCCTTGGTTGGCCCTTGATTTTGATGGATTTGTGTGCTCCTTGGATGGCTTGTGATGTAGCTAGATGCAAGATTGAATGTGCAAAATGATCAAAGTGGATGGCTAAATGATAACAAGTGCTTGAGAATGCAAATTGGCAGCATAAGGTTACTCAAATAAAAAAAGTGTTGAAAATGCCCTTGAGGAGGGGGTATTTATAGGAGAATTTGAATTCTCTAGAGAATTCAATGGTCAAGATTCATCCAACAAGGTCAAGATGAAGGGCTATGGTGAGTTGAAAACTCACAAGCCCTCACATCTTGACATGTGGATGGTGAAGTGGCTAAAAGGAGATGAGGTGTAAGTGAGGTGGAAGAGAAGTACATGATGTGGAGGAAGTACAAGTACCTTGCAAGTACATTGGGAGATGGGAAGAATCTTGGATGAATAAAAGTGAATTTTAAATTCACAATGATTGGAAGAATCTACTAGATAAAACAATGTTCCCAAAAGGTGGGAGTTTGTCACATGTGACTTGATGTGACAAGTCAAAGGTTCTAGAAGATGCATGGGAAAAGGGGATTCTTGGAGGAATAAAAAGGAATTAAAAATTCCTTGGGGGATGGAGAGAGTTGACCAAGGTACTGATTAAGATTAATTAATCATTAATTAAAAGATAAATGAGGATTAGAAGCCAACTTACAAAAGTTGGAGGATGTGACACATCCTAATCAAGGATTAGGCATGTGCACATCCCTAATGAAGAAATTAGGAGATGGATTAGGATTAGATGAAAATGACATGTGAGGAATTAAATAAATGTAATATTTATTTAATTCATTTGATGAAAAGGGATTAAAGAGGGTAAGGTATTTAATTAATAAATACCTTAGAGATTTGGCAGAATTAAGGATATTAATTAAATAATAGTAATATTACTTAATTAACTCGGATAAGAGGATGTTTAGATGAAAAGTGATAAATTTGGATGAATTAAGTGTCCAAATTTGGATGTCTACATTTTTCCCCTCTTTGAGATGATGTTATGAAGTAGCATCATTTCAAAGAATATTAAAATATAGAACCTAGAAGAAGATGGTTAGATTGGAAAGGATGCCCCAGTCATCCAAGGGATGACTAGGAAGAAAGATGATGGGGGTGAAGATGAAGAGTAGAGATTGAGGATGCCCCCTCGAGAGGACATGTGGGTTCAAGAGAACATGGTTGTGCTCTCGAAATAGATGAGAGGAAGAAATGGGAAATGAGGAGGAGGATGTAAAGGGATGGATATGAAAGGATGAAAAGGAAACAGGAGGTTGGGAAGCATAAACGGATGCAAAGACGAAGATGATATTGCTCCAGTCAAGGTACAAGCCAAAAGGGGTTGGTGATGGATGGAGTGTTGTCAATGAATCACGAAGATAGGGGAGGATACATCCCACTAAGTGGTATTGATGAAGGAATGGTACATCCCAAAACACCACTAAAGGATAGGGAAGGATGCCTCCCGATGATGATGACAAAAGTGTTGTTGATGAGGGAAGGATACATCCCAAAACAACACCAAAGGGATATGGAAGGATAAAATGGGATGATGATGATGATGATGATGATCAGGATGATTGGATCCATACTTGTAACAAGACTGAGAACAAGACCAAGGATATGATTAGATGATTCAGGCTAAATGGAATGGATGGGGATTGGATAGAGATGTGAGATAAGGATGAAGAATGAATGGATGGGGGAATACATGCAAGATGATAGAATGGAAAATGAAATGCAATCCTAATGCAATTTTCCATCTTCAGAGCACTGATTTTTGCTATAGCATAAGACACCAAGTGCCAGGGTATGAAGAACCAACGTGAATTAGTGTCTAATGCATAAAACAAACACAACAAACAAGAAGGCTATCCCAACACCCCAAAGTCACAAAGACCTTGGTTAGGTCAGGTATTGAGATAACCACAAGCATAATAGGATGCCCCAGCATAACACAAGACCTTGGGGATCTTGGTGGGTACTACATGGGATAACCAAGAAAAAAAAAAAATAGACATAAAAATATCGAGATATGCCCCTATGTTGACCAGTCAAAACACACCATAATATGATGGATCATGGCGGCCTTGACAAGTGATGATAGGGAGCTCAAATGATAAACAAAATCCAAAAGTATCAAAATATCGCAATTGAGTTCAAACATCCTTTGCCATAGGATCAAAAGGGATGGATGGGGTTGATGAGGTGTGTTAGGAAGGATGCATCTTGTTGAGACCAAAGATGATGGATACTAAACTAAAAGATTGTTATGACACGGGATGTGCAAAATCGATTGGATCTCCTGATATAAGTGGGTCTTGTTTGTTAAGAACCAACTAGATAAGGGCATAGCTTGACGACATGACACAAGGGAGACAAGACATGAGACTGACACAACCTAAAGACCTAGGGGCTCAAGGGCCAATCAAAGATTAGCCTTGCCTACGTGAAAACACAGAGCCCTCATAGTTTGGTAAAAGGTGGATGACTGACCAAGATGTAGACCTTGATGGATGGTAAAGATAGGATGGACAAGTGGACAATGAAGATCAATGATGGAACCCTAGGGGCGGATCAAATGATCAACCTTGCCTACGTAAAAGTGCAAGGGCAATGTAGTTCATCAAGACCAAAGGCAAACAATGGACAAAGGATAATAAGATGATAGGATAAGTGGATAAAAAGATGGGACCGATATGAAAAGATAGGATAGACCTGTTGGATTGGATAGGATGATGATGATCACATAAAGCTCAGGGATGGGATAGTTATCCAAAGCAGTAAAATGACTTGGGAGGATGATATGATAGATAGATGAGTGATGAAAAGTGATAGGAGATTGGAAAGATGTGAAAGAGAAGTAGGGGTGATGATGATGAGATAAATGGCATTGGGTTGCATGGGGGGAGGCCTATAGCAAGATACCAATGACAAGGGATTGTGAGATGGTATGAGGATAAAGATGAAAGAATGGATTGAGATATAGGGATAGGGGATGGGAGGGATTGTTTGGATGGATGGGAATATAAGGATTGGGAGATGAAAGGGATGCTAGGATAGATGGATATGAAGATAAGGATGGGGAGATGGAAGGGATGTTGTGATAGATGGATAGGGACAGAAGGATTGGGAGATGAAAGGGATGCTAGGATAGATGATGTCTCCAAGGATTATGTCACAAAGGAAGCAGATGCCCCCACTCTAGATATGTCATATATGAGGAGGCATGAGGGATAAAAGACAAGTGGATGGGAAGATAAAGGAGATAACTAGATGAGGATAGGATGGGTGGCTAAGGAATATGATAGAGCATGGATGAAGGGAATGTATACCAATAGGTGTCCAAAGCATGCATAGATAGGTGCCCCTATTTTGATCAAGATCACAAGAAGGATGGAGGAAATGGGAGATAAATGGGATATGATGGTAGGATGCGGAAGATAGGTGGGATGGGGGGATTTATGAAGAGGATGACAACAGGTGAAGATGGCATATCGAAGCATAGTGGATGGAGGGAATGCATTATCGTGAAGTTACCCCCACTGTAGATGGGGATTATGCATGGATGCCCCCGTTGCCGCTTTCACTCAGATATCCGGTGTTTAGTTGCCAAGTTTTCAAATTCATTGGATGGGATTATTTCTCTTAACTATTTTATTTATTTATTTTTGATTTTTCTTTGAATTTTTTTTGAATTTTATGGATTTTGGACTTTTGAATTTTGGATAGTAGGAGATGAAAATGGATAAGGATAGGGATGGATAAGGGAATTCTGTGAAATTACGCGATGGGCGAGGTATTGGATGAAGGACCGAAAGCATCAAGTTCTATAATGAGGTAGTAAAAAGCCCATGTTTGAACCACCATTGGATGTTGGTACAAATCTTTATCGATAAATGGATTATGCAAGAGGATGAATTAGGGGATTTGAGGGAGATAGCTACGGGATAACAATGGATGGGATGCTGCAATGGTATGGATGGAATGATGGGGTGGATATCTGATGGGGAGATGTGTTCAGGATGAACATTGGCATAGGTGGTGAAAAGATAAGAGGATTAAGGGATGGAGAATGTGGGGATAATGGGGGAGATGGAATGGTGAATTTTGGGACATAGGGACCCAAAACAGACTTAGGAGATGAAAGGGGTGTATGATTAGCTTTTGGATTAGCGACTTTGGATGTTCTTACTGATTTTTCATGTGATGGCATTGCATCTTTTTTCTTTGGGATCCACATGGTTTTGATCTTTATTTTGGTGGGTCTTTGTGGCCTACGGATTTGATTTAGATTTAGATTTTTGTTCTCTTCACCATGTCTTTAGAGGGGACATGGGGATTTCATAGATTCAAGGATGCTTGATTCTATGCATTTTTCCTTTAACTCCAAAAGCGCTTTAGCAGCAATTTGGCATGGGTGTGAGGAGATGGATGATGTGGAGTGATGGAGGTAGGGAGTATGTGGGTGTGATTATGTGTAGATGACGATGCCAGGTAAGCGCTTCGAAGCCGATCCGGAATACTGGGCATGCAGAGGATGCCGCGATGGTTGGTATTTTATGTAGCGGCTGTCTTGCTACTGGGATGGAATAGACAGCAGGCAGACCTTGTGAAGTCTGCACCGGAGCAAGTCGCGCCTCGGTATGTGGAGTATCGGCAGCGAGTGGCTTTTTTGCCAACGCCTGGCGACCGAAGCAAGCAAACATGGACGTACTCTGGAGCTGCTGCTGGCCAGCTGGCAGTGGCTGCGCCATAATCGGGTGGTTTCGGCCAGCAAGCCTGGCATGCTTCCTGTCATGCCTGCTGGAGTAATTTTCGTGTTCCACCGAGCCTTTATCGGCGCCTAAGCGTACATCCAGCAGCACCCCGGCATGCCACTGCCTGGAAGCCGGAAGCCTGGGCGGGCCTCGCCTCTACAAAGCCTGCAAAACCTTTTCCTTGGATAGTTCATTCTCTTGAGAATTTATCTAGGACAGGATTTTTGTTATTCTGGAAGAATGATGCGAGTTCATTATTAGGTGGAAGAGGAGGGTTGGTGTATATGCTTTTTTTTTCTTCTGCGAGGAGACCACCATGGAGGAATGTGAGAGGACCAAGGGGATATGCAAACGGTGTGGGGATAGCATTTTTAGGCGATGATGGGGGATCATGAGAAGGAGATGATGGGATAGCAACATCAGGAGATGAAGTAGGGGCCATGATAGGATCAAGATTTGTTGTAGTAGGCTCATGCGATGGGGATGGAGATGGAGTAGTGGAAGCTTGAATGACAAGGGGATCATGGGATGGAATGGATGGGGGACTGTGATCTTGAGGTGGACTAGATGGGATGGTAGGATCTTGATCTGGAGAAGGGGATATGCTGGCATGCTTTGGATTAGACTCTTGGCATGGTCTACCGTGGTGTGGGAGGTGCATGGTAACCCGGGAGTCTTGTTGGGACTCCTTCAAGTGGGGGAAGATGGAGGGATGGAAGATTCAAGGAGAGGTTCATTGGAATGGCTCTTTTGGTGCTACTAGGGAGTGGGGAGGGAGTGGATTGGTTTTGGGTGATCTTAGGGCAGAGGGAGCGGGATTGAATTGGGTGTCTCTCGATGGATTCAAAGGATTCTTGGAGTAGAGGTGGGGGGGTTCAATGGATTTAGTGGGTTCAATGGTTTCAATGGTTTGAGCAAGCACTAGGGGTGGTAACATCACTAATAATAGGGTGTGGTGATGGAGAAGGGTCTCATCACTAGAGACCATGGATGATGGATCTAGATGGCATGGCTCCATGACTTCAAGATGTGGAGTTGGGGATGGCTTCTTTGTAATGAGTCCTTGGAGAACTTCTGAAATGAGAGACTTGCATATGGTTGGCTTGGCTAGGGTGGTAGAAATGGATGAGGGTTTATGGATTGGTGGACTAGGGTTGGATGGAGGAATGGGATTGAATGTAGGACTTCATGAGTAGATGGGGATTAGGATTGATGTACCACTAGGAGTAGATGGATGAATGGGATTGGATGGAGACTAGGAGTAGATGGAGGACTAGGATTGGATGGAGGGTTAAGGTAAGGATATTGGAGTGGTGAATTAAGATAGGGGGACATGGATTGTGGATTAGGACAAGAGGATATAGGTGGTGTAGTGGGACAAGAGGATGTGGGGGATGGATTATAATAAGGGTATTGGGATGGTGGATTATGATTAGGATATGTGGATGTAGGATTAAGGTAAAAGGGTGTGGATGTAAGATTAGCATGGACAGACTAGGAAAGAGGATTAGGATAGGGGGTCATGTATGGGGAATTGTAATTGGAATATTGTGATGGAAGATGAGGATAAGAGGATGTGGATGTTGAATAAGAGGATGGTGTAGATGGGGAAGGGGAAGGTACTGGATACCCCTTGTCAAAGGTAGCATAAGGAACATGATTAGGCTTAATTGGATTTTGGAAAGTGGGTGGATAAAGATTACTAGAGATGATAGTGTCAAGGGGATCTATGTCGTATACCTCTTGATCAACAAGACTTTCGTTATCAGTGTCAACGTAATTAGGTTTTCCCTTGACCACTATTGATGGAAGATGAGGATTACTGATGATGACAAGATAAAGAGGATGGATAAAAGATTTTGGATGGTAATAGATTAAAGCTCAAATCAGGATTTTGGTCAAGCTTAGATCAAGATTGGACAAAAGCTCAGATTAGGATGATTGGATGGGATTGCTTTTGATTTTGGTGGGATTTTGGTAAGTGATTGGACGCAAGTGTATGATTTTGATGAATTTGATTAAAAGTACCAGATCACATTGGATAAGATCAAATGGATTAGATGATGCTGATTGGATAATTGTGATTGGATGAACTTAATAGGATTGGGGTGCTTGGATTGATTAGATGATTGTATGTATTTGGTTAGAGGAATGGATTGGTTTGATTAGATAGGAATAAATAAAAAGTACCACTAGATAGAGCTCAAAAAATTGAGCAATTTTGGTTTTTGAATGAAGTTGATCTGATGCACAGTTTGTAAATAACAGCCCCAGGAAGTTAGGGGTGTGGCTGCCCCAAGATGGTCAAATTCTTGATAGGAGGAAATGGAAGGTACCACTAGATAGAGCTTGAAAAACTAAGCAACTTTGGTTTTTGGACGAAGTTGATCTGATGCACGGTTCGTAAATGATGGCCCTGGGAAGTTAGGGGGTGTAGTCAGCTTTCTGCGGTAAATCAGGGCCATAGTCAACTTTTTGCAGTAAATCAGGGGTGTAGTCAGCAAAATTAGGGGCATTGACAGCTTTCTGCAGTAAATCAGGGGCGTAGTTAGCAAAATCAAGGGTGTTGACAACAAAATCAGGGGTGTTGACAGCAAAATCAAAGGGCATTGATAGCTTTCTGTAGTAAATCAGGGGCGTAGTCAACAAAATCAGGGGTGCTTCTGCCTTTCTATAGTAAAACAAGGACGTAGTCAGCAAAATCAGGGGTGCTTCCACCTTTCTGCAGTAAAAAAGGGGCACTTCTGCCCTTCTGCGCTGATTATGAGTGGTGTTTGGTGATGTAAATGGTAAAAATTATGACGTTCGCTAGGTGAGGGTATGGAATTTTGAATGGAATATGAGGAAATTAGAATGATCGGGCAGATTGAAGATGATTGTGGAGAATGAGTGGGGATTTAGAATGGTTCAACAAAGAATTGGAATGATAAGATGGAGGTTTAAACGGATCAAATGGAGGTTTTGGGAGACTTAAAGTGACAAAACAGAGGCTTGGGATGATGAGATAATGGTTGGGAATGATTAAATGATGGTTTAGAGGCTAAACGAATCCAAATGGGGCAATTTCAAGTGTTTAGGAGGGAAAATTCGCCCCTCTACAGTAAATCAAGGGCATAATCGCCTCACTAGTGTAAGGTATTAACGTAGGTATTTTAATTTAGATACATGCCATCATAGCATATGCCAAATAGTGTCAATGCTAATCACTACTTTCAGGTTCTGGCCTTCTATGATGCATGTATCTAAATTAAAATTTTGAGTGTATTCATGAACCAGCTTTGGGAAGCGATGCACTCAAGGAACCATATACAGTGGAAGAATGCAGAACCAAAGCTTGTACACCAAAGAATCATGGTCATTATCCTTTTTATTCTTTCGTAGGCTGCCTCCCTAAGATTCTTAGGGTTGGTTTTGAGCTCATGATAATAAATATTATCCCATTCTTCCACTATCTTGACCTTGTTCCTGTAGGAATTCTTCTGCATGACCTATGTGTGAGGCCATTTTGGCATCCCTGGCGAGGCATAAGAGATGTCACTGAAAACATGGGCCATTGGCGCCATCAAGATGGCATTTGATAAGCTTCTAACCGCCTCTCCTTGTGCTTCTATTTCAAGGTTCTATGCCATTTCAAGATTTTGTGGAAACCTTTGCAAACACTTAGTTTCTCTCTACAACTCACACTTGAATTTTCTTAGCAAACTGTGTACTCAAAACTCTTCACATTGTTTTTCTTTTGCATGCAGTATAACCCTTTTCTTAAACTTGAATTGAATACAATGGGTTTTTTTAGCAATAAATTCAACATGTACTACTAACTCTTTTGTGCATGCAGAATGAATTCCTACTCTTTTGAAAAGACAATAATTCATAATGATGATTAGTCATCATGCCCTACAATGCCATCTCTTGGGAAATTGAGTCAGGAATTGAAGGCATACAAAACTTTTTGCATGCTTTTTCATTTAATAACTTTATAAGAATGATTAAGAAAAAGGGAATAATGAATACACAAAAGGATTTTGAGTTCATCTTTGTAGACTAAAATACGTCCACAACTTGACACTTGGCACTAGACTGTGCGGACTACCACTTGCACTTACCGTAAGTTTTAGCTGATTAATTACCCCATCCTAATTCACACATGGCAAACACAACCTAGTGGTATTTTCGAGTTTGCACCTTGATCAACATCATGCTTATTGCATGGATTGTACCTCAGCTACCTCTATAAATAGACCTAAGGACAGCTGTAAAATTCATACTTGGAAATTGGGCTTATTGATAGAGGCAATGGATACTCCCATTAGGTTAACTAGCAAGAGGTCTCAGGAAGCTTTCCTAAGAGAATTTTTCAATAGGTTTTTGAATCATATGACAAAGAATAAGTATTCCTTAGCCATACTTGCAATGAAATGGGTGTTGAGAAAAGACTGTATAGAATATGAGGATAAATATCGAGTGAAAACTAATATTTGTTCTCATTTCATTGCCTCTCTACTAGATATTCAAGTACCAAAGCCGATGAGACTGAGGCTTACCATGAAATTTTTTTGCAAGTGCTATCTCAGAGGCCTTGGGGAAATTGTAATGAATGCAATGTATGGCCTTGGTATTCCAACAACAAGTGATCTTTGTCATCATATTGAAGAGGATGCAATGGTGCCTTGGGTGCCATTCTTGAGTGGATTTCACATGATGACCATTGGGGAACACCATCAAAGGGTGTCACGTGCCTGCCACTTCTTGCTAAGGTGCTACAATGTAGATATTTTCTACGTGCAATGGTATATTGATTTCAGAAACCTAGCATGTATCCTCCTCCTCTTGCTATTGTTGTTGTCAAAGCTCCTACTATTCCTGTTGAATTTGTTGCTCCTATTGATCCTATTAACCCTGCTGCTCCTGCTAATGAATGAATGAAATATTTTATTCTCTCATTTTTTGTATATATATCTTGAAAATCTTCTTAATATATATATATATATATTCTCAAAAATCTTAGCCTAAGAGCCATTTTGAATTGTAATATCCCAAAGTAAATATTACCATATAATGAATATATAACTCTTTTTTCAAAATTTTGTTTCCATTGCTTTTGGATTCTTTCATGTTTCAAAGGGTTCCACTAAATAAAGACTCAATCAAACAAAACACATAAAAAATATTTACATATTTACACATTTATATTGTCAAATGGTTAATAGAGCTAATTAGAAAGTTTGAACTGAATTCCATTGACAGGAATTCCCAATGCTTCTTTTTCCATATTCTCTTTAATTCAAATGCATTATGTTGCTTGCATTTAATGATTCCCAAAGTACCTTCCCATAGACTATCAAATTTTCCATGTTGGCTAGGCTTTGCGCTCTCTCATTGAATTTGAGCACCAAATCTCCACACTTAAGACCTTGGTCAGAGGATTTCTTGTTGAACCACTTCTTAAAAAACTGTTGACAGTTACACATGATGGTTAGCACATTTTACCTTTTTTTTGTACCTCTAATAGTTTATCTAACCAGACCTCCATGGCTCCATTTTGTTCTACCTCCAAAGACTTAAGCAATTATAGTGCGGGAATTTCCATAAACATGGGCAATAGTGCTTCCTTCCCATTTACTAGCTCGTATGAAAAAGTCTTTAAGACTTGCTTAGGAGTTATGCAGTGCACCCAAAGCATTGCTTTGACGTTCTTTTGCCATTCTCTTTGATGCTCCTACCCTATTCTTTTGATGAGTTAGACTAAATTCTTGTTAGTTGACTCGGCCAGACCATTTCCTTGTGGGTAATAATTTGAAGATGTGTTTAGGAATATTCCATGCTTAAGTGAAAATTGACATACCTTCAAACCTAGGAAGACTTTTGCATTGTCATAGATGATGGTTTTGGGTGGGCCAAACCTTGTTACCAGTTCCTTGAGAAAGTTTACAATCTTTTCCTCAGTCACATTCTTTAGGGGCATGGCCTCAACCCATGTGGTGAAATAATTAGTGGCCATAAGGATCCATATATTCTCGACACTAGAGGTGTGATTAATCATCCTAATGAAATCAAGCCCCCATTGGCAAAGGGTTCTTCAACCACTGTCAGATTCAAAGGAATCACTGAGTTCTTCCTCCTTGTGAAGAATTATCATTCCTTACAGGATTTAACCAAAGAGTGTGAGTCATTGAACAATGTAGGCCAGAAATATCCCACATAAATAATTTTAATGGAAGTGGTCTTTGTAGAGAAATTTCCACCCATGCAACTGCTATGGAATATGTCCAAAAAAATTTGTGCCTACTTTTGTGTTACGCACCGTAGAAGAATACCATTGAAATTCCTTTTCAAGAAAACCTCTTCAATAAGCACATACCCGCTGTTTTGTAATATATAAAACCTCTTCTTTTGAGAAGGGAGGCCCACCAAATATTTCCCAGTCTGCAAAAGCCTCATTTTGTTTTCCAACTAGCAACCTTCAGACTCAGGTTCATTTAGTAGAACTAGCTCAAGTTGTTCCTCCTCAGCTGCAACTTCTTCATCATGTGCCAAATATTCACATGACCCTCTCCCCCGCAATGATCTTTATGGTCCTGGCCTCAATGTCATATTCAAGGATCTTGGTTACCCATTTGGCCCTTCTTCGGTGATTTCTCCCTCCATAATGTACTCATGCACACTAGAATGTGCTACATATATGACCACTTTACTACAAGCTATGAGGTGTCAAAAAATTTTCAGCCCCTTAAAAATGGAGAACGCCTGACTCTTGATGAAGTTATACTTCATCTCATAGTCTTTTAAGGTCTGAAATTGAAAGGCTATCAGATGTTCTCCCTTTCCTTCATCATCCATTTGGGTCAAAATAGTAGCGATGCTAGATTTTCTATTGAACACATACATTATAAATTCCTTTGATAAGTTTGGGTTTACCAGCATAGGAGCTAAAGAAATAGCCTCCTTGACCTTATCAAAGGATTCTCTTGCCTCTTTTTTCCATTTAAACAACTGATCCTTCTTGAGCATCAGGGAGATAGGTCTAATTAAACCTGCAAAGTCTGAAATCAATTTGCTTACAAAATTTACCTTCTTTAAGAAGGACTAAACTCCCTTTTTGTTTACTGGTAGGGGAAGTTCCTTGATGGCCTTCACCCAATCTGGATCAATAGAAACCCCATATTTGGACACAACATGCCTCAATAATTTTCCTTGAGGCACTCCAAAAACACATTTTTTTGGGTTCAAGGATATCTCAAACTCCTAAAAAAATTTAAAAATCATTTCAAGATGATCAAAATGATCATCTTTTAACTTAAAGAATTTAGTAAGATCATCCAAGTAGATCAAGATGATCTTATTGATCAGTTCTCTAAAGGAAATGTCCATGCTCATTGAAAGGTGGCTCCCACATTTGAGAGGTTGAAGGGAATTTTTGCATAGGAAAATGTTCCCCACTTAGTAGTGAATGTTTCTTTGTGTCGGTCCTCCTCTTTGACCCAAATCTGGTTGCAACTAAAAAAATAATCTAGCAAAGAAAACATTTCCAAGTTGGCCATTGTTTGCAAGATTGATTCCATGGAAGGCAATTAGTAGTGGTCTTTTAGGGATTCCCTATTTAGATTTTGGAAAACAACATATAAGTGGATGCCCCCATTTTTCTTTCGAATCGAAACTAGGTTGGACACTCATGTACTATTCTTAATTGAAAAGAAAAACTAGGAGTGGATTAGCTTCCTTAGCTCTTGCACCATTAGTGCTTGAATCTTTGGATTTACTAGCCTTTGCTTCTAGTAGACACATTTTTCCCCTTCCATTAGTTCTATAGTATGTTGGATGACTTCATGATCATATCCCTTGAGGTCATCATATGCACAGGCCAATACTCCTTTATATTTTTCATAAAAATGCATGAGCCTGTCTTTCTAGCATGTTGTAGAACATCTTTCCTAACCTTAAGCTTCCTTCCATCTCTAACCTAAAGATCTGCATAGTCACCCTTGTCCACTACAAACTTCCTCTTGTCATTTCTTGTATCATCACAATCGAATAGATTTTTGAGAGTGACAATTCCTTTCCGATACTTGTTGGACCTTAGCTGAATAGTTTTCCCTTCATAAGCTTCTACAATTTTTTGTTGGAGCTAACCGACAAACTCTCTAGAGTGCTAAAAAAGTGAGGTGATTTTTTCATCACTTTCCAACACTAGTCATTGTCTTGTATTGCGGGTCAAACAACCACTCACACATTCTCTATGTTCTCAATTAAGTTAGAAACATGGTCAAATTGAGATCATATCGTCACCATTCGATTTGCAACTATATTATGCTCTCTGGGAACCATTTGGATATTGAAGGCTTCAAAGCTTTCAATCAAGTCCCATACTCTGTCTATAAGATCGCATGTAGACATTATTTGTTGTGGAGACACCTTAGACTTTATTGACTATTGGCTCAAAGTCTCTGAACACCATTATTTGTTTAACTCTCATCCACTCTGCAAGACTTAGACCTTGCACGAGGCCTTCATATTTAGCTTCATTTTTTGAATAGGAAAATTGAAAGTGAAAAGATATGAGTGTCTTTTCATTGGATGTGGATTCCAAAAATATCCTGGATCCTACACCAACCTTACATCTTGCTCCATCAAAATGTAGTGTTTACAACTCTGAGGCTTGACCACCCTCAAATTCCTTCATCACCTTTAGAATCACTTGGTACTCATCATAGATCACATAAGTTCCTAATCCTGTGGCATGATAATTGTGGAAAGGATCAATGTCTATAAATTCACTCAAGAGGACCTCTTCGTCATTAGTCCAGTCTCCATTCACCTTCTCATCCTCAAGTAACTCAGAACAATACATCTCATCTTTGGTGATATAGAGGTATGAGTAGTCTCAAAATTTATCATGGCTTCATCTGCTACATGTTACGAATGCAAAGGTTCATACACTATCTTCATCTTAGCTCCATGCTTGGTCCTAAGAATCAAGTGCGACCAATATAAAGAAAGATACCCACCTATCTTGGCAGTGAACTCTTAGGATAAGCAAAGACCGAAAATGGGAGGGACCTCAATGATCATGATATCTTATGAGACTGTGATACTAGGGCAGGAGAACAAAGTCAAGGGGAGGTTCCTGATGACACCAACAGTTTCAACCTTATTCCCATCAAGTTGCATAACCCCTCTATTTAAAGGTTCATAACTAAGTCCTAAGGCTTTAGCTATTTTCTTGAGCATGACTGTGGTGCTAGCACTAGAGTCAATCATAGAATTGTGCAACAATTTCTTACCCACAATGAGAGTTAAGAAAAAGGGTTTTGGTTTCGCCTTACATCTACTTTTAGTAGAGGCTTCCTCTCCATTATTTGTGAGGAATTTGGCCTGAGAGGATGATTCAATGACCTTTTCCTTGGATAGTTGCTTTGTTGGCCCTATGTTTGCATCTTCCAGTAGGGCCTTCTATAGTAATGACTTCTGCTTCAGAATAGCAAAGATATTCCAAAGGGATACATTAGTAGAGGCTTTCTTCAACTATTCCACCACATTGAATGGCAGGGGATTCAAAGACTTTTGCTCCTTAAACCTTGTTATAAAAATCTCCTTGTGCGATTGAGATTGTTGTGCAATTGTAGAGGTACTAAGAGCTCGCTCGGGAACACTTTTGGGATGTTGAGCAGCCGGTTCACTCATGAATCTCCTCTTAGAGTGATTTTTATAATATGATTGCACTTGAGAGGCCTTTGATGTGGAAACATCATTTGCAAACACCGCCTCTTCTTCTTCCATCCATGAGAAGAGTGTGTGATCGAGAGCTATATATGTTTCTTGCTCCAAGGACATTCCTTGCATTTGAGCGATGAGTATCATGTTTTCCATTTGTAAAGAGGCATATGTATAACCTCTTGAATCTCGCATGACACCTTGAATGTGTTGTTCTACCACTTTTTGTTGTAAATTTCCACGCAAACAATTCTGGGGCATATGTGCTTCATTGCAAGGGAAGCATCAAGGATTGATATGATCAACGAGATCATTTTTCCTTGCTACCAACAGATGCACTGGAAGAAGCTATCTCTTGGGTGGGAACTGAAAACTCTCCAAATATAGGCATAGCAGGCCGAGGCAGTAACTTTTCAGCATCAATCAAATTATTCCCTACCATAACAGTGATGTTGTATGCATCTGGCAGGGTGTTCCCACCAAGAGACTAGATCATCACCAAAATGTCGGTGTTGAGAGATTTTAGAGAGAACATGAATGCCAAATCAGCAAGCAAGTGAATAGCAATCTGGATCTTTTCCCAAGTTGTGTGAAATTGAACATTAAAGTTAGTCATGGCCTCCTGAGGGGACCGCTTTATGGTTACTAGCTACTGGAATAGCAAAAACTGATCTCCATTATTTGAAAACTACTCATAGAAAGGATCTCTGAGCTAATCCCAGGTACTAATAGTATTGGCTTCCAAAGTGTGGTACCAATCTAGTTCCTTTCCTTTAAAAGAAGCTAGAAGCAACTTTAGTGCTATGTTTTGATTAGCAACACCATGCACCAAACACACGTAAGCCACATCTTGTAGATGGTCGAATGGTGTTTTTGAGCCTTCCTTAGTGAATTTTGTTATATCTTTTAAAGTAGACATTGGGATAGGAGCCCACACAATCAATGCTACTGGTGCTATGAGAGGACTTTTGGCATCCCATGCTATAAAATTTATGTTATCCATTGGTAACAAGACTAGTGGAGGGGTCGGGATGTTCACTAGATGGGTTCTTGCTTGTACTATTACCAGTGGTGGCACTACTAGGCTAGGGTTATTCATTGTCTAGGATCTAGTAATAGGTCTATGGATGATACACCTACTTTAAATTTAGATACATTCAAACAAGGTCCCATCGAGCATGCCAGAAAAAGAACTATTGATGCCTAAAATTACTAGGCACACAGCCTTATGGGAAACTCAGTTAATGGGGGGACCAATTGCGCTAAACTAAGTAACCTCAAGGTTTTAAAGAACCTGGCTCTTCCATGTATTAGAGGGTGAAAAGGGAACAGGAAGTAGATATATTAAAATAAAATCTAATCTAAGGCGATGCACCAAGATTTAATTAAATAGGCATAGTAAATCTTCCTTTCCAATGAGATTTGAGGGCCTGTTTAGCAATCTGTATGCTCGAAAATAATAGAAAACAAATATAAAATTCTGAAGAAGTTAATCAAACAGCATAATACGACTTCCATATGCATTCACTAAATGAGAAGAGTAAAAACATGATTTGAATAGCAAAATTATATTGAAATTATAGAAGCTTTGATGATAAACAACTCATTACAACAATACTAGCACAATATAATGTTTTATCTATTAACTAACAAACAAAGAGGTTGAACAGATTGGTACAGTCTATAAGTCTTAATACAATAATTAGGAAACAATACAAAGGTCTAGAGTCTTTTAGTGCTTTTCCTATGTATTTTCAAACCATTTTCAGAGATTCAAAGTAGTATATATAGATCTTTCTACTGCCTGAAAGCTGGATAACATAAAAGATTCCCCAAGCATAGGTCATGCCACTCCCGCAATCATTCTCAAAGACTCATGCAATAGAAAGATTTTGAAATGTGGCATTTAGTTTCCTCGAACAAATTGCACCCTTTTGCAAATGATGGATGTGGTCCCAGGGTGGAAATAACAAAAATCTCCTAAAGACATGTGTCAACCACCCAAAGAGTTGGTTAGGAAACATGGCATAAAGGCAGGGCCTCTCATTCATTTATCCTTTCATTGCAACCATCATCCCCATGGAGATGACACGTGGTGCGGTCTATGCTCAAAGTCTTGACTACAAGGTTTTCCAAAAAGGTGCTCACAAAGAATGCAACGTGGCACACGGGCGAAGCTCAATGATGAAGCAAGGGAAAAGAGTTCCCAAACGTGTGTGGATCTAACACATGGCGTAAGTGAATGAAGGCGCTACCAAAAGGAGCCAAGAAATATGCAACATACAAAGTGCGGGCCGAGGCCAATGTAAAACCAACAATATCAACCCAGAGGGAGATTAAAGGATTATTAAATCCATATTATATTTTCTAGCTTGAATAATTCCTATACTAAGTGCAATTATAGATTTTAATTGAAGTTCAATTATGCAAGATGCAAAAATGCAACTTATATGCACTTTCACTAATGCAAGATTTAGAAACCCTAGATGCAAATTAACTAATGCAAGACCTAATGCAAATTTAATGCAAGCTAGATCTAGAACTATTATGCACTACAAATTAGCAAAGAAGGTGTTCTAAAGGCTAGGTTCACCAAAATAAAACCTCAAAAATAGTAGTTGTATGTTTTGTATGATTTAGGAGATACAACAACCAATTTTCTACAAGCTTCACTCAAGGAAACCTTAGAGATCTCAATCAAGGGATAAAATGAGGAAAATAGATCTACAATAAGGTGTCCTAGGGTGTGATTAAAGACTAAAAGGGGTTTCACCACCAAGCTAGGTCTTGGAAAGAAAAGAATTGTAAATGATAGGCACAACTTAAGTAAATGACCTAGAAATGAACTCAAATCATAACAATAAACTGAGAAAGTACAAAAGTGCACCTGGAATTTTGAATATGCTCAAAACAAGGTTTGTAATCTTGAAAATGTTGAATTTAATGTTCACTAGGACTCATATGCCAGGCTGGGTGATTTAGTCCTAGATTAGGGTTTCAGTCTAAAACCAGAATCTAGAACTACTGAACTAGGATCTACATAAAATGCTTTAAAATAGGTATATGGGACTCATAGGCCACAAGTGGTGATTTAGTCCCAGTATTAGGGTTGATCTAAAATTCTAATATCCTCTAGTGTTCTCTTGTAGCTTTCTTCCTATCAAATCTTTGTGTCTGAAACACTGAATTGCAACCTATAAGTGACTTTCCATGATCTTGCAAGTAAGGTGACAACTTGGAAAACTTGACAACTTTCTTCCAATCTTGCTCTTCAATGGATCTTCAACCTAAATCTGCAAATCATACACTAAAGAGAGGGGAAAATGTTTTTGTGTTAGTGGATAGGGGTTTGCCTTGGTCAAACCCCGTTTTGGTAATCAAACCTCGAAATGAATAGAAAAAGAATGAAGAAATGATGAATGAACAAATATGTAATGTTGTAACTCACCAAACCCATAAACTAAAGGCCACAATCTTATATGTAATGGCTAGTATGAATGTGGATCTTGACTCTTGCTTGAATGTTATGGATCTTGACTTGAACGCTTGCTTGAATCATAAAACACTACATCACAAATGTTAGCTCAAAAACAAACATGATGCGTGATGACTTTGACATGATGTTTTAATCTTGAATAATGCTCCAAAATTCTTGATAATCACTATTGAATGCTCTTAAATACTAGAATGTTTGATCTCAATAAGTGTTAGATGACTTGTTAACTTGCTAGGAGAAAATATGTGAAATAAAATTTTGTATTTATACTTGTTTATGCCAAATTTCTTAAAATTACAACACTACGAGCCGCCATTAGATCTAGGAGAATAAAATCCTGCCAAAAATTTGAATTTAAATTAGGTCCAAGCTAAGTGAGACTCATATGGAAATTGGGGCATATGAGTCCCATTAGGCTAAGCTTGGGACATAATTTTAAAGAAATGCCTAGTTTAATGTGAAATTTAGACCTAGGCTCCAAAACTTAGGTGCGACCCATACACCCAAGGTGGCGTATGAGTCCCATACCACTAAATCTAGGCCATACAATCCAAAATCATTAATTTATGATTGGTCATTTGATGTATGTCAGGATTATCCTTAGAAAGATCCATTAATTAAGGCATGTGGAAACAAAATAAGGCCAAATAAGGCAAAAAGAAGCCCAATTTTAGTAGGGATGGCCCAAAAAAGTGTGAAAATGTAAAGGGCTACATTTTTCTACTCTGCGTTATGGTTATTATGTAAAATTTTATGTTTTTTTTCTCACATGGGGCTATGTAGGAAATGATTTGATCAACATTTATATATTCCTAATAGTATATACATGATGAAACAAGGCTTTCATAAAAAATGTGTTTCCATCCCTTAGTAAAAAATCATAAGTGGACCAAGAATAATGGGATCACATGTCACAAATTGTTTAAACACATCAAATTTTATATGATAAGCATGAAAACTAGTCAATGACAAGGATTATGAGAAACTATGATGAAATATGTAATAATAAATACTAATCTACAAGTAGATGGGCATCACAAAGATTGTGCAATAAAAACCCAAAGCCTAAATAGAAGTAGATAAATGATATAGAGATCAAAAAAGGTTTGATATAAATTTAAATATTAATGAATAATTAAATTTAAAAAAATGATAAAACCCTAATGAGGGTGCGTAGAGTAGTGAAAGAAAGGTCACACAATGTGGGTTACAACCCTAGAAAAATGATACAACAATAAAGCACCAATATGAAAGGAGAACTAAACCCTAATTAGATTTAGAAATGAAATGTAATAGTAAAAAATTATGGACCTAAAAACCATAATGAAGGAAAAAACCTCAAGAAAACCCTAAATTTTAATTGATGTAAATGTTGAGTTCATAAAAACTTTATGGGTAAAAATACCCTCATATGGATTAGTATAGGTTGATTAAATGCATGCAAGAAATAAATAATAATTATCATAAATTAATCAAAGCTATGAAATGATAAGTTGAAATGCTAATTTAGGAGGTAAATGAAATGGATTAGGATACTAGCTTCATGAACAACAGTTATGAATAATGTTGATATTCTTCAAAATCCACTCATTAATGCTACAAAATTAATATATTTGGTAGGCTCACTATCTTATAACCAAAATAGACTCAAAATTCTCTATGCATGATCTCAATCAATATAAATATATCCCCTAATATGTGGATCTAATATGGTAGACAACAAACTTCTACAATCTTATTCATTGAAATCATTGATATCTAAATTGTACAAAGATGGTGATGTTTAGAAATACCTTTGAGAAAGTTGCTAGATGCCGAGTGTCAAGTTCTCCAAGGTCAACCCCACAAATAGATATGTTTAACAACCTTAGATAGCTATTTGAAGACAATATTCTCTAGCACATAGATGGCCTAGATGTTTGTTTTAATTTTAACATGGATATGTTTATTTTAAGCTCCACATTGAAATTTCCTTGAATGATTTTTCCTTGATTGGATCATTCATTATAATGAGTGCACATTAAATATCTCTAAATACCAAAAAATAACAATAAGTCACACAAACGTATATCAAGTCACCTCCAAGAACTAGTGAAAACAAATAGAAAATAATTTTTTTATTTTTTTATTTTTAGATTTAAAATCAATTCTAAACACTATAAAATTGACTCTAGACAAAAAATTACAAATCTCAAAATTAAGAATGAATGCACATACACACACACACATAAATAATTGTCAAAAATACACTAAAATTAATAACATTATTTATGGATATATGATTATATTAAATCATTTAATCAAAATAATCTAAAACTAAATGGAAATGAAAATGGATATACAAATTTCAGCATTACAACATTATGTACTTCCATAAATTAAATCAGTAGAAAAAAATCAAAAGGATAACGCTCAAGTGGTTAACAAACCATTAAAATTTCTAAACTTTCTTCTTTGATCAATCAAAACATGACTGCAAAAATAAACTAAAATTGCAATACTTAATAAATACTCTTATTGTTGTTATACCTCATAACAATTGAATCCAAAAACAACACATAATAACATTATAGATTGCGAAAAAATTGATATCATTAACACACTTATTGTGTTGAATTTGAGTGGCACAAAACTTGCATCCCAATGGGGATCAAACATATCAGAGAAAAATGATTTTAGGAACAAAATGCTGGGTTTAATTGGGATGTCCCCAAGATATCTACTCTCTGTCCGCTACGTTATTTCTCCGACAGCACGTATGCATAGTTAACTCCAAGAAAAACATGGGAGCATGTCAATTACATAACCAGTAAAGCTCTAACCATGGGGCATAGAGATTTCTTCTTGGGAAAACAGAGATAAAAAGCTCATGCTATAAAAACCCTAGATATGAATTCAGCAGATGGTGCAGGCGTTAGGATTCTCTTCGTAGGCATATCTGTAATCATCATAATAAGGCCTCTGAACGTACACAACGGTTGGGATCTCTGGATTTTTCTCTTCTTTCTTCATATCCTTCTTCTCTCCCTCTGTTTTCTCCTCCTTTGCAGGCCCCACGCTCAACAAATCTGCAAATCCAAAACCGAATTTCCTCAATCTTCGGGTGATAGACACAGGGTCTGCTTCCCCAATGACAGTGATCTTTTGTTCCTTCATGTCCACAGCCACAGAATCCACCCCTGCAATACAAATATGCATTCATCAGATTATGCAGCAGAATAAATCCAAGGTTAGGGTTTCAAAGCGAAAAGGGAAAAAGCAGCATACCTTCCACCGCCGTAACCACTTTGAGGGCCTTTCTCTTGCTTTTTTCGTCCTCAATCGTCACTTTTAACACCATTTTCTGCAAAATTTTAACAGAAAAAATCTCTCAGTTCGACTTAGAAGGAATTCAAGAACAGAACTTACATATCGATAGCCAACTCGACTTACCTTCATTTTGATATCTTAGAAATGAGTTTTGTTCACAGAAATCGTTAAGGTCCTCTGCTGTGCTGCAGAAGTTTTCAGATCTGTAAAACGAAAGCTCAAGACTTCGAAAGACGATTACTTTGGTGTTTGGGAGATGAATAAATAGAATGCAGAGCAAGCATTTTGTAGTTCTTCGCCGAAACCCCGTCAGTTCGGTAACACGCTTAGACAATAACGACGTTGTTTGACTGGTTTAGAGATTGCCTGTACGCGGGGCGGGGACTTCTACTCCATCGCTGGATTGGAATGTAGATAAGAAGTTTTCAGCTGAAATCAGAGAGCAATTATGATCCTCAATCAAATTGACTCGAATAAACAAATTCAATCTTGACTGGTATCACGCTGAATCAAATGTTGTGGTTTGACTACTCCAGAAACGCATCTTTCACGTCATTAAACAATTATTATAAGGCAGCTTTAGTTGGGATTGGAATCCGAATACAACTTTCCAATTCAATTCAGGGCATAAGATGGATACGAACTTAGCTGATCCTCCTCCCGATAGGCCTACCAACTTCTTTTCTTAAAACTTCTCTCTTTAAAGTCAATGTTTGACCCCAAAACGTAACGTTCGAAACAGTCAAATGTTGTAAGTGTTCAAAGTCAGCTCTTGACATCATAAAAGAGAAAAACTTCCAAAAACATTAGAATCTTTGAAGGGTTCAATATTGGGGTTCATTAAATGAAAATGACCAAAAAGGTTTTTTTTTAAGGGGTTCATTAATGTAAGTCATATTTTATTTAGTTAATTATTACATTGCAGTATTTAGGGTATGTTAAGCATCTTTAGATGGGTTATATTTGTATTATGTGATTTATATTTTTTGAATCTAGTCGAGTTGCACATGTTAATTACATTGTTTATTGTCCCATGTTCATTGTACATTCACATCTATAAGTTATATATTTTATATATACCCACATTTTTATGTGACATGAGTAATCTAATATAATCAATCATCCTTGTATATTTACATGTCATATGATGAAATAGAGCCATTCTCTCATTTTGGGTTTTTCTTGTGCTTTCATTGAAGATCCTTGATCTTGGGTGGTTGTCTCCATAGTCAAATCTTACATATATCATAGCTTGTGAGATTATTTTATGTCACTCTTCTAGAAGATCAAGGTAACAAACTTTATATTTTCTTGAAAAGTTGAGATCATTTTCTATTGCATCAAATGATAGCCTAGAGAATAAAGAAAAATGATAGGGATACCATATTCTAACTTGGGGGTTCCCTTTATGGATTTGTGTTGTAAGAATGGTTTAGAGCTTAATGGAGCAAGTCCAAGCATATCATTGAGTCAAAAGCATCCAAAACAAATATATTATATTTTCTTTTATTCAAATCAAACATGGAAGGCCAAGTCTACAAGAGTTTCAAGGAAGAGTTTTATGTTGGGCATCTCCTAATCACTTTTAATTTGAAAGATTTTGAGAAAAATCAACCCTGATGTTTGTATCTAAAAGGCCCAAAAAACTATAGATTGACTACCAAATCATTGAAATTGAAACACTTTTGCTTGGGAATTTAGGGAAAACTTCTACCCTCATTGATCATATAGATCATACCATAAAGAATAGTATATATGTAAACATATTCCCTTGCTAGGTGTAGGCATCAAAATATTTGCTAATGCATGTTGGTGTAAGTGTTCTTTACACAAGCATAATAGTGTACAAGGGAAAAATCTTCAAGCATATTTTTAAGGTTTATGCTAGAATGTTATTTGTTATAAGGTACAAATCATGGGTTGAGTGTTGAGTATAGGCTATACCTTAAGTGTAGGGTATGAGCAACAAATGCTACACAATCAACAATGTCAATAATAGTGGTTTGTATGTGTAGTTTGCACTCCACTATGGTAATGACATGTGGCATGAGTCCCTAGCCACTTTCGAGTGGCTGCCTACACTCTTTTGCTAGCCCTATGAAGACCACTTTGGCTAGCAACTCATGCCACCCTCCTCAACAATGTGATCACTACCCTTAGCTCACCACCAATAGTGGTGATATCCTTGAACTAATGATGCTTCTTTGATACATATTCACTTAGACTATTCCAACCTATAAACAAAATTTTAATCATAAGTGGTTTTGTATACTATTCCAAGTAATTTTCTACATTGAAACAACTATTTTGTAAGCTTGATAGTAGTTTTAGAAAACTAACAATAATTTTGAGATATAGAGGAATATTTAGTTTATATATAAAGGATATTTTATTAATGGTGTTTTATGATGTCATGTTAACATTATCATTATCTCCCTTCTAACCTACCCCCTCTTTAACCTACCCCCTCTTTAATAGTGTTTTGAGTTTGATACTAAAATTTTTGAGGCCTTGTTATGGGTCATATTACTCCTTTTTTCTAGCAATTTTTTAATCTAAGCTATTTTTTCAATAGATTCATGGAGTAGTGTAGGTGGTTTATTATTTTTGTTTTTGAATTTTTATAAATTACATATTATCATATGTGATGTTAAGTTCTCATTTTTGGAACTTTTGGGGCTCCATTGAAGCTCATATGACAATATTTCTTAGTGCAAATTTTTGAAAGTGTATATTTCTATGTACTTATTAATATAATCTAGCCTAAATCTCACTCTATCATAAATTATATTTTCAAAATTATGACCTAATTTGACATCTATAATTTATGAATATCAAGACAAATTGTTAATTTAATAATTGAAATTATAATCATATTAAGTATAAAGTTTCATCATTATAATTTGCTAGGAAGATATATTGGTTGAATGATTTTGTGGGGTGTGATCTCGTGATTTATTTTTCTTTGTTAGTTAGATCTTTATTTGGGTATTTTTTAAATTTATCTTTTTGTCATTAATTTGAACCAAAGGTACTATAGGTCAAAATTTCATAACTATGTCATACTTTTATATAGTAAATGACCAACACAAATATAAATTTTTGAATTGGAGAGCTTAAAAGTGATGTAAATGTTTTAAATTTGAAAATGATATAAATTCATGAAATGTGGAACTCTTAGCTTATAGTTTATGTTTTTTCATTTTTAATTTTAAATTAGTTGGATATTTTTCTATAAATTTAAGGGATATTTTGAGATATAGAGGAATATTTAATTTAGATAAGGGACATTTTATTAATGGTGTTTTATGATGTCATGTTAATATTATCATTCTCTCCCTTCCAACCCAGCCCCTCTCTAATAGTGTTTTGAGTTTGATACTAAAACTTTTGAGGCCTTGTTATGGGTCATATTAGCTCCTTTTTTCTAGAAATTTATTAATCTAGGCTATTTTTTCAACAACTTTATGGAGTGGTGTAAGTGGTTTATCATTTTTGTGTTTGAATTTTTATAAATTACAAATTATCATATTCGATGTTAAGTTCTCATTTTTGAAACTTTTAGGACTCCATTGAAGCTCATATGGCAATATTTATTAGTGCAAATTTTTTAAAATGTATATTTTTTTATGTACTTATTAGTACAATCTAGCTTAAATCTCATTCTATCATAAATTATACTTTCAAAATTATGGCCTAATTTGACATCTATAATGTATGAATATCAAGATAAATTTTTAATATAATAATTGAAATTGTTATCATATTAAGTATAAAGTTTCATCATTATAATTTGCTAGGAAGATCTATTGGTCGAATGATTTTGTGGGTTGTGATCTTGTGATTTATTTTTCTTTGTTGGTTGGATCTTTATTTGGGTATTTTTAAAATTCATATTTTTGGCATTAATTTGAATCGAAGGTAATATAGTTTAAAATTTCATAACTATGTCCTACTTTTAGAGAGGAAATGACCAACACAAATATATATTTTTAATTTGGAGAGCCTAAAAGTGATGTACATGTTTTGAATTTGAAAATGATATAAAATCATGAAATGTGGAACTCTTAACTTATAGTTTATGTTTATTATTTTATTTTATTTTTAAATTAGTTAGATAATTTTTTATAAGTTTAAGAGAATATCTTAATTGTTGAAGAAAAAAAGTGAATTTGATGGGATGTAGTTCTTAATATACTAAAAGAAATCTTTATTTTTTAGTTTTTGGTTAGCTAACTTGAATATATCTAGTGTATAGAGATTTTTTTATGAATAATTTTTAAATATTTTCAAGTCAAACTTTTTTAAAACATCATAATTTTAATGAGATGTAGCCTTTTTTAATAAACTATTAATCATCAAAAATTATATTTTTTTGAAGAGGATACTCTCTTGTAGTGCACAATATATATTTAATATGTTAATTAATGTTATAATTATTTTTAATTTACTACAAGTAATTCATTGCAATCAAGCATAAGGTTGAAATTAGATGTATGTATGTATGTATGTATGTATGTATGTATGTATGTATGTATGTATGTATGTATGTATGTGCGTACATGTATGTACGTATGTATGAGTGTGTGTATATGTATGTATGTATATGTATGTATGTGTGATCAACTTTATGAAATTGATTATAATGACCTAATTATAGTATATTACAATATTAATTAACATATTAAAAAAATATTATCAAATTCTATGCTCCAAGCCTGACCAAAAGGTAGTTTCAATTTTTTCATGAAAATATCTTTTGTTGGAGAAATTTAGAGTTGAATTTTATTTTTTCTTTGATTTCTCACAAAAGAGGGTTTAGGTTGTCAAATGAATTGTCAACTTGGTAGTTTTAGTTGAAACCATTTTTCTTGAAAATGCTTCAATTGAAACCTTTATATAAATTTTGGTTTTAAATTTATGAAATTAATGTTTTTGGCTAATATTTCTTATGCCATGTAGGGGCCAGATGGTTTTATTTGAAACCATTTTGTCCAAAATTATTTCACCCAAAGTGGGACACAACTCTATACTCTCACTCTATTGATGAGATAAAAAATTTAATGCATTTTAGGTGGCTTCATCTCTTGAACCATTTCTATGGACTTATTCCTAAACTAGGTTCTTATTAGCAAAAGGGTATATGGGACAAAAGTAATGGTCATATAATATATGATTTATAGGAGCTAAATATTATATCAATACCAAAGGCCACCTACAAAAAAAAGTGAAAAATTTCCACAAGAGAGTATGCAAGAAATGAGCTTGCTTGATATTAAGATCTATCAAATATATGATGATGAGGTATGTTACAAAAGTGTACAATAAGCTTGTTTGATATTAATATCTATCAACTATATGATGATGAGGTATGCAAGAAATTAGCTTGCTTGAAAGAAAGTTTTCTACTACATTGGCCAAGTTCCCTAGTTTATCCATAATTGTAATATAAAATTCTTATAGTAGTAATAACCTTCTTACAAGTCTATCTCCTACAACCGTTTAATTCATTAGATATCTAATTTTTGCATGCTCTATGTGAATAAAGATATACCGTCTTGTGATGTTGCGCCTAAACTTATTAATAACATAGATTATTGCCAAAATTTCCTTCACTTTGACTATGTGATTGAGCTCAGCACCTTGAATATTATTGCTGATATAATAGATGGCATATTCTAAATTCCCTTATTTCTATCCTTAAACAACACCTATTACAAAATCGGATGCATCTATGTGTATATGAAAAGGAATTTTCCAATTTGGTCCTCTCAAGACTAGGGTCTTAGTGAGTGTTGCCTTTAGGTCTTCAAAGGCATTTTTGAATGCAAAGGTCCAGTCAAATTCCACATCTTTAGAGAGGAGAACAAATAATGGGGCTGCAATCTTATTGAAATTTTGGATAAACCTCCTATAGTAACTAGCATGACCAATAAAACTTCTAGAATCATTTTTATTTTGAGGAATATGGAGAGTGGACATCACTTCTATCTTGTCTGGGTCCACCTATATCCCCTTACTAGACATAAAGTGTCCCAAGACCACTCCTTCAATAATCATCATTAAAAAATCCATGACTCAAGGAAAGGTTGTGATGCTGACACCTTTCTAGGACTTTCTCTAGATTAGTCAATGCTTCTTCATAAATATCCTCATATGTGGTAAAGCAATCCATGTAAATTTCCATGGAATCATGGGAAAATTTTAAGAATATACTTAAGGCTACCCTTTGAAATGTTGGAGAATTACACAACCCAAATGGAAAGATAGAATAGGCATGTGTGCCCCATGGGAAAGTAAAGGTTGTCTTATCCTAGTCCTCTGGGAAATTTTTATCTAATTATACCCATTGTATTCATCTAATAATGAGAAATATTGCTTTCCTGCTAATGAATCTAGCACTTGATTGATAAAAGGAAGGGGGAAATATTCTCTTCTTGTTGCTACATTCAACTCTTTGTAATCAATAAGAACCCTCTATTTTCCTCCCTTTTGGGAATAATTACTAATTGGGACACCCATTGGCTATCCATTATTGGATAAATAAACCTTGCATCTAGTAATTTTTATATTTTTTCTTTGACTATGTCATGTAGAACTAGGTTCATTCTTCTCTAAGGCTACCTCACTAGTTTACAGCCTTGATTAATATAAATTATATGCATGCATAGGTGATGATATATCCCCTTCATATCATGATAGTCCCATATGAATGTGATTTCCTCTTCTTGCAACATAGTTAATAGTGAATACTATTGTGTAGTTGTCAATTGGATGTTAATAGTTAATATTGAATACTATTGTGTAGTTGTCAATTGGATGAACATGATATTTAGTGTTCTACCTAGTGTAATTTCTATGGTCAAGGTTATGTCTTAACAAAGGTAATATCAAGGCTTGCTAAATTGGGACTACAATTATGGGGTAGTAATGTATGAAAAATATAATAAGTAGACTTAGATGCATTTGCAAGTATTATGTTATGGAAAGGGTCATATAATAATGTTCTAGAAAAATATATTGTTGCAGGTCCCTTCCATAAGAGTTATGCATAATGTTTGTAATAACTTTTTCTTCATCTTGGGTTTGCAGTATTAGACTACATTCAATGGTCATTAGTGTTTGTAATGAATATTGATCATCCTCATCAAGGGAAGGCCATATAGTTTGATCAAAATATGTATGTGGTTGTGTAGGTGGGTAAAGGACTAGTTTTTTTATCACATTTTTATTAGAAATGATCATATTACCAGACCTACAACCAATGAATGCATCTACACTAGCTAACCAAGTCTCCCTATGATTAAGGGGTATTCTACAAGGTTTTCCTTAGGTTGTAAGACTATAAAATCTACAAGGTATTCCCATGAGTCCAATTTGATTTAACCAAGTCTTCCATAATACCCAAGTTGGTTTAACAGTTGACCTATCTACTAGTTGTATGAAAATAGGTGTAGGTCAGAGCTCCATTAACTGAAGTTATTTAATGGTTTCCTTTTTCATAATATTTATGTCTGCTCCTAGGTCAATTAAGGAATTTTTGGTGAGAATTCCATTCATTTGAACATCTACTATAGGGATCCTAGGATCTCCATATTTAGGAACAACTATATTTCCTAAAATTATATCAACAAGTTTCCCTAAAACATGCACAATTTGTGGGTCCTTTCATTCTTTGTTTGGCTTCTTAATACATAACTCTCATTGTTTTTGTGTACATTGGCACTTTCTTAATTGCTTGAATCAAGGGTATTTTTATGCAAACATTCCAATTGTCCTAATAAGTTAGATTCAATATTAGAGTGATGATTTTGTATAGTTAGTCTTTCAGGAAATGGAGATAGCCATCAGTCACCTCAACCCCATAGGTTGGGTACTAGATCTGGTGTCATTAGTATAAGCCTGCTAAACAAGCTTGTTGTTAGGGTTAGGTGTGGGTTGGGTTGGAAGCTAAGGTGCTCTTGGCTATAATGGTGTAGCCATGGTTGTATTTGGAATTATAGTAGGTTGTTGAGATTGTAATGGTTGTTGTGGTTGTGGGTAGTTTGTGTTTTTGTTTTCCATTGTTGACCTCTACCCCATTGTGATGGCCATTGGTTACGCTAGGTTGGCCACTGGAAATTGTAATTTGGGACTTGATAAGGTTGTGGTAGCCATATCCCCTATTGTTTGTGGGTCTAATTGGATTGTTAGGGAATTGGTCATGGTGGATTCTATATATTGGTCCAAGGCTGAGGGTTCCAATTTGAGAAGTTTGCATTACTACCTAGAAATGACATATTGTAAGACAAGGGGTCTTGAGACATACCTTGTCTTGGTTTCCATGATTTTCACTAAGAGATGTAAAAAAAATTCCTTCTTCATCCTCTAGGGTGTGAAATTTTGGTTTCCCTTGATTTTCTTCAAAGTTGCAAGCCAACATCTTGCATTTGTAGTTGATCCTCTTTTAGGGGTAATGTGAACATAATTTTTTTAGGATTTCCTCAGCTTCTTCCTACTTATTTTTTATATGAATGGTGTCCAATTGGGTAGCCAAGTGGCTAATTATGTCCTTCATATTGGACAAGAGATTGTTAAGTTCTACCTTAGAAACTCTAATGGATGTCTTGTTGAGAGAAGAGGTTTTGTCTCCTCTAGTCTTCTTTATGAATGATTTGGAGTATTTTTTGCACATGGTTATGTGCATGATCATCATGGAAAAAGCGGGCCTTTAAGTGGCAAAAAATTCAAAAAAATCAGAGTTAGGCAACTTGACGTAAAAATTTGAATAAGTTATCTCTATTATTTCAAAAATATGTAAAAATAGAATCTATAGAAAATTGAATGTATTTTCTAAACTACTAGGTTTTTTTAAAAAATAAAAATCTATATGATGAAAATTTAAAATTTCAATGCAGTAGTACTTAATTTTAGGGAAAAAATAAAAAGTGGGTGTCTGTCTGACTACCCTAACCACAATAAAATGATAATATTTTTTTATAAGATTTTAGATATAATTAGAAGACTCATCTTCCAATGTGATGCATATTTTTTTGTAATTTTTTTCCAAGTAAATAATTAATTATGAATTTTTTATTACAACTTTTAAAAAATATAAAAATTTGTATGTTTGACCACCTTAACTCGGTCAAAAATTCATGAAATTCATTTTTTCTTTTTAATCCCATAGTATGTGAAGCATAGAATGTGATGCATGTTTTAGATTCAAAATTTTTGATATTGTTTGAAAGCTATAGATGTTTTTCAATCAGCCTATCAATCAGGACTTTAGTCGTAATTCGAATAGAAAATGAATAATAATTACTTATTAAATTCAAAGTAAAGCATAATTTATATTGGTGGAAATTTAAGAATCTCCTTTAGAAACCCTTTTCGTTTCATCAATTATGGGTAAAAAAAAGTCACCAGCCACATAACCATCATATTGCCACTTTTTGGCCCATCATGATCCTGCACATACCCACACCTTGAAAATCTCATCAAAAGCTAGTTGAGAGATATATCCTACTCCTATGAGATTTAGAGCATCCATACAATCTTCATGGACTCGAGCCCTTAAAAACACCAGTTTTAAGGATTCAAGAGAGTTTATTTTGAGGTGATTTCTTTACACAAAATTGAAATATCTCCACATAATCCTCCAATGACTCATCTTCCCTCTATGACATCCTAAAGATGGCATCCCTCTTTTTTCCTATCCCTCTACAATAATCCTGATATTTCTCTAGGAATGTGGTCTTCATTGTTTTCCAATTGGGGATGATATTTCTCCCCAATCCCATAAACCAACAAAGAGCGACATCCTTTAATTTGGCTGGAAAAAAATTGAGTTGGTGAGCACCGATAGTATAGTCATAACTTCGGCACAACACATCAAATTCAAAAAGAATTTTTTTGGATCCTTGGTAACTAATCCATATAAAATGGGTAATGCTAAAGGAGGTATGTTCTTAAGAGTAGCAACCCTTTCCTGGTTGGTTATAGGAAAATCAAACGTCACATGCTTTGTTATATTTCCCATTGCTTCTTTAGCCATGATGTCAAAATGTCTTCTAGAAGTTTCATCTGTGTTTGGGGTAGCTACTAGTATGGAAGATAGTTCTTCTTCATTAATTCCCTCAATATTTTTTTTTTTTGAACCAATACCTTTGAATTCTTTGTGTATTGAGAGGAGAAATCTTCCCATAGCATCTCTCTACCTCCATATACAATGGTTCTTACTCTTTAATCAACAGTTCCTACACACTATTAGTAAATAGTTTTTTGTTGATTCCTAAATACCTATCAGTCCTAATGCTGAAACAAAACTTGTTATCCTATGAAAGCTTAAAAAATAATTTAAAACACATATAAGAATCTTGAACTTTAGCATCATCCCCAACAACAAAACAATAAATGTAGAGCTTCATCTAATGCTTAATTAACTAGTTCTAATGATTCTGCACACAACTTAGTGGACTTGAAGATCCCTAGACTAAGTTCATCACTCAAGAGAGGGCTTCATTAAATCATCAACCAAAGAGTTGTAAACTTTAGATGGTGCTGGCAACATATATGCATTAATGAATTCTAAACATCCTACATTGGTTGAGTAAAGGTGAATGAAACATAGATAAATGTAGTATAGTAAAATCTTTTATCAAAAAAAAGTAAATGAACACAAACAACTACCTTTTGCTATGGGTACTTAATTCTTATGACTGTAACCAAATAAATTTTATACTCCAATATGTGCTAACCTAATTAACCTCTGAAGTACTGGATGGAGTATCAACTACAGATTCTAATTAAAATTTTGTAATGCATCATTCATAATAACATGAACTAAAAACTATCAATTAAACTTACAATGCATAATTTAACATAGTAATATAAATTAAGGTGGTTCATTAGTACCTCAAGTGGCCCTTTCTTGAGTTTTTTCATCAACAAAATCTCTTTAATCACTCACTTAGAAAATGTAAGATCAAGCTATTTCTTATTTATTACATTCTAATCATATACAAAATTGTTGAACATAATCTAACAATAAATCTTATTCAATATAACACATATGATCTAGATCTTCTCCTTGAAAAGGTACCCCACTATATAGGGTCCACTAGGGAGTCTAACTATTTGTGAACTAAAAACAAGCCTAAAGAAAATGTCAAATCTTCCTCAAGAATAGGAAGAGGACTCATTTTTTAAAATATAAAATAATAACTATCAGAACAAGAGTATAGAAATCAAACAAGGACTCTGTACTCAAACAAGATTAACCGTTATAATAGAAAATATTCCTAGGAAGAGTAGTTTTTGTTATTATTCATATTCCTATTGGGAATAAAAATTTCCTCTTCCTTGTCTTATTAGAAGATAGAAGTGATGCTCGACCATCTATGATCTAATCCTTAAATTGCCACCTCCATCTTCTTTTGAAAGTGATCATGTTATAGTAGATTGACTCCTTTGCATTGAACTATAATCATTATGCTACAAGTTGAGAAGACCATTGTCGTGGGTTAACAATTTCTTGCTGCACAAATGTTAGCCTTTATTCTTCAAGGAATTTTCATTGTTAACAACTATAACTAAACATAAAATCATGCTAAAATCATGAACATTTGTAACTCATACACATACATATTAATATTACATATTTCAACCTCAAATTCTTAAACTTTTTAAAGCTATATAAAATTTTTGGTAATGTCTTGGAGTTTTGTAGAAAATAAATATAAAAGTATGCAACCTAAGCTAAGAAATAGGATACTATCATGAATCATCACTCAATATCATAGTTTAGTGAGAGATTCGGTAGTGATGTTGATTCATCACTTGGTGATGAATGATTTTTATAGTGGTTGATGTTGTCATGAAAAAACTAGATTGAATCCTATTTATTGTAGTCATATTTATTTTTCATTTTTAGTATCATTATCAAGAGATGATTATCTTCATGTGATTAAATATTTTTTCATCTTGGTTATCCATGGATGACTCTTGAGTCTTTGGTTGAGGTGGTATTTTATAACTCAATTCAATTTTTAAAAATGATCCTTGGTTGAGAGGATGGGATGAAATTTTTATTGGACCATATGATCTTTTGAGGAGATGTAAGATCATGATGTCATGACATGTTTATAGATTCTATAGACATGTATTTTGAACCTTTATAGTGATTTTGATAGTTCTCTTGATATTTAGTGCATTGGTCATGTGCTTGGGATCTTCATGAGAGTGTGGCATGACATTTGGAGATTAGCATGGATTGATTGATTGTAGGTGGTCATGGATACTTGGAGACTTAGGTGAGGCTATATTTCTCTTGGGTTTAGAGACATTAATTTGATTATTATTCTTTGGTGCTCCTAACTAGAATTCTAAGGATACTTCATCAAGATATGGATGTGAGTTCATGATGTCCACCTATAGAGGAGGTTGGTCTTGGAGCAATTTATTGTGGTTTGGTGTATCATAGAGGAGTAATCTCATTCTCCACTCTTGGTCTACTGGGAAAATAATCATTTGAAAGGTATTTCTCATCCTATTTTCAAATGTATTATGTTTTATATTTTTAATTCTCATGAATATGGATCTTGAATTATGCTAATTATTTCTAGAGGGTTCATTTAATGAGTGTTTGGCATGTTTATCTCCTTATACAAATGAGTTTATTTGCGATGTAACTTATGATAATTTTACGGTATTTTATTGGTTATATTTCTAGTTTTGGGAATGGTTCTGAGTTTGATGTTATTTTGTTAGAGAGGCTAACATCCATGTTGGTTTTATGAAGATGCATATGTTCTATTTTATCTATGAGATCGAATAGTTTGGTAATGTTAAGTCTTTTCAATTAACAATTGTGTTGAATGCATAAGACAATTGGGAGGGGGTACATCAATTGTACCTTAAAAATTTAAAACCCTCATTAACATTTAGATCCACATTCATTCATTAAACCCTTAACTATGTTATGATGAATTAGCATGAAAAGTAAATAAAAAAACTGAAAAAACTTAACACCACACACAAGAGAACACAAAATTTATGTGGAAAATCGAAGAGGGTAAAAACCACTATGAGGATTAGCTCACAATATAAGTAATATCAATACCAAATACAATAGGGCTCACTAGTGGTAGGGCTCACTGCCCAAAGAAGAAAGGCTCACTTCTAGAATAGAAAAGAAGATAGAGAAGGAATGTTACACAAAGAAAAGAATCTCAATGCAATAAATAATCCACCATAATGACATCAAGACCTTCGTAGTATAATTAAAGAATTGTAATCACCTTTTTCTCATTACATCCAGTAAACTAACACATGAAGGCTCGCACTGCACGTCTCAATTTTTCACACTAACACATTGCACTTCACATCATTCACATTCCACACATCTATCTTAACATACTTCAACAACTCAACTCATACTTATACCATCTTAAACCTTGAAACCATTCTCCAAGGTTGGCTATGCACCTCAAACATGCAAATTCAAATTAGGTTGATGGAAATACACTTCTATGGTGGGTAGAAGTGAAAGAGAACCACATAAAACCTTATTTGGGACCCAAATAAACAACACCACTCAACCAAATGCTTCCTCAAATAATAATTATTAATCGCATGTAGTGTAAACACTAGGTTGGTCGTTACCTATGTAAACACTATTAAAATTTAAGAACACACTTCCTCAAACCCAAGGATGACTTAAAAACCACACACCATGCTTTAACATGATCTATATTGTTCCATTAAAACCTTTAAACCCAATGTAAACTCCCTTGCAACAACTTCCACATGAAGAATGTACACACCAAGTACACTCAAAGAGCTCTACCATATACTGTAACTCAGAAAACCATCTTCCGAAGCACCAAACCTTAAACCCTCTTGAATGAGGTAAACTACCAACACCATCAACACACTTTTAGAATCGACCTAAAACACAACTATGGAGAAACACAAAGAAAAACATTTATCTCGTGCACCTCTACAATACACAATCACACACTAGTGAACACAACTTATTTTGTACAATAATCCATCACACCAACTCTTGAGTATAGCACCTCTGAACACCTCTCATCAACATATATTTGAATCACATAGGTAGATCTTCAACCTAGAATAAATGCAAAACAAAACTAGAACACAACTATGTAACCCAAAACACCACTACAATGCACCGTTTCCTCTTTTTATGAATTTTTCTCAAAAGAACTTGGAAACCAAGCACCAAAGACACATCCCCATCATCTTCATTAATTCCTCATCCATAGACTAAATATTATCAAAGCAGCTGATCAAAGCAACAACTATTCACACTCTTGCAACAGTCTTACTCAACCACAAAGATCAATGACAACACAAACTTGTTGGCATAAATGACAACACCAACTGCTCATACTTGCAACACATTGTGGAGGAGATCTTACTCAAGATACAACTAGCACTTTGAGGTGTTGATAGAAGGACACGTTATGTGATATAGTTCATAAGTTTTCTCTCTTTGGATTATGGTTACCTCTTGGATTTTCATGTTTACATGGCTTAATGTGGTGGACTTAGGAGAGTTATGGTGAATTTTTGTGAGGGAATATGCAATAATTTTTGTTGGATGTATGGATTATTATGATTGATATTTATTACTATATGGTCTGATTATGAGCCACAACTTGTCATGAGTTTTGATTGGTAAACTTTCTATGCCTTCATATATTTTTAATATTTAACATTACCCATGTAGTTTGAGTCCCTAGATGTATATGTTCTTAATGGACACTTTTTATATATGCGGAGCTTGTGATTATGGTTTAGGGGTTAGATACCTTGTTGACATGTGAGTTGTATTAATGTTTTTGTATACCTTTGAGATATGGATGATTCAATGGATTAACATTTATTATGCGATTTTATTTCTAGTCATGTGGTTTTTTAAAATTTGGTAGTAGCTTGGATCCTTTTTTTTCATGGATTTTGTGCTTGTATTATTTATATTGGTGTATCTTCACCATTTCTTGTTCTTTTTCTTCCATAGGTGGCATGTTGGAGGATGAGAGAAATTATTTCCTAAGTTGGTTGACATGATTGAATTTATTATAGGCATCTTGATAGAGCATGCGAGCATGCTAAAGATTCATGGGGTTTCATGGATGGCTATGGTGATGCATTTCATCAATTGACCTTTATGTAATGTATACATCAATTCAAATAATGTTAGGAATAAGGTGTTGTACACCTTGCACAAAAAGGAAATATTTTAATTAATACAAATAAATACTTATTTATGGTGCATCTTTAGTGATGTGTTTAGCAACAATAAATATTTATTTGGGTCTACTTGTAAAGTTGTAAAACTTGTTAGATATTTTATGTGTGGGTTGCACATGGGAAAATATTTAATATTAGAAAACTTGTACAAGAAATTAAATGTTGGGGTCAATAGTTTTTGTACTCATTTTTTTGGGGTACATGGTTTTGACTTACCACTTGGTTGTTTTGTATGAAATTTATTTATTTTTAAATAAGTAAATGCATGTTTATTGGTTAAGGTGGCAAGTTAGTTGTGTGGCTTCCAAGGTTTTCATTGTATTGAGCTCTCTTTTAAAGAGTGTGCATGTTTCAAACATGGAATGGGGTGTATGGTTACATGCTTAGATAGATTTAGGATGCAATAAAGGAGCTTGATGTTTCAAAAGTATTCATGGATACTCTGTAAGTGTATTATAATATTTTCATTGTTGAATAATACATTGTGTGTGGATGCTTTGGAGTTTGGGTTTCTCCCACTTGAGGGTTTTCCTAAGGTATATCTTGTGTAATCTTGTGGTATGTCTTTGATCCTTGTATTATGGTTACTATGTAAAATTTTATGTGTATTTTTCTCGCATGGGGTTATGTAGGAAATGATTTGATCAACATGTATATTTTCCTAACAATATATACATTATGAAACAAGGATTTCATAAAAAATGTGTCCCCATCCCTTAGTAAAAATTCATAAGTGACCAACCAAGATTAATGAGGTCACACATCACAAAGTGTTTAAACACATCAAATTATATATGATAAGCATGAAAAATAGTCAATGACAAGGATTATGAGAAACTATGATGAAGGATGTAATAATAAATACTAATCTAAGGGTAGATGGGAATC
>VDFB02274714.1:10946969-10991318 GCA_007258455.2 Sequoia sempervirens
TATCTGAGCATGCCACAGAACATTACTTCTACATCTAACTCTTCAAAAGTTGAGATGAGTGACATCAATGAGTTGTTGTAGAAATTATCAAATGAAATAACTAGTATCAAGTGGCAAAAGTCTATGCCTGCAAAGCCAACTTTCCAAAATTACCAAGGTGAAAGACCTTTCTACTAGAAAAATCAATTCCAAGGAGCTACGTGCACGAATCCACAGACTCAAACAAATAATCAGGTAGAACCAATGCCTACTCCACTACAAAATGTTCACCCAAGTTTGAATAGAGATCTGGTAGCAGGGAAAAATAATATTGCTGATGATATCAATCCTTGGTGCTTCCCCTGCAACGAAGCACATATGCCCTAGAATTGTCCACATGGAAATTTACAACAAAAAGTGGCAGAACAACATAGTCAAGGTGTCATGCTAGATTCAAGAGGTTATACATAGTCCTCTCCACAAATGGAAAACACAGTACTCACCGCTCAAATGCAAGGAATGTCCTTTGAGCAAGAAAAAAATATAGCTCCCAATCACACACTCTTCTCATAGATGGAAGAAGAAGAGGTAGTATTTGCAAATGATGTTTCCACATCAAAGGCCTCACAAGTGCAATAAAATTATAACACTTACTCTAAGAAGATATTCACGAGTGAACTGATCGCTCAACACCCTAAAAGTGTTCCCGACCAACCTCCTAGTACCTCCACAAAATTGCACAACAATCTCATTCACGCAAGGAGATTGTTATAAAAAGGTGTAACGAGCCAAAGTCTTTGAATCCATTGCCATTCAATATGGTGGAATAGTTGAAAAAAGACTATGCTAATGTATCCTTTTGGGATATCTTAGCTATTCTAGAGCAAAAGTCATTAATGTAGAAGCACCTACTATAAAATGCAAGCATAGGGCAAATAGAGCAACTATCTAAGGAAAAGGCCACTGATGCATCATCTTAGGCCAATGTCCTCACAAACAATGGAGAGGAAGCCTCTACTGAAAGTAGAGGTAGGCCGAAACCAAAACCCTTTTTCTAAACTCTCATTGTGGGTAATAAATTGTTGCACAATTCTATGATTGACTGTAGTGCTAGTATCACAGTCATTCCCAAGCAAATAGTTGAAGCCTTAGGACTTAGCTATGAACCTCTAAATAGAGGGGTTATGCAGCTTGATGGGAATAAGGTTAAAACTATAGGTGTCATTAGAAACCTCCCCTTGACTTTGCTCTCCTACCCTAGTATCACAGTCCCACAAGATACTATGATCATTGGCGTCCCTCCCATGTTTGGCCTTTGCTTATCCTCGGAGTTCACTACCAAGATAGGTGGGTATCTTGCTTTAAATTGGTTACACTTGATTCTTAGGACCAAGCATGGAGCTAAGATGAAAAAGTGTCCAAACCTTTGCATTTAGAACATGTGGCAGATGAAGCCATGATAAATTTTTGAGACTACTCATACCTTTACCACCAAATATGAGATGTATTGTACTGAGTTACTTGAGGATGAGAAGGTGACCAGAGACCGGACTGATGAAGAAGAGTTCCTCTAGAGTGAATTTATAGACACTGATCCTTTTACCAATTATCATGCTACCAGATTAGGAACTTATGTGATCTATGATGAGGATCAAGTGATTCCGGAGGTGATGAAGGAATCTGAGGGTGGTCAAGCCTCAAAGATGTGGAAACTACATTTTGATGGAGCAAGATGTAAGGTTGGTATAGGAGCTGGGATATGTTTGACATCCCCTTCCAATGAAAAGACACTCAGACCTTTTCACTTTCAATTTCTCTATTCAAACAATGAAGTTGAATATGAAGGCCTCATGTAAGGTGTAAGTCTTACGAAGCAGATGGGCATTAAACAAATAATGGTGTTCGGAGACTCTAAGCTAATAGTCAATCAAGTTTGAGGTGTCTCTACAACAAAGAATGTTTGCATGCGATCTTATAGACATAGAGTATGGGACTTGATTGAAAGCTTTGAAGCATTTAATATCCAAACGGTGCCGAGAGAGCAAAATGTAGACTGTGCAGATCATAAGGCAATAATAGGAACTCAATTTGAACCTCTTTCTGACTTAATTGAGAACACAGAGAATGGGCGAGTGGTTTTTTGACCCGCAATACTAGACAATGACCAATATTGGCAAGTGTTTGAAAGTGATGAATAAATTGCCTCATTTATTCAACACTCTAGAGAGTTTACCGATCAACTCCAACCAAAACTTGTAGAAGCTTATGAAGGGAAAATTATTCAGCTAAGGTCCAAAAAGCTTCTAAAAGGACATGTCACTCTCAAAAATATATTCAATTGTGATGATGCAAGAAACGAAAAGAGGAAGTTTCTAGCGGATAAGGGGGACTATGTAGATCTTTAGGTCAGAGATGGAAGGAAGCTTAAGGTTGGGAAAGATGTTTTGCAACATGATAAAGACAGGCTCATGCATTTTTGCAAAAAATATAAAAGAGTATTGGCCTGGTCATATGATGACCTCAAGGGATATGATCTTGAAGTCATCTAAAATACTATAGAACTGACAGAAGGGGAAAAACTTGTTTTCTAGAAGCAAAGGCTAGTAAATCCAAAGATTGAAGTGTTAATGGCGCAAGAGTTGATGAAGCTAATCCACTCTCGATTTGTCTTTTCAATCAAACATAGTACATGTGTATCCAACCTGGTTCTATTCCAAAAGAAAAATGGGGACATTTTCCTCTATGTTGATTTTTGGGATTTGAATAGGGCATCCTTGAAGGACCATTACCCATTGCCTTCCATGGAATCAATCTTGCAAACAGTGGCTGAATTGAAAATATTTTCTTTGTTGGATGACTTTTTTGGTTACATCCAGATCTAGGTCAAAGAGGAGGACCAACACAAAACAACATCCACTACTAAGTGGGGAACATTTTCCTATGCAAAAATTCCCTTCGACCTCTCAAATATGGGAGCCACCTTTCAGTGAGTAATGGAAATTTCCTTTAGAGAACTGATCAATAAGATCATCTTGATCTACTTGGATGATCTTACTATATTCTCTAAGTCAAAAGATCATTTTGATCATCTTGAAATGGTTTTTAAAAAATTCCAAGAGTTCAGGATATCCCTGAACCCAAAAAAAATTGTTTTCAAAGTGCCTCACGGAAAATTATTGGGGCATGTAGTGTCCAATGATGGGGTTTCTATTGATCTAGATTGGGTGAAGGCCATGAAGGAAATTCCCCTACTAGTAAACAAAAAGGGAGTTTAGTTCTTCCTAGGGAAGGTAAATTTTGTAAAAAAATTCATTTCGGACTTTGTAGGTTTAATTAGACCTATCTCCTTGATGCTCAAGAAGGATCAGTTGTTTAAATGGACAAAAGAGGCAAGATACGCCTTTGATAAGGTTAAGGAGGCTATTTCTTCACCTCTTGTGTTGGTAAACCCAAACTTATCAAAGGACTTTATAATGTATGTGTTTAGTAGCAAATCTAACATCGCTACTGTTTTGACCCAAAAGGATGATGAAGGAAAGGGAGAATATCCAATAGCCTTTCACTCTTGGCCTTAAAATAATATAAGATGAAGTATAACTTCATTGAGAGGTAGGTGTTTTCCATTGTTAAGGGGATCAAAATATTTTGGCACCTCATAGCTTGTACTAAAGTGGTTGTATACGTAGCGTATTCCAGTGTGTGTGAGTATATTATGGAGGGAGAAATTACCAAAAAAGGGCCAATTGGATAACCAAGATCCTTGAATATGACATTGAGGTCAGGCCCACAAAGACCATGCAGGGGAGAGGGTTATGTGAATATTTGGCATGTGATGAAGAAGTGGCAGCTAAGGAGGAACTTACCCAAGCTAGTTCTACTAAATGAATCTGAGTATGAAGGCTACTGGTTGGCAGACATAATGAGGTTCATGTAGACTGGGAAATATCGAGCAGGTTTCCCTTCTCAGAAGAAGAGGTTTTATAGATTGTAGAATAGCGGGTATGTGCTTATTGAAGGGGTTCTCTTCAAAAGGAATTTCAATGGTGTTCTTCTACGGTGTGTAACCCAAGAGTAGGTGCAAAAAATGCTAGACATATTCCATAGTAGTCCCGCAGGTGGACATTTCTTCGCAAAGACCACTGCCATTAAAATTATGTGTGTGGGATATTTCTGGCCTAGATTGTTCAATGACTCACACTCTCTAGTTAAATCTTGCAAGGAATGCTAATTCTTTAGAGGAAGGAGGAACAAATCAGCAATGCCTCTAAATCTGATAGTGGTTGAAGAACCCTTCATGCATTGGGGGCTTAATTTCATCAGGATGATTAATCCCACCTCCAGTGTTGGGAATAGAATGATCCTTACGGCCAAAAATTATTTTACCAGATTGGCTGAGGCCATGCCCCTGAAGAATAAGACTAAGGTGGATATTGTAAACCTCCTGGAAGAACTAGTAGCAAGGTTTGGCCCACCCAAGAACATCATCTCTAACAATGCAAAAGCCTTCCTAGGTTTGAAGGTATGTCAATTTGAACTTAAGCATGGAATATTCCTAAAGACATCTTCAAATTATTACCCAGAAGGAAATGGACTGGCCGAGTCGACTAATAAGAATTTAGTTTGACTCATCAAAAGAATAGGGTCGTAGCATCAAAGAGAGTGGCAAAGGAACCTAAAAGTAGCACTTTGGGTGGACCGCATAACTCCCAAGCAAGTCTTAAAGACTTCATCATACGAGCAAGTATACGGGAAGGAAGCACTATTTCCTATCTCTATGGAAATTCTCGCACTACAATTGCTTAAGTCTCTCGAGGTAGAACAAAATAGAGCCATGGAGTTTCAGTTAGCTAAACTATTAGAGGTACAAAAAAGGGAAAATGTGCTAACAACCATGTGTAATCATCAACAGGTGGTTAAGAAGTGGTTTGAAAAGAAAAGCTCCGACCAAGGTCTTAAGTGCAGAGATTTGGTGCTCAAATTCAATGAGAAAGCCACAAATCCTAGCCAACATGGAAAATTTGATAGTTTGTGTGAAGGTCCTTTTAGGATCATTTAATGCAAGAAACATAATGAATTTGAATTAGAGAATATGGAAAAGAAGCATTGGTAATTCCTGCTAATGGAATTCACCTCAAAAAATTTAATTAGCTTTATTAACCATTTGATAGTGTAAATATGTAAATATGTAAATATTGTTTTGTGATTTTTGTTAGGCCTTGTCTTTATTTAGTGGAACCCTTTAAAACATGAAAGAAGCCAAAAGCAATAGAGATAGAAACTTGAAAAAAGAGCTATATATTCATTATATGGTAATATTTACTTTGGGATATTACAATTCAAAATAGCTCTTAGGCCAATTTTTTTGAGAATATAAATATTAAGAATCTTTTCAAGATATATATACAAAAAAGAGAGAAGAAAAGATTTCATTCATTCATCAACAAAAGTAGTAGGGTCAACATGATCAATGAGAGTAGCAACTTGAACAGGAACAACAAGAGCTTCGACAACAACAATAGTAAGTGAAGGAGGATACACCAAGTTTCTGAAATCAGTATACCACTCCACATCATAGAAAATCTCTACATTGTAGCACTCTAGCAAGAAGTGGCAAGCACGTAAAACCCTCTGACAGTGTTCCCCAATGGTCATCATGCAAAATCCACTCAGGAATGGAACCCAAGGCACCATTGCATCCTCTTCAATACGATGATGAAGATCACTTGTTGTTGGAATACCAAGGCTATACATGAAATTCCTATACAATTTCCCTGAGGCCTTTGAGATAGCACTTGGGGAAAGTCTCCATCAAAAGCCTCAGTATCATCAGCTTCAGTACCTGAATATCCAACAAAGAGGCAACGAAATGAGAAAAAATATTAGTGTTCACTTGATATTTTTCCTCATATTCTATACAGTATTTTCCCAGCACCCATTTCATTGCATCTATGGCTAAGGAATGCTTATTATTTGTCATATGCTTCAAACAGCTACTAGAAACTTCTCTTAGGAAAGCTGTCTAAGACCTATTTCTAGTTAACCTAATGGGAGTATCCACTGCCTCTATCAATAAGCCCAATTTTCAAGTATGAATTCTGCAGTTATCTTAGGTCTATTTATAGAGGTAGCTAAGGTATAATGTGTGTGATAAGCGTGATGCTGATTGAGGTGAAAACTCAAAAATCCCAATTAGGTTGTGTTTCTATGCAAATTAGATGGGGTAATTAATCAACTAAAAACTTGTAGCAAGTGCAAGTGGTAGTTCCGTGATGGTGAAGAGCCAGTTTCTCAGAGGGAGTTGATGGTGACTCCTCAACACCTACATGGTATCGAGCACTCCGTGTAAGCGATTCCTTCCCGCATCCGAGGGTGATTTTTGGCTTGAAGATTCTTTAGTCGATCGGTTTTAAGAACCCTCACCTGCTGATTTTAGAAGCTCTCGCTAGACATGAATTTGACTCAGAATTCGGCCTATATTGGATAAAGTTGTTTTGAAGCAATTTTTTGGTCGAATAGCCTCCCAAGCCAAGATTTAATTTTCATATTTTCAAAAATTATTTTTCAGAAAATATTTTCTGCGTATTGTATTTAAATATTTGGGGCAAATTTTTGTATTTTCGGGCTTTTATTTGTAAAAATCTGGGGCAATATTATTTTTTGAGGCTTATAAAGTTTATTGGTGGAAACTATTTCGGGCTTTTAAATCCTTGGTCATAGGTATTTAATCGCCTGCAGCACCCGTATGCAGACCAAGATCTACCGACCGTTGGTTATCTTGCCATCGACCTATTCTTGCTGGTCACATCTTCATTCATTCGGCGTATTCCGGGCAAGATCACATCAATAATCATCCTTGTCTGCATCAAGGGTACAAGTTTATTTTAGCCGGTTGTCAAATCCACGATGGCAAAAGTCTGAGATCGGCATACTTTCCACAGGCGTCAACTTGCATTGGTCGGTACCATCTAGGGTACAATGGCTTTTTAATCAGTGTCCACCTTATCTCCTCGGCAGATCAGTGGTCGTTGCCATCGCTAGAATTCCTAATCTCCTACCATCTGGTCATCTACCCATGCCCACGGTCCAATCGTCTTCATTGGCGGGTCAAATCTCCCTGGTCAGCTTGTCATTCAGTCACATCGACATACTCAACGCAGTGTACGGTAATCTCTGTATCATCGGCAGTAAGGTCTTCATCAGAGGCGCGTACCCGGTCACTGGCTGTCGCATTGGTCAGATCTGAGGGAACTTCGGCATCGACGTGCAGGGTACTATTTGTACAGTGGGCACACCGGTCGCATCAACTTGGTCATCGGCATTTGGTACGAGTGTTTTGAAATATTCCTTTGTATAATGTTTTAAGCCAATCGTATATTGTTGAATGCTCAAGGGTTATTCCCAAACTTGTATTATTTTGGCCGACATCATTGTTTTAGCCCACGGGGTGTTTTTAATTTTTTGCAACATTTTTGCTACCGGTCACATGGATGACCGTAATTTTAGCCCCCGTGTGCCCTAATTTTGCTCCATTTTAGCCTTGAATTGCCCCCAAGTGCCTATTTATAGGCCTTTTTTCAATTTATCATAACTTTCACATACGGAGGCAAAATTTTTCAAACGAAATATCAACGGAAAGGTGGAGATCTGAATTTTTCAGTGGTGCAGATATTTTGCAGAAATTTTGCAGTTTTGTGCCTCTTTTTCCAGGTTGAAGCCAGATCTTCATTTTTCACCTTCGAGTTCATATCTTTGTGCTCCGATCTCCGATTTTCTCCAAATTTGTGGCGTTTGGAAGGTATTCGAGAGTACTTCAGATCTAGTCATGCATTTTTTGCAGATTTATTTCCAGATTTTCATATTTTCAGTTTGTAGTTGATTTGATAGTTTGGGATTCCTTGTTGTAAATTTGCAAAAAAAAGTGCAAATCTTGTTAGGACAAAGGGGTTGATTTCTTGTATTGTGAGGGAAATTTGTTCTTCTCCTCTTGTAATATCTCATTGTATCATGGATTTGACAAAAGTTATACTTCTAACTCCATATAACTATCATGAGTGGAAATCACAAATGGAGTTATTATTGTTAAAATCAAAGTTGCAACGAATCACACTTGGTCAAGATCCAGAACCTGCAGGAGCAAAAGAGAAAAGAAAATGGCTTGATAGAAGGGATGAAGCTCTTGGTACTTTGAAGTTGTCCATTTCTCTAGATCTTAGATATCATGTTGCATCTTGCACTCATCCTAATGAAGCTTGGAATACTTTAGAGAGTCTCTTTGGTAAGCCAGATAAGATGAGGAAATTTAAGTTGGAGAATGAACTCATGGGTCTTAATCCTTCATATTTTGACAATGTCCAAGACTTTTTCTCTAAGCTCAACTCTCTTAGATTGCAGTTATCTAATTGTGGGGTTACTAAAGAGGATGAACAATTGATACTTTCTATTCTTGCTAAGCTTGGTCCTGATTATTCAGTGTTTGTTTCTACTTTCTATGCTACAATGGATGCTCTTGGAAATGCATACAAAATGCCTTCTCTTGATGAATTTGCAGCTCAACTCACAAGGGAACAAACAAAGTTGGTACACATGGGCACATTGAAGTCTTCTAGATCTCATGCTCTTGTTGCAAAGGAGACAAAGGATTCAAGTGGCAAAGGTAAGAAGCAAAACAAGGCTCCCAATTCTAATGAGCAAGGTAAAGAATCCCCTTCACATAGCACTCTTGAGTCCACATCCTCTTCTAAAGAGGAATCATCTAAAAAGAAGAAGTCTAAATGTGCATATTGTAAAAGGTTAGGACATGATGAGCATAGATGTTATAATAAGAAGATTGATGAACTGACACACCTTCTTCAAAAGAATAACATTAAGCTGCCCTCATCAGTGTCTGGTACTTCTTCTTCAGCATCTCAATCGGCAACTCCATCATCTTCATCTAAGTCACAGGACACAGGATCTACTTCTGGGCTACACAAGATGAAAGGACAAGCACTCTTGGCCTCAACAAGTCTTGCATCTCATAGATGGCTTCTTGATTCTGGGGCATCTCATCATATGGCATCCTCTATGGACATGTTCTCTTCTTTTGAGCCTTGTAATTCACCTCATATATTGATGGGTAATAATACATATATGAAGGTAAGTGGGAAAGGTTCTATTGATATGGGGGAAGGGAGCTTTAATGATGTACTTTGTGTTCCTTCCTTGTCCACTAATCTCCTTTCTATTTACCAAATTACTCATGGGGGTCAAGGTAAAACAGTTGAGTTCACTCCAGATAGGGTGTACATAAGGAACTTGGAGACTAGGGATATTGTTGCTATCGGGATGGTTGATCATTCATCTCGTGTATATTCCTTTTCACATTTTGCTTCAGAAGATGATAATGTTCCTTTGACTGCATCACACACTTCATTGAGTGTGAACCATGATAGTGAGGAGAAGTTTGGTCATCTACACCTTGGTATTCTAGAGACCAGTGCTAAGCTTCCTACTCCTCCACCTCCTACTCCTTCAGCCATTGATGCTTCTATTCAGCAGGATGATCATAATTTTTCAGATCTTGCTTTGTGGGATGAATATTTGATAGGGATTTCTAACTTGTTCATGGAGTCTCATACTGCAGATTTGGAGGACACACTTGAGGGGATTTCTCTCCTCTTTGATGACAGTTTCAGTACAACTGTTATCCCATCTACTTTGTCTTTGGAGATTGACATTCATGAGTCTCCTCCATCACTTGATTTGTCATGTTTCTTGGTTCAGTTTGACCATGATTCTATTGTGGCTCATTCAAGCTTGGAGGATCTTCATCAGTTTTCAGAGGCATACATGAGCATTCATGCTTCCTCCTTTCAATTGGACATGGAGTGGCTTCATCATCAGCTTATGGATTTGTTTCTTCCTAAGGGAAGATTTGTTGCTTGCAGACATTGGGTCATCTTTTGTTTTCTAATTCTTCATCACATCGGGAGCTTCTTTCCATCATGGGGATATCTACCCTCTACTCTTCTTATGGGGCGTATTATTTGATTAGTATATACATGATGCATGTTGTCCTTGGGGGTATCATTGAGTCCCTCCTCCCATACATCATGTTTCTTTTTGTTTTGTTTTCTCTTTGGAGAGGAGTTTTGTCCCACAGGGTTTTCTCCTTTTCTTCGCTTGTGAGAGATTGCATCATTTTGCATTGTAAATGGGTACCTAACATGGCCTAGTAGCCGGGACCCATGGTCATAGTCTTTGCACAGTTTGCATAATAATCTTCTCCCTAAGTTGCACTTAAGGGGGGGTGTTGGTGTGAATAATTGTCTTGTACCTAGCTAATTCATTCACTAGGTAAATTAGGGGACATATTCACATTGTTAAGTTTACTTAGGTAAAAGATTCTTTCTAGAAGGCTTAGTTGGCTTATCTAGAACTTATCTTATCTAGCTAGGATGCATCATTTCCTAGGTGATTAGGTTGTTGGTTGTCTCATGTCATAAGATCATGACATTTGTCAACATCATATTCATACCTATCTCTCAACCTTGCCCATATAAGCAAGGCATCTCATGTACATTTGTAATCAAGCAATCAATCAATCTTGCATTGTGAAGCAAGCTTTCTTGACATTCTCTCTCTTGTGGAAGTGGTTTTGGTCGCAACTGATCTTGGGGGTGTTGAGGAGTCACCATCAACTCCTACGCTTCAAGCTATGGAAGCATTTCAGTCTACAAATATCAACTCAAAATCCTTTTGTGTATTCATTACACTCTTTTACTTAATCATTCTTCTAAAGTTATTGAATGAAAAAGCATGTGAAAATTTTCGTATGCCTTCAATTCTTGACTCAATTTATCAAGAGATGGTGCCATAGGGCATGATGGATTTAATATTCATTATGAATTATTGTCTTTTCAAAAGAGTAGGAATTCATTTTAGATGCACGAAAGAGTTGGTGGTACATGCTAAATTTATTGCTAAAAATTGTTGTTTCCAACTCCAGTTTAAGAAAAGGGTTCTATTGCACGCAAAAGAATAACACTGCAAAAAGAGTTTTGAGTATACTATTTGATGAGAAAATTCAAGTGTGAGTTGTAGAGAGAAACTAAGTGTTTGCAAAGGTTTCCACAGAATCCTAAAATGGCACAAAATGTTAAAATGGGAGCACAAGGAGAGGTGGTCAGAAGCTTATCAGATGCCATCTTGACGGCACCAATGGCCCATGTTTTTGGTGACATCTTTTATGCCTCACCAGGGATGCCAAAAAATCCAAAATGGCCTCACACATAGATCATGCAAAAGACTACCCATAGGAACAAGGTCCAAATAGTGAAAGAATGGGATAATATTTATGATCTTGAGCTCATAACCAACCCTAAGAATCTTAGGGAGGTAGCCCGCGAAAGAATGAAAAAGGATAATGACCAAGAGTCTTTGGCATACAAGCTATGGTTCTGTGGTCATCCGTATTATATGGTTCCTTTAGTGCATCACTGCCTAGAGTTGGTTCATGAATGCACTCAAAATTTCAATTCAAATAGAAACATCATAGAAGTCCAAAACCCGAGAGTAGTGATTAGCATTGATGCTATTCAGGATATGCTATGTATCCCTACAAGGCATATTGGAGAAGCACATGAGACATTCACAGGAAAAATTTGGACCATTTCTAGAAGACCAAAACCCATACTCTAAGTGTTTACATTTATGAAACAAAAAGGCCCAAGAATGACAAGTGCCCACTGCAGTGTCCACTCACGAACAATGGTTTCAACTTAGACATGCAAGATGTATTCTCTATGTTGGATTTTTTTTGCAACCTAAATAGTGAAAAAGAGGTGTAGGATTTTCAAATGGGTATGGGTTTTTAGTTAAGAAAACAACATACCCTATTCTGGTATGACTTTGTGGAGGCCATTGTTCAGGAGATGTTGGACCAATTTGTGCCATAGAAAATTGGACCCTTTGCTTGGCATGAGATTAAGTGGACTTAATGAATCCCTAATCTAGTGTTGTGAGGTATTTTATGCATCCACACTAGGTTTTGGACCCTTGCAAAGCAAACAACATGCTCTTAATGACATCTTGTAAAGGTGTTGTAGAGTCTTGTAAAGGAATTTCACACTTTTCTAGACCTAATGAAACTATTTCTTCTTAATTCAACATTATAAAATGTGTTTAATAACAGATCATCACATCAATCTAGAAGATTCTTAATGTAAACTTAATGACAAACTAGTGTTGTAGTGTGATTTACACATTCACATTGGTTTTTGTGCCCTTCTAGGCTATGTGGACCTCATTTTAGTGTTGTAAAGTGCGTTTAATTACACTTTCACATTGATTTATGTGTCCCAATCCCTATTCAACATTTACATCATCATTAATAGTCCTCTATAAACCCATATTGTGCATCCTTAGGCTTTAATTGATTAAATACCTAACAAGATGGCAATTTAAATCTTATTTTTTGATTCCTTGGCTTCTTAGGTGTCAGAATGGCCCCTGTCGGACCCATTCACCATGCATGGTGAATCAGTCCCATCCAGGTGGGACCCATTCACCATATGTGGCGAATGAGTCCTATCTGACCCCCATTTTGACCCTTCAACGGGAAAAAGTGAAATTTAAAGTTTATTTTCACTCCATGTCTGCCTGTGATGAGGTATAATCGGGTACTAATGCATAATCAATTGACTATAAATAAGATTTTTTATCCTCATTTTACATCTAACAACTCAATTCATATCCATTATTCATTATTCATCCATCAATCTTCTCACTCTAAGTCATTAAGCAAGTTAAGGTTTCTCCACTAGAAGTCTTCAAGTTAGCATTCTAAATCCTTCAAGGCTAGATTTTACATGTATTGTTGTAGAAATCCAAGATCAATCATCATTTCAAGGTAATATATTCCATTGTTGCATGCCATTCATTTATTTCATCATTTTTGTTTAATTACCTAAACGGAGTTTGACCAAGGCAAATCCCCATGCCTTAACAATCAACAATTTCTCTTCTTGTGTTGTTTGTATGAAGATTTAGGATTAATGGATGCTTGAGCATCATTGAGGATTTCATTTCAAAGTAATTCAAGCCTTCTCTTCATTCAATTCAAAATATCAATAAAAAGTCATTTCAGACCTGATTTTGGTAGAATCTGAAGCAGACACATGTAGAAGGTGGAATTGCAGAGCTGAAGCTACATAATTATCCCCTAAATTATTAGATCCCAAAAGGAGGATGAATTTTCCAAGCATGGTGAATTAGTCCGATCTATGGGCTTGACAAAGTGTTTTTCTCATAAATTAGTTCTTAGTAATCCAAATCCTGTTTTTGGAAAAATTCATCAGAACAGGGACTGATTCGCCATAGATGGTGAATGAGTCCTGTAAAGATTGAGTAAAATCATCAATCAACATTCCAAAAATTCTTGATTCATCACATTTTTCTCAGGTGTGCTCTGATTTCATCTATCTCATTCTGTTATGCATATTTCATCCATTTAGCAATACACAATGTGTTTTCAAACATAGTTGTTATTATACTTTTGCATTCATTTTTAGTCATTCAAATTAGTCCATTGCATTTATTTAAGTTCACTTACATCATATCATATAGCATAAACCCTAATTTGAGTGTTACATAAGTATTTTGGGACATAAATCTCTCTTTCTAGGTGAAAAATCTTAGGAAGAGAGCACGCATTTAGGTTCCAAAAATCTATGTCACATTTTGGTGAACCCGACTCTTCGAATACTTCTATTTTCTGATTTTGTGTCTTTCATTTTATATTTAGTTTGCATTAGGATTTGCATGATTCACTTGCATGCTAGGATTTAAAACTTGCATTCATAAAAAGTGCATTTAGGTTGCATTTGTTGCATCTAAATTCATTGAGATTTACTGAAATTCTACATTTTTTATTTGGGTTTGGGTATTGGCTCTTAGAATTCATAAACATCAACTTGAAATTTGTTACAATTTTGAAAAAGGTTCATATTGGGACTCATTTTCCACTCAAGACGAATCAATCCCTTCTGGCACCTAAAACTACATTTTTTCAGATCTCAGAAATTAGTTTTTAGGTTTCTGATTGGTGCCTTAACCTGCATATATTAGTTAATTACATTTCTATAGCATGTATTTCATAAAATTTATCCTTAATTAGCTCATTTCATGCATGGTTTACACTTTACATTTTCATTCTCATATTGTCACATGTCATAATCAATCAATTGTCATCTGAAAATTGAATTTCATTTCAAATTTTTGCATTGCATTTTGAGTTAGCATAGATTTTTCTTTCACAATGATAGTTTCAATCTTATCCAAATTTACAAATAAAATTTTAGTTCATAAACATGTATAAGAAATTGAATTTACATCCTTTCCTCTCTTTCCTATTTGTGTGGATGATGTGATAGAAGTGCATACAAAAATAGATAACAATGATGATCATAATTGTCCTTCCCTTGATATCTCTCCTTTTAGTGATGAAAGTATCTTGAGAAACGAAGGTACACTTGTTGAGCATCATGAAAATCTTATTTTTCCTTCTCCTCATTCCCCTTGGAAAGATAGAATAGCAACACACAATGAGAACCCTCCTTATGATCCTTCCCCTACCTCTCCTATTTTGGAAGATATTAGGGAACAAAGCAATGAAATCATAAATGATCATGATAATCACATGTGTTCTTCTCCTAGTATCTCTCCTAGTTGTGATGAAGATACTTTGTTAGAAAACATAACTAATGAGAATCATGAGAATCTTAGTTATCCCCTTTCATCTACGAACAACCTTATTAGGAAAACCAATTCAATCATTGATCCTCCTCAAACTTGTGATGAAGCTACTTTGAAAATTTCAACCTTAGATGAACATATTACAAGCTCTCCTAGTATGGTAGACAATATGGAATGAGAGAATGAAACGTTACAAACAACCAATGATCAAATACAACATTCCCCTAATCTCCCCACTATCAATAATCAAACACATACACCCATTAATACCTCCATTAGTGGCGATGAAGTTCTTTTGGATGAACCAAACCTTACTTGTCCTAAACATATGGTTTGTTGTTCTCCTAACAACTCTCCTTCTAGGGAGGATATTATGACCCATGACAAAAATAACATACCCTTCCAAGACAATGAAGAATCTAAATTGATAAGGGATGTTAACAATATTCAACCTAAACTTATCCTCTACCCACCTTCACACCTACTTCATCCTTCCAATATTCAACCTAAACTTATCCTTTACCCACCTTTGCATCCGCTTCATCCTTCCAATATTCAACCTAAACTTATCCTTTAACCACCTTCGCATCCACTTCATCCTTCCACTAAACCTAAACTTACCCTTTACCCACCCTCGTATCCCCTTCATCCCTCTAATGTATCACAACAATCTAGTGATGATACTGTTACTCATACATATAACACATGGAATAATCCACAATTGCCACAACCAATTCCACCATCATTACCTTTACCTAATCTCCCTAGTGCTCCTCGCTACATCCCACAAACAAAGGAGTATTCAATCTTATTGAACACTTAAATAATACTCCTACAAAAATTTCCCTTTGGGATTTACTTCAAACTTCACCAACTTACAATAGTACTCTTCAATCAACCTTACAACAAATTGTAGTTCCTACTGGTACAAATTTGAATGATGTGGCAGATTTAATTCATAAATCGAATCCAACTAATCTTGACATTAATTTTCACCAACATGAGCTCCCTTCTTTGGAGTTGTGAAAACAAAGTGAGGCCTTCATGATTATTGCTCAACACAAATGGACAGGCATAAAGAGGACTCTTATAAAAAATGGTTCTACTCTTAATGTGTGTGGTGTGTCTCCTTGATCAATTAAAATTCAATAGATCACAAATCATACTTGATTTTGTCTCTATTCGAGGATTTGATAATACAAAAAAGCAACCACTTGGTGTAATCACTTTACCTAGTACTGTTGGCGTGGTTACTTTGCAAACTCCTATTCATGTCATGCCTTATAATCTCTCGTACAATCTCATTTTAGGCAGATCATGGATTCATGAGATAAATGTAGTTCCTTCAACCCTCCATCGTATAATGAAATATGTCTATAACAATCAAATTTATCAAGTTGTAGCTCATCCCGAGCTAGAAAGTTTCTTGCATCTTAAACAAGGAATTACAAGTCCTCTAAACACATTGATTCCCACCTCCAACATAGAAATTATACATAATGATCAGGAATGGCAATCTAAGTTATTTGGTGACGATTGGGGATCTTTAGACTTCACACCCTCATTTATGGGAGAATACATACCCACACACAAGAACACCCAACAAGAACAACCAACCATCATGACAACAAAAAATTCAAATAACCCTTCAAAAGCATCCACCTCAACCACTTTAGAAAATGCCACATACTCTACAACAACCCTTGACAAACATAATAATGAACAATCACCTAATTCCCAAACACTGAAAAAGAATTATGGAAATGGATATCACTTCATGAAACAACTTGGATATAATGGAAAAGGTTGTGGTGCTCGAGAGAAAGGTATCCACAACCCTATCGAACTTAATATACAACAAACAAATCATGGTCTTGGTTATTGTTGTTTAATCAAGATCAAAAAGCCTTCACACAACATCAATACTATCACACAAGATTCTTCCAAAACTCTTTCTTATTCACATAAATAACCTTACATGTTGCTCCTTGCCATGTAATAGTTATAGGATAAGAAAATTCTCACTATTTCATGTCTTGCATCCACTACAAGGGTTAGCATACTATCATCCATTCCAGGCTCACCTTTATCCTACACTAAGTGTGGGGAAAATGGTTAGATAGCCTTATCCCTTGTATGTCACTTGTCATTGTCACTTTCAACTACTCGTTAACTTTTCATGAACATTTAAGAGCAAGCTTGAGATATGAACGACATGTCTTAAGATTGACTCACAGGTGACATACCCCCTTTCTTTTCATTTCCCTTGACATGACGAAGCCTACCTTTGAAACATATGACTTGGAATAGAGCTTTCTAGGTTGGCTCTCTTGTCTTGTTTTCTTTTTTCCTTTTCTTTTCTTCTCTACTTTCAAGTAATTGCTCACAAAACGATGTGTAGCAATTCCTTTAAAGTGGGGGGCATACATTACCATTCTTTCATTGTGCATTCATGCTTCTTAGAGTAGCCTTGTCATTTATGTGATGTGTTGGTTACTTTGTGGATGACATTGGGTGTGATGTCCTTCATAAGTGTGATCTATATTAGTATATTGCATTCCTCTTTGTGGTTTGATGCGACACATTGCATCCCATAAGTTGTGAATATACTATTCTTTGATTGCTTGGAGACATTAGACACAACGTTCCCTAAGTGACTGACCTTGCATAAACTAAAAAGACTCCTTTGAACAATCTTTCACATTATTTCATCCTCATTTGGCCACCTTGCATAACACAACTTGCATTCTTGTGGAGTCATCTTATTTTTTTGGCCACCTCGCATAACACAACTTGCATTCCTATGGTGCCATCCTATTTTGATTGTCTCATGAAACTTAAATTGACATTTATATTTCTTTGGCTTTGTGGCAACTTGTTAAAGTTATCAAGCAGTATAACTTTGGCATGGTTGAGTGGGAAGCCCAACTAGTGGCATGACTTTTCCCCATATCCACCTTTGTGTTTGTGAGTACATGCCAACTAGCGTATGTTATGCTTTTCCTTTTATTTATGTTTTGGCCCTTCTCACCCTACAAACAACCTAAAGTTTTGTGGACCTAGAGTGAGTACATATTTTTCATCTTTTCTTTATTTCCACCTTTCCTTTGTATGATTTTGTATCTTGGGGGCTTGGAATGCATGTGGATCTCTCTTGAATGACTACTTTAGTGTGAGTTTGAAGCAGGTTCATCCTCTCACTAAAGTGGGGGCTAAATGTGTCATAGAAAATTGGACCCTTTGCCTGACATGAGATTAAGTGGACTTAATGAGGCCCTAATCTAGTGTTGTGAGGTATTTTATGCATCCACACTAGGTCTTGGACCCTTGCAAAGCAAACAACATGCTCTTAATGATGTCTTGTAAAGGTGTTGTAGAGTCTTATAAAGGACTTTCACACTTTTCTAGACTTAATGAAACTATTTCTCCCTAATTCAACATTATAAAATGTGTTCAATAACATCATCACATCAATCTAGAAGATTCTTAATGTAAACTTAATGACAAACTAGTGTTGTAGTGTGATTAACACATTCACATTAGTTTTTGTGCCCTTCTAGGCTATGTGGACCTCATTTTAGTGTTGTAAAGTGTATTTAATTACACTTTCACATTGATTTATGTGTCCCAATCCCTATTCAACAGTTACATCATCATTAATAGTCCTCTATCAACCAATATTGTGCATCCTGAGGCTTTAATTGATCAAATACCCGACAAGATGGCAATTTAAATCTTCTTTCTTGATTCCTTGGCTTCTCAGGTGTTAGAATGGCCCCTATGGGACCCATTTACCATGCATGGTGAATCAGTCCCATCCAGGTGGGACCCATTCACCATATGTGGCGAATGAGTCCTATTTGACCCCCATTTTGACCCTTGAGTGGGAAAAAGTGAAATTTAAAGTTTATTTTCACTCCATGCCAGCCTATGATGAGGTATAATTAGGTACTAAGTTACAATTGACTATAAATAAGGTTTTTTATCCTCATTTTACATCTAACAACTCAATTCATAGCCAATATTCATTATTCATCCATTAATCTTCTCACTCCAAGTCAAGCAAGTTAAGGTTTCTCCATTAGAATTCTTCAAGTTAGCATTCTAAAGCTTTCAAGGGAAGATTTTACATGTATTGCAGTAGACATCCAAGATCAATCATCATTTCAAGGTAATATATTCCATTGTTTCATGTCTTATACATTTATTTCATCATTTTAGTTTAATTGCCTAAACGGGGTTTGACCAAGGCAAACCCCCATGCTTTAACAATCATCAATTTCTCTTCTTATGTTGTTTGTATGTAGATTTATGATTAATGGATGCTTGAGCATCATTGAGTATTTTATTTCAAAGTCATTTAAGTCTTCTCCTCTTCATTCAAGTCAAAATATCAACAAAATGTCATTTTTAGACCCGATTCTAGTAGAATCTGAAGCAGACACCTATAAAAGGTGGAATTGCATAGTTGAAGCTACAGAATCATCCCCTGAATTCTTAGATCCCTGAAGGAGGACTGATTCTCCAATCATGGTGAATTAGTCCCATCTATGGGCTTGACAAAGTGTTTTTCTCATAAATTAGTTCTTAGTAATTAGAATCCTATTTCTGGAAGAATTCATCAGAATAGGGATTGATTCTCCATAGATGGTGAATGAGTCCTGTCAAGCTTGAGAAACATCATCAATCAACATTCTAGACATTCTATATTCATCACATTTTGCTCACGTGTGCTCTGATTTCATCTATTTTTTAATTTTTGCATATTTCATCCATTTAGCAATACACAGTGTGTTTTCAAACATAGTTGTAATTATACTTTTGCATTCATCTTTCAGTCATTCAGATTAGTCCATTGCATTTAGTTAAGTTCATTTACATCATGTCATATAGAATACACCCTAATTTGAGTTTTACATAAATATTTTGGGACTTAAATCTCTCTCTTTCTAGGTGAAAAATCTTAGGAAGAGAGCAAGTATCTTAGGTTCCCAAAATCTATGTCACACAATTCAAGGAGTATCACATGTAGTATAGATTCTAGTTTTCTTCTTTTCTTGCTCATATGTTTTACACCAAAACCCTAATTTCTTTAAAAAACATATGGGTTTGTCTATCTTTGATGAAAATGGGGTGAGGAAGCCAATTTCTATGTGGACCCATCTCCTTTCTATGACCCATAATTATTATGCATTTTTGGAGTTTTTCTTGACTCCAATATTGCAAGATTTTAATAAGGAGGGTGAGGTTGGCTGTTATCGGTTCTACGCTAAGCAAGTGAGATGGATGCAAGGTTTTGTCCCTCCTTGTGACTAGTTCCTCAGAGAGGATTTTTCATTTGTTAGGATGCATGCTTTAACTAAGGAACCATTTTGGCTCCTAGTCTATATGACAAGTAGGGTGCTGTCCTTTTAGGTGTTTAGGCAACTAGAAATTATAGACAAAAATTTTTGTGGGAGTAAAATAAGAAAGGATTTTTCAAATGCCCATTAAGCTTTGGAATAGTAATAATGGAGAAAAAGCAAATAAAAGGTCTGCTAACTACAAAGCTTTCTCATCTAGGGCTAGTATTGATTTGTGACAAATGGGAATATAATCCTGATGATGACTTAGCGACTCTCAACATTAAAGTGACTCATAGCTCCCGACCTTACTAGGAAACTTGGTGGAGTCCACTAATGGGGAACTATATTCTCTTGGTAGACTTGGTATATATTCCCATGGAGGGTATGTGCAAGATCATGATGGGCCAAAAAGTGACAATATGATGGTGTTTGTAGGTATGTGGCTGACAACTTTTTTTAATCCAAAATTTATGAAATGAAAAGAGCTTTTAAAGGAGATTATCAACTTTCCACCAATATAAATTATGCTTTACTTTGAATTTAATAAATAATTATTATTCATTTTCTATTTGAATTACGACTAAAGTCCTAATTGATAGGTTGATTGAAAAACATCTATAACTTTCAAATGGTATCATATTTTTTGAATCTAAAACATGAGTCACATTCTATGCTTCGCATACTATAAGATTAAAAACAAAAATTTAATTTCATGAAGTTTTGACCAAGTTAAGGTGGTCAGACATACAATATTTTATATTTTTTAAAACTTGTAATAAAAAATTCATAATTAATTATTCACTTGGGAAAAAATTACAAAAAAATATGCATCACATCTAGACACGAGTCCTCTCTTATATCTAAAATATTATAAAAAAATATTATCATTTTATTGTGGTTGGGGTGGTCAGACAAACACCTACTTATTTTTTCCCTGAAATTTAAGTGCTATTGCATTGAAATTTCAAATTTTCACCAAACAAATTTAAAAACCTAGTAGTTTAGAAACTACATTAAATTTTCTACAGATTCTATTTTTACATATTTTTGAAATAATATAGATAACTTATTCAAATTTTTACGTCAAGTTTCCTAACTTTGACTTTTCTAAATTTTTTGCCACTTAAGGGCCTACATTTTCCATTATGATCCTGCACATACCCTAGAGTCAGGATGGCCACCATGATTATCTTTTTATTATCCTTTGGCCAAGACCAGTGAAAAGTGCAAAATTGGGGCCATCAGGTCTATAATGAATTGGCCAAGAACCACTAGTGGAGTGAGGAGAAAATTGCCCACTTCTAGGTTTATCGTCAAGAGACCAAATGTCTTGATGCCAAGTTCTAGGAGTTACAAATTGATGATAGTTTTGATGATCTCTTGAACAAAGAGCATGATGAGACTGATGTTGAGGAAGATGAGGAAATGGATTGAGAGGAATCACTTTCAATATTCAGAACCAGAGAGGCAAAGAAGGCCCAAATACAAGGAGGTGGAGAAGCAGTAGAGCAACCCAATGAAACTCCACTGAGCACACAAGTAACTACATCCAATGTCATGGCCACACTACCTTGTACATGGGATACTAAGAGGCCCAGAGCAACCCAACAATCTCAAGAGGTCATAGACGTGGACAATCTCTATCTCCGAAGAGGCTACACACCAACATGACTCCGGGAGAAAGCTTGCAAGTACCTACAATGAGCCAAGGATTAGAGTCTTCAACAACTCAGGTATCTTTCTCTCCCCCTCTCCTCATATCTTAGTCTTTAGTTAAACCTATTGCATCTACATCTCTAATTACCTCAAGTGTCGACCTATCATTTTCTACCTTTTCCCCCACGGGAGGTTCCTCCCAATCTTTGTTCACACCAATGGGATGGGTAGCTTTTACTCCCCTACGATCTTTACCATTTTTATTGGGTCCCAATCTGAACCTTCTATCACAAACACTTTTGCTTCCATTGCATCAACTCCTACTCAACCTACTCAACAAATGGTAACCTCTGTTTCTCTGCTAAGTACTCACACCACCCCTTATGAGTCCTTCTGTCACTTCCCCAATTAGAACCTAGCATAACATTCCCCCTTTCTCCCCATCGATGGTAAACCTGTCAAAGTGGACATCATCTGAATTTGTGATGGTTTCATTCACTTTTTCTCTTCCTCCTAGTGCACCTTTGTAGGCGAACATATTAGATCACTAACAGAATTCTTTGGGAAAAATGCCATGACTAAGGTAGTGTGGGCTAGAAGAACCCATAAAATAAAGGAAAAGGGTGTCGCAAAACCTATCAATCCATTCATATAGACCCTCTTAAATGAGGCTTGAGGATCAATAAAATTTGCAACTATGTCTCCCAACACCATCAAACCTCAAGGGAAGATGCAACCCAAGGATTATACGATCCATGTCGTTGGGATCAATCTACACTCACCAAGAAGCCACAGGAAAAAGTTGAGCTAATGGAGGAAACTCAGAGGGTTGTGACTACAAACTTTTTGAAGCATAGTCATCAACTAAAGAAGAGAGAAGAAGTGCTCAATAATGTTAAAGAAAGAGTGGATATCTTGTAAAATAAATAAAAGGAAAAGGATACAAAAATAACACGCTTGTCTTAACAAGCATAGGTAGAAAAGGCCAAGCTCTAGGAAGAACTTGCAAAGTTCAAGTCTCATGATCTAAACTTAGTTGCTAATCTACAACAAAAAAATAAAGAACTTTAGGACCAACTGGCTCAAGTAGAGAAGGAAGCCCAAGAGAAGGACAAAGAGCTCCAAGATCAGTGAGCTGGATTGGAGAAAGAAATGTAGCAAAAGAATCAAGAGCTTTAGAACCAACAGGCTCAATTTGAAAAGGAGATCAAAGAAGGTCTCCCTGGAAAAAGAATTTGGAGCTTGAAGTGAAGCAGAGGAGCTGTTGAAATGAAAAGATACAGAGTTTACATTCGGGCTACAGGAATAGTTCACTACATCCAACAAGAAGTTTGATGAGTTGATGGAAGAAATCAAGTTGAAGGAGGTCGAGATAAATCTTTTGAAAATTCCTTCCTAGCCCTCTATTCCTCAATCAGATCTCATTTTTGTGGCTTAGCAGTTATATGTCTCCTACTGGGAGAAAGTCAAGTCTTTATGTTTCTCCCTACAACTAACACTAGAATTCTTGGTAGATGCAAAACTTTAAGTAGGGAGGTGCGTGGCACCATTGAGCAGGTCCCACAAGTCATTGCTAAAAAGGTGCCTGAGGTTGAGAAATTGCTGGGAAAATTATATACAATGCCGAATGAAGACCTGGAAAAGGTAAGGATAGATGACCAGAGATTGACTGTCAAAAGGGTGAAGGAATTCATCCATTATCATGCAACAATCCTTCAAGCTAACAATTGCTTGGTCATACTAAGTAATACTATGAATAATATGAGGATGTGATTCTCCCAATTGACTCAGATGGGCTTGCCCTCCCTCTTCTCTCTGACCAATCAATGGCCATAGTGGAGTATATTACAAAAAAGATCAAGGAAAAACAACAAGATCTATCTGCTTTCCAATCATTCAATCAACCTCCCACAGTACCTGACATTGAAAGTGTCATCCATCAGATAACACTTCTTTTCTAGCTTGAGTTTGAGATTGAGATCTCCATGGAGCTACTGTTTAAAAAAATTATCAATCTACATGAGGTGCAAGAGCATCTACACACCTTATCGATGCCATTTGAGGCCGACTGGCTACCTCTACAGACCACCCTTTGAAATTTCTAAATATTTCCCAATGGGCAATGCTCTGGTCTTGGAACCAAGATTTTTGCGTTCTCATTTTGCAGGTGAAACACTGCTATTAGTCACCAAAAGTTGTGAATTTAATAATCCTTAAATCTCCCTTCGGGTTGATATTGTTGGTTTTGCATTGGCCCTAACCCATACTTTATATGTTGCATATTTCTAGGCTCCTTTTGGTAGCGCCTTCATCTGCTTATGCCATGTGCCAATTGTGTGTGCATTTGTGAACTCTTTTCCCTTGCTTCTTCATCGAGCTCTTCCTGTGTCCCACTTTGTATTCTCCACGAGCACCTTTTTGGTCGACCTCGCAATCAAGAATTATCACACCACGTGTCATTTCCATGGGGATCATGGTGGCAAGGGAATGATAAATGAATGAGAGGCCCCACCTCTATGCCATGTGTCTTAATCAACTCTTTGGGGAATTGACACATGTCTTCAAGAGATTTTTGTTGTTTCCACTATAGGGCCACATCCATCATTTGTATAAGGGCGGACTTTGTTCGAGGAAACTAAATGCCATGTTTCAAAATATTTCCGTTGTGTCAATCTTTGAGAATCATTGCAGGAGCAACACAACACGTGCTTGGGGAATATTTTCTGTTATCCAATTTTTAGGCGGTGGAAAGATCTATATATACTGCTTTGACTCTCTAAAAAAAGGGTTAAAAAATACACAAAAAAAGCACTGAAAGACTCTAGGCCTTTGTATTTTTTTCTAATTATTGTATTAAGACTTACAAACCGTGCCAATCTATTCGTCCTCTCTATTTCTTAGTTAATAGATAAAACATTATACTGCATGCTAGTATTGTTGTAATGAGTTGTTTATCATCAAAGCTTCTATAATTTCAATATAATTTTGTTGTTCAGATCATGTTTGTACTCTTCTCTTTCAGTGAATGCATATGGAAGTCATATTATGCTATTTGATTAACTTCTTCAGAATTTTATCTCTATTTTCTATTATTTTTTAGCATGCAGATTGTTGAATGAGCCCTCAAATCTCATCTGAAAGGAAGATTTCATGTTCCTATTTAATTAAATATTCACACATCACCTTAGATTAGATTTTATTTTAATATATTTTCTTCCTTTTCCCTTTTTACCCCCTAATACATGGAAGAGTTGCTTCTTTGAAACCCAAAGGTTAATTAGTTTAACACAATTGGTCTCCCCACACTGGTAGATTTTGACCCATTTTTTGATGACATGTCAGGCCGAAATTTTGACGTTTCAAATGTCATTGAAATTCTGACACAATAATAGCAATGAATAGCCATCGAAATTACGACAGACGGTTGTCGAAAAATGGGTCAAAATCTACCAGTGCCATTAACTGAGTTTCCCATAAGTCTATGTGTGTAGTAATTTTAGGCATCAACACATAACATTCACTTAGGATTTTCTGGAATTTGTGTAAAACCCCTAATCTAGGACTCATACACCCCTCTTGACGATTTAGTCCCAATACAGGTAGTTTTTTCTAATTTTTGGGTATTCTCTGGTGACTATTTATCAACATTTGAATCCCTAAAAACCTTAGAACTAGGACTTGTATGCCCCTCTAGGTGATTTGGTCTCATTTCAGACCCGAAATTGTATTTTATAACATTAAAAAACTTTGTTTCTATGCTTTTGTTTGTTATTCTTAGATTTCTATTTTAGTTTATAGATTTTATGTTTTCTTCATTTCATTGCACCTAGATTAATTTCATTTGAATCAAATTTAGAGAATATAATTTATCTTGTGTTCATTGCATTCATTGATTACCCCTTGCATGAGCTTTACAACTTGGTGTCCTATTGCTAATACTACAGTGAGATGAAGTTTGAGACTCATGTCATCCCATGATAGAACAATTGTCATGGATCTTGGGTTATCTAGCTCTTTCACTACTAGTGTTTACACTAGTTCACTAGGTATGGATCATACCCTTAACAACTCTTTTCCTTCAAGTAGTGTGACAAGTGTTGAGACAATGATTGTTAGTATTCCGAAAGAAAACATAATTCAAATTCATGAAGACTTAGCAAACCTACAATATCAAGTGGGTACTAAAAAAAAATTCAACCACTATTATCCCTATTATAGATAACATACATTGCATGATTGAGAGCGAAGGAGTTGACCTTGTGCGTAACCTAGTTCATATTTTTGGAAAACCTCTTACCTCAATGACTAGTCGTGCTTTACCTTCAAACAATGTCCAAAGTCAAGGAGGAACCTAAAATCCCTCTCTCACAACCATTGCCTCTATTCCTACTTATATGGTCAATCCTCAAGTTACAACAACAATGCAACCTACTAGTAACGTCATTCCTACCTTGGATATTTCCACTAGCATTCCTAGTACCTTTTTGGTATCGCACGTTATATCTCCTACCACTTTACCTCCTATAAGCATTCCATTCACTTGCCCCTCAAATACATATACACCTCCACCATATTCACCTTCATCTAAAAATACAACCAATAAGGCCATCATAAATAAAATTTTATAAAATGTTTCATTCCTTCAAAAGAAAATTTCAACCATAAACCAAAATCAAAATTTCCAACCTTCATACTATGTCAAAATCAATTCATTATCCTTGGAGATATTAAGAATGTTGATACCACAAGGTATAGATATTCCTAGATTTGAGAAATATGGAGGGAAAGGAGATCCTTTTGTATCATAGAAAAAAGGCAACTTGCTTGATTTGGGGAGTAATTGATAATAAATTAGATTTAATGAGGCCTTGATTAAGTGTTGTGAGGTTTTTTTCACATGCACACTAGGTCTTGGACCCTTTCAAATGCATTTAACGATGTCTTGTAAAGGTGTTGTAAAGTGTTGTAAAGGACTTTCACACTTTTCTAGACTTAATGAACCCATTTTCCTTTAATTCAACATTATATTAAAATGTATTTAAATGCATCTTCACATAAATCTAGAAGGCTTGTCAAATAAACTTAATGTAATTCTAATGTTGTAATGTGTTTTACTCATTCACATTGGTTCTTATGCCTTTCTAGGCTATGTGGACCTCATTTTAGTGTTGTAAAGTGTATTTAATCACACTTTCACATTGAATTATGTGTCACAAGCCCTAATTGAACTTTACATCATTATTAATAGGCCCCTATTATCCCATATTGTGCATCCCAAGGCATAATTTGATGAAATAACTGACAAATTTACTATATAAACATTATTTCCTTATTTCCTAACAACCCAGTAGGAAAATGGGCCCCACTAGGACTAATTCGCCACCTATGGTGAATGAGTCCTTTCCAAGTGGGACTAATTTTCCCAAGGTGGCGAGTGAGTCCTATTTGGGCCAATTTTGAGTTTTGAGTGGGAAAAACTAAAATTAAGTTTAATATTCTTTCATGTCGGCCTTAGGGATCCAATTAACGAGAAAATAAGGTGAGTTTCCTATATAATCAAGTCTCTAAACCCTAAATCATAACCATTCATCATTATTTATCCATCATTCTTCTCTATCAAGTCAAGCAAGTTAGGGTTTCATCATTGCAAGTCATTAAGATAGCAATTTTCAAACATTCAAGGACAAATTCTTCATTTTTTTTTGCAGACATTCAAGATCAATCATCTTGTCAAGGTAATAACTCCATTTTTTCATGCTTCATTACATTCTTTCATCATTTTGGTTTAATTACCTTAAAGGGATTTGACTAAGGCAAACCCCAATGCCCTCACATCCAACATTTCTCTTTCTTTCTTGTGTGTTTGCATATTTAAACATCTTAGAGGGTTATAAATTATTTAATATTGCATCACAAATTTTTTCAAGTCATCTCTTCATTGGATAAGTCAAATTACCCACAAAAAGTCACTTTCAGGCCTGAATCCGATAGTTTCAGAACTAGACACATAGAGAAGTAGAAAGTGTAGATAGGAGGATCTTGTCTCCACCTTTGAATCTTCAAAAATTCAAAAGTGGAATTATTCACCATGAGTGGAAAATGAGTCCCACTTCTAGGTCTATATTTGGTTTTTTGCATTTTTAGATACCCTTTTATTTGAAATGGGTTCCGGAACAGTTTTACAAAATTGGGACTAATTCACCTAGATTGGTGAATGAGTCCCACCAGGTCTGAAAATCAGCATCAACAACATTCCAAAAGTCATTTCCAATCTCCATCCATATCTTAGGTGCACACCTTTAGTTTCATCCATTTCTATTCAGTTTTGTTCACATTTCTAGGTGTTTTTGCATCACACAATGTGTTTTCAAAAAAGTTGCATTTCAATAGTTTTACATTCCTAATCAATCAATTTTATCAATTAGCTACATCTAAACCATTTCATTTAGTTATAATTTCATCATACATTCTCTTATTTGAGTGAACCACCCAGATTTTGTGGTGTGGGATCTATCTCTTTCCACTAGGTGAAAGACCCTAATCAAGTAAAAGAGACATAGCATCCTACACACCCTAAAATCGATGGTTCACCTTCTAACCATGTTTCTACTTATGCTTCCTTATGTAGTGATTTTTTCCTTTAGAATAAGCTCTTGGATAAGCTTTTCCATAGATCCTTGAAAGACATCGCCTTAGAATGGTTTTCTTCGTTACCTAATAACTCAATTTTTCCATTCAATGAACTTGTTGAGGCCTTTATAAACAATTTCCAAGTGCATATGACTCCTAAGATGACTTTAGCTGATTTGATGAGATGTAAGAAAAAGGATGATGAAAAGGTTACTAACTTTATTTTGTTATGAAATAACTTTCACAATAGAAGAATATATTTGATAATAACTGAGAATAACAAGCCACTAGGAAAAACCTCCAAATATCTCTACGAGAACACACTTCACAATATGATGATGAAATTTAAGACTCACAACCTCCTATATATACCCCCTGTTTATGCCTAGGATATCACCTAGGCCAACTTTAACCAACTAGTCACAAAATGGCCAACATACCATGACTCTACTTAGTATTAAGATAGCCAATCCCGAATTATTCATAATCCAGTCGAATTTTAAAGAATTGTCCTCATCAGCGACTTTAATTTATCTTCGATGATGACATGATGACGAGCTTTGTCCTTGTCGCCGGAGTTCCTTTATTTTTATTCGAGTTTCTGTTTTGAAATTCTGAAATTTTTCTTTACCTTTTATCTTTTCTTTCTTCTTTTTTTGTGGCTACTTTTTGTTGTAAAGAAAGTATAGAAAGATAATTTTACAATAAATCACACAAATAAATTCAAAATATTCTATTTTTTTTGTGTAACTTACCAAGGCCTAGGTCGCACTCTAGTAGAAAAATCTCCTAAAAATTAGGTAATTTAAAGCCTTGAGAGAAAATTTGTTTAAAACCATAATTTCCCAATAAATTGATTATTTATGATCCAATTTCTCTAAAAATTATATTGTATCCTCCTCTAATATTACTTCAAAAACCCAGAAAAAATTAGGAACCAATTCTTTAATATGTGGAAGATATGAGTTTTCCAAAAAATTGGACGAAAACCCTAATTCTACAATAACTTGCTCAATTCTACTCTAATTCTTTTGAAATCTGTATTGTAGCTTCTTGAAAATTCCTTTAAAAACCCTTTAAAAATAAGATAAATATTCACAAAAATTTGGGAGATATGGGTTTCACAAAATGACCTCAAAACTTGAAAAAAATGCCTTGTCATAACTGTACTAAGATCATGCTCTGATACCACTTGTAATGAAATAACTTGCACAATAGAAGAATATGATATGAAATATGTTGCAAATACTTGATAATAACTAAGAATAACAAGCCACGTCGAGGGGGAAAACCTCCAAATATCTCTATGAGAACACACTTTACAATATGATGATCAAATAAGACTCAACCTCCTATATATGCGTATTTATGCCTAGGATATCACGTAGGCTAACTTAGAAACCCCTATATAAGACCTAGGCCATCCTAACCAAATAAATAATAGTATAATAATGATAACATGACTTAATTAGGAGTTAAGATAGCCATAAGATGACTATTCATAACTCGATGCATACTATAGGGGAAAGGCATAACATTAAATAACTTGCAGAATAGAAGAATATGATATGAAATATGTTGCAAATACTTGATAATAACTAAGAATAACAAGCCACTTCGAGGGGTAAAACCTCCAAATATCTCTAATGAGAACACACTTTATAATATGATGATGAAATAAGACTCACAACCTCCTATATATACCTATTTATGCCTAGGATATCACCTAGGCCAACTTAGACACCCCTATAGATATAAGACCTAGGCTGACCTAACCAACTAAATAATAATATAATAATGATAGCATGAATTAATTAGGAGTTAATATAGCCACAAACTGACTATTCATAACTCGATGCACACTATAGGGGAAGGGCATAACATATTTCATGCTACCAATCGCTTTATCCCCAAATCAATGTAAAGATTGTTGACCCTCACATTCAATGTATGCTCATTGATAATTTGCAAACTAAGATACAAGATAAACTTACCATGATTAAGTTTCCTTCCTTCGTACACTTGTGTACTACCATTCATGATTATCAAAACTCAGTGAGTAGTCATGACATACAAACTACCTCTACCTGACTTGAAAAGTTTGAATCCGCAAATTAAAAAAATATCAACCTTTTAGAAAATAGAGTAACGGATTCCTTCAACTTATCCCCCCTCAACCAACCCAACATGTCGATACCCAAGTGGCTGCTATAAGGAAGACAACTCCTTTCTCATTTGGAGATCTGACTAGGAAATTCACTTCGTTACTTGATACCCTCCATAACACAATATTACAAATTTTAGAATAGAAAATGATTTAACCCTACCTCCCGTTAAAAGTCTTGATCCTAATAAACCTTTACCTTTGAAATTTAGATCGAATGCTTACTGCCATTATCACTGACAAAATGGAAACAACATAGAACATTGTAAGCATCTTAAACATCTTGTGCAAGACCTCATTGATTCCAGTTGACTTTCAATTGGAGGTTTTAGTGATCAAGGAAATAAGTTTGTTGCCTCTCCCAACCAAAACTTACAAATATTTACCAAACCTATGCCTAATCATAACATTTCATTTGTCAAATCTAGTGAAACTAAGAAGAATAATGTGATGAATGTGGACACAAATGATGACAACACGAATACTGTTGAACAAGGTCCTATAGAACAAGATCCTACATATGATATGGTTGGATTGATTGAAATTATACCTCGTAAGGACTGAACTAAAAAGCCTCTTGACATTTCTTTCTCATCTAAAGATATCATTATAAATGCACCCGATGGTCCTCTTTAGATAGTCGACCAAATTAATGACAAGCCTACTAATGGGATATTAATTAATCTCATTTGTGGAGAGAATGTGATCATTGAATAATACTTACTTGTGCATGAACTCTATCAAGAAACACATGATACACCGAAAGCTGGATAAAAATGCATAATGGTTTTGCCTACCCTATGATGGGATTAATCACCCTTTCTTTAAAAATCGGACCGAAACAATTAGCTATCTCATTCTCCATAATCATGATGTTGAATCAATTTCATGTGAAGCTTGGTTACCCATGCCTATCCTCCATGGAATCCATCCCATTGGTCATGCATAAATGTTTAAAGTTTCCCTTTGACAATGAAATCTTTATTGTGCAGCATAGTGGTTTTAATCCTATGTCTTCTCGTGGGAATTTCTCATTGGATTTCTTTTGGCCTAAGCCTATGGAACCTATTAAACCTCATGAGGACTTATTTTTCAAATATTATCAAGATTTTAAGGTGAAATGCATAGCAAAACTATCCCTTACAAACATTCCTCAACCTATGATTGAGCCTATCATCCATGACAAAGCAATGATTGAACCTAAAGACATTCCAAACCACCAAGACCAACCTAAGATACTTTTCTTGTCTCCTACAAAATACCAAGAGACAACCAAAACAATCCTATTGTGCCTACTAAGATAAAACAAGTCTACAAAGATGAAGAGAAAGTGGTTGAACAACCTCATATGGTTCCTTCCATTCCTCCCCTTAAGGAAGAAAAGAAACCTATGATTAATAAACCCACTCCTACACAGACATAAATTGAAACTCAAAATAAAATAAACATAAATGCTAGAGGGCATAGGCATATACATCATGCTTTTGCTCAAAGGGTAAAAAAAGAAAACAACAAAGAAAATCAACATGTAAACTTAAGTGAAACAATACATGATGTGTCTCCCTCTTCACTGAAACAAAAAGATCCTATACAACAATAGGACCTAAATCCTTCTTTAGGCACTATCCTTTGACCTCCAGTGGTGATTAACTTGGATGGCAATGATGAGGTTGCTAAAATTGATGAAGAAGTGCATAATGAATTGAATATATTTTTTTCCTCTTCTATGAGCTTAACTGATAATTCTCCTAAGAAGAATGTTGAAATTGGTGATTATCCTAGTTCCACACTTGTTGTTGTCCCTTTGGCTAGTTGTCTACCTTTTGTATATGATGAACAAGATTGGGATGTAGACAACCTACTAGAGGTTGACTTACATGTGCCTTACTCATATTTTGCATTGTTTTCTTTTTCATATTATGTGTGTGATTGCATGTGTGTAATGTGATATCCCCATGCAGTTTTGGTTAATGTATCTCTATCTTTGTGGCATTCCTCTATTTATATCTACATTCTTCTCTATGTCATAAAAATTTTATCTTTTCATTTGTCTTGTGTTTTACTTTTGGGGATGATGCAAGGCTTTGAGACATTTAGGTCTCTTCCATGTTGACCCAAAATATTTTCTTTGATTTTTCTCTTTGTGTCATTCTTCTTGTTCCATGAGTATTTGGGGAATGATGATGGTTCCAAGATCTATAAAAACATTGTAGCAAAGACATTCTAACCTCGAATTTGTGGATCCCTTATGTGTTTTGGGATTTCATTTTGGGGGCAACCCCTTTTTCATGATGTAGCTTTATTTGGAAACATATGACTTGGAATAGGGCTTTCCAAATAATCTCTCATGTCCTCTTTATTGATAGCATTCGTCATTTTCTACTTTAAAGTAATTTCTCACAGCATGGTATTTAGCGATTTCTTTCAAGTGGGGGCACACATTAGCATTATTCATTTTTAAAATCATGTTTCATTGTGTAGTATTCTTAATTCATGTGATGTTTCTTTCACTTCAAGTGGTGACATTGGGTGTGATGTTCTTCAAGAGCGTGATCTCTCTTAGCATATTATATTCCTCTTAGTGGTTTGATGTGACACATTGCATCCCCTAAGTTGTGAATCTTCTATTCTTTAATTGGTCCTCTCTTGGAGACATTCGACATAATGTTCCCTATGTTAAGACCTTACATTAACTAAGCAAAACTCCTTTGAACATACCTTACACTATTTTTCATTTACACTTTTGGTCATATGGCCACCTTGCATAACACACTTTTCTTGCCAATGGTTCCATCTTTTTTGTTCATGAGTTTCAAGCATATGAAGCTTTGCTTTCCTCATAAACCTTGAAGTTCATTTTTTTGAGCACCTTATAAAAGTTATCAGGAGGTATAGATTTCTTATGGTTGTATGTATGGGAGTTGAACTTAAGCATGACTTTCCCATAGCCACTTGCTTGTCTGTGTGAGTGCATACCGATGACATGCGTATGTCTCTTGTTCGGGGCTCACCTAGTGGATAGCCTGAGGTTCCAATAGCCCTTGTGAGCATGTGTTTGGTTTTCATAGTGGACATTGTGTTCCAATTGTAATTTTTTTTGGAAAAACAACTTAGATCTAATCCACAACGTTCGAGACAAATGGTCGAAGCTTGATCCACCCCTTTTGTTTTTGTTTTCTTCTTTGTGTCTTACGCAGTGTATGCTTGTGCCTTGTTGTTTATTCTTATATTTTTTGCATATGTGTTCTTTTTTTCTTATGTTGGTTTACCATAGGATCTTGATTTTGGGGGCTTGCATAACCCTATTGATTGTTGTCATCCTATCTCACTAGAATTGACACACTTGGACCCTTCTTAATGCAAGTTTCATCTACTTTAGTGTGAGTTTGAAGCAAGTTCATCATCTCACTAAGTTGGGGGCTAAATGTAGTGTAGAAAAATGTATCCCTTTGCATTTTCACACTTGTTTGGGCCCTCCCTACTAAAATTGGGCTTCTTTATGCCTTATTTGGCCTCATTTTGCATCCAAAAGCCTTAATTAATGCATCTTTCAAAGGATAATTCCAACATACATCAAATGACCAATCAAAAATTAATGATTTTGGATTGTATGGACAAGATTTAGTGATTTGGGACTCACACATCACCTTGGGCATATGGGTCCCACCTATGTTTTGAGGCCTAGATCTAAATCTCACATTAAACTAATCATTTCTTAAAATATGTGTCCCAAGCTTAGGCTAATGGGACTCATACGCCACATCTAGCGTATGAGTCCTACTTATCTTGGACCTAATTTAAATTCAAATTCTTGGTAGGATTTTATCCTCCTAGATCTAATGTCAACTTGTAGTGTTGTAATTTTGGGAAAATTGGCATAAACAAGTATAAAGACAAGGTTATTTCACATATTTTCTCCTAACAAATTAACAATTCATATAGCACTTTTTGAGATCAATAATTCTAGTATTCAAGAGCATTCAAGAGAATTCAAGAGTGATTATCAAGGATTTTGAAGCATTATTCAATATTCAAACATCATGTCAAAGTCAGCATGCATCATGCTTGTTTTTGAGCTAACAATTGTGATGTAGGGTTTTATGATTCAAGCAAGCATTCAAGTCAAGATCCACATTCTAGTTAGCAATTACATACAATATTTCAGCCTTTAGTTCAAGGGTTTGGTGAGTTGCAACATTACGTATTTGTTCATTCATCATTCCTTCATTCTATTTCTATTCATTTTAGGTTTTGATTAGCAAAATGAGGTTTGACCAAGGAAAACCCCTATCCACTAACAAAACAACATTTTCCCCTCTCTTTAGTGTATGATTTACAAATTTAGGTTGAAGATCCATTGAAAAGAAAGATTGAAAGAAATTTGTAAAGTTGTCAAAGTTTTCACCTTACTTGCAAGATCACAAAAATGTTAGAAACCAAGATTAGATTTGCAAACCAAAATATCCTTCCACAAAAGAGAAAAATAGAAAAATCAGACATTTGTAAGAATATGTGCAAATAATTATTATTCAAGAATTCATAATTACATGATAATGATTTTCTTTATAAAAGCAAAGATGGGTAACCCTAATCTTATCTTGAGCAACAAGATAGCTCAACAAGATAATTACCTAAGTAAATTTATGTAAAGTGTAATTAAATATTAATTACACCAACACCCCACCATAAGTGTAACTTAGGGAGAAGCAAATTATTATACAAAAATGAGTCCTGGCAACAAGGCCTGATTAGGTGCTCATGTACAAATGCAAAGAGAGAGAAAAACCAGTGGGAAAAACCCCCTACAATAAGATGACTGTTGCAAAGAAGCACTGGAAGAACACTGTGGAGTAACATTGGAACCGCAATCCGACAAGCAAGGAAAGATACTTTTGTCTACAACTGAAACCAAAATTGGAATCATGATAATGTGACAACAGACCCGATGCCACGGAACACTGGAAAACTCACAAACTGGAACAACCCTGTAATTTGTGAAGCAACAGTAGATGAGATGATGACATCATCTAGAAACCGTGTATCTCAATGCCAATGCCAAATTGTGACTAAAACTCTTCCATGGGAAGGAGTACCAAAAAAGACTCTAGAACATTAACCATAAAAACATGGCCCTCAAACTGAGAAGAATCTGAACCAATGAGGATCAAGAAACATAATCTCTCAACTGAAGTGTGAACTGATGAATCTGATATGTGTCAAGCTATAACAAAAATGTGGCCAAAAGAAACTAGGAAACCAAATAATCCATACGAGTTGCCAACAAATCAAGATGGATATGGAGATCAAAATGAAAACTACACTATGATCAGATTTATTATGCAAGAAACCCCCCTGATGGAACTTTATCTTAGTTCATTTATTACAATAACCCAATGATTGTAAAAGGAGAGAATCCTAAATATGCATAAATAAAAAATAACATGATGTGGTACTGAAATGAAGTACAGATATTCAAGTTTCACCCTTCCAACTGCCAAAACATCCAAGTAATCTCCAAAACACCCATCGGGCCAAATCTGGAATAACAATAAACTTGGGATAGATACAGAAAAAATTGCATGGACAACAAGATAAAGCTCCTCAATACCTTTCCAAAGTTACAAACAAGACGAAAATCGGAGATCGTGGCAAAAAGTTATGAGCTCGGAAGCCCAAAATAAACATCTGACTTCAAACAGAAATAAATGAAGATAAATAGAAAAATACTAAAAAATAAACAGCACCACTCGAAAGTGCTTGGAACCAGCTTCCCGGCGATATCTCGTTTTCCCAATTTTGATACCATATGCCCAGGTTATGACCAAAAGAAAAAATGCTCCTTTAGGGAAAATCAGGGCTAGGAGAGGCAAAAAGGGTCGTACGGCTGGGTGATGTCATAATGATGTTAGCACTTCACTAGAAAAAATTTGACTGCCATCTAGCCATCAGGGAAGAAAAATGTCCCCCCTCAAAAAAAAATTCGGTGCCAAAATTTTTGGGCGGCTAACGGAATATTCCATGGAAACTTATCATTCGGCGGTAATGTCCCTAATATTCCCTGCCTGGGGTTATCGCTGGTTCCGGTCTGGCCATACAACTCAAGGCGGGCTGACAAGACTACAATGAACATGATCCCGTCATACATAAGAACGCATCAAGGGCTACGGGCCTGTTGGGGGCTGAGTGGAGACTGGGGGTGAGTGGGTGGCTAAAATGAGCGGCAACGGTGTTTGGGTGGCCACCCGGCGATGAATCTCTTCTATACTGAGTGTGGTGGCACGAAACCCAAAAAATTGCCTTTTTTAATTTTTTTTCATTTTTTGTACATTACGGCGCTGTGGTTGGGAGGTCAGACGACTTCCCCACAAATGTTTTTGCCTCAATAACAACTTTCACCAAAATCAACTTAAACGAAGGTAATCTTTTAGGGTTTTTGGCTCGCCGCGACTTCGATGAGACCTCCATTTCGCCAAACTGCCCTAAAAAATTATCTACCCCCTTTAACTTGCAAAAAATATCCTAGCCTGAAACCATCACAAAACTAGAAATCGATGGCCAAAATCTACAAAACAAAAGCCAGTCCTGACTTTTTCTAGCACTCTGAATCCAATGGTGAAGCCCGATCTAATCCAAAATGCCTCATAAATGAACTCAAGGCATGATACCCTCGAGGAATCCCGAACAAACCCTGTAATGATTTTCTCAAAAATCTGAGAAGGGGTTGCAAATCAAGGCTTTGATACCATGAAACCAAGATCAGATTTGCAAACGAATATCCTTCCTACGTATGAGAAAAATAGAAAAGGTAGATTTCCAAGAAGATGTGCAAATAATTATTATTCGAGAATTCATAATTACATGATAATGATTTGTTTTATAAAAGAAAAAGATGCATAATCAGAATCTTATCTTGAGCAACAAGATAGCTCAAAAGATAATTACCTAAGTAAACTTATGTAAAGTGTAATTAAATATTAATTACACCAACAAAAAGTCACCTCTAGGTTGCAATCTGTTTCGTACTTAAAATTTGATAGGAAGAATGCTATAAGATAACACTAGAGGAGAAGCTAGGAATTTTAGGATCAACCCTAATTTGGATTAAATTCACTTGTGGCATATGAGTCCCAATATACCTATTTTAAGACTTTTTTTGTAGATCCTGAATCACCAGTTCTAGATTCTAGTTTCAGCCCAAAACCCTAATCTAGGACTAAATTGCCCAGTTTGGTGTATGAGTCCCAATGAGAATTAAAGTCAATTTTTCTAGGATTTTAGACCTTGTTCCAAGCACATTCAGACTTCTAGGTGCACCTCTTTACTTTCTCAGTTTACTGTTCTGATTTGAGTTCATTTCTAGGTCATTTACTTAAGTTTTGCATATCATTTACATTTCTTGTCTTTCCAAGCTCTAACTTGGTTGTGAAACCCCTTTTAGTCTTTAATCACACCCTAGGACACCTTATTATACATCTCTTTCCCTCATTCTATCTCTTGATTGTGATCTCTAAGGTTTCGTTGAGTGAAACTTCTAGAAAATTGGCTGTTGTATCTCCTAAATTATACAAAACATACAACTATTATTTTTGAGGTTTCACATAATAGAAGGATCAAAGACATACCACAAGATTACAGAATATATACCTTAAGAAAACCCTCAAGAGGGAAAAAAATGAACCTCTAAAGCATCCACAAATAATGTATTATTCAATAATGAAAATATTTTATTACTTACAGAGTCTCCATGAAATTTTTTGAAACATCAAGCTCCTCTATTGCATCCTAAACGTGTCTAAGCATGTAACCACACATCCCATTCCATTCTTCACACATGCACTCTTTAAAAGAGAGCTTAATATAATGAAAACCAAGCCACACAACTAATTTTCCACCTTAATCAATAAACATGCATGTACTTATTTTTATAGAATCAATTTCATACAAAACAACCAAGTTGTGTGTTAAAACCATGAACCCCCGAAATATGAGTATAAAAACTATTGACCCCAACATTTATTTTCTTGTACTAAGTTTTCTAATAGATGTCTTAACTCTTGTCCATACTTATTTTGATGCACGATTTTTTCAAGTTATTTTGTTGGCGTGTGATTCAAAATATGAACTACTATATGCGTAAATATTATCCAATATGCATGACCCAAAGAATCCTTCAACATACTACATACCATCTCAATGATTATGTAGTTATGTTTTTTTGTAACTATATTTTATTGAGGTGTGTAAGCTATGATTAGTTGATGATGAATTTTATTTTCCTTCAAGTAGGTGGAGATTTATATGTTGAAAAATTCCTCCCCTTGTTACGAGTGAAACACATAAATACAATGCTACCATGTATTATTCTGAACCAATGATGCATTACCACTTTGAAATAAATTATTTTGATTAGATTTGGACATGATTCTTTTCCAAATATTTGTACCAAATTTTATTTTACATTGTGTCCAATCCTTTCATATATTAGACACTTTTGTGAACATGAAGATTAATTACTAAATTTGAGAGGTCTACCACACTAAATCTTAAGGTTCTTTCTTTTATGGTGTATGTTCATTGCATGATCCTCCTCATTATATTCTTAACTCAAAGACTTCCATTTCTAAACTAGATTCCTCAAAGTTGCATGTTTATTCTAAGAAATTAAATGAGTCAACAGTTATGGGGGATCCTTCAAAATATAATTGTTTTGTGGCTCAAATATCATCTTTGAAATAGTCCAATATCCAATTTCTAAACGAGTTAACAGTTGTGGGGGAGTATTCAAGGGCTAGGCTTAACCAACACACTCTAAACGTTGACCGCTTAGGTGGCTGGTGTGGGCCCATTTCATCCGTTCCCTTAGCACTCCCGTTAACTGTTGCAACTAGCACTTAACCACCAATTTCCTACTTATAATTCAAACCAAATTCAAAACTGTGCCCACGCAGCAAAAGTTTGGTGAATGCTCGTAAAGTGTTTGATCATATAAAACTTAATGCAGTGAACGAAAGGCATGTTGAATACTCTGATAGATATGTATGCAAAATGTGGGAGCATAGACAAGGGACATGAATTGTTCAATCAAATGCCTCAAAGAAATGACGTCTCATGGAATGGATGATTCCAGGATACACAAAAAATGAGGTAGAAACTTTCAAGCAAATGCAGCTGGTAGTTGTAAAGCCGGACTACGCAACCTTTGCCAGCAGCCTCCCTGCCTGTCCAAAAATGGGAGCTTTGGAACAGGGTGGACATCCATCAAATGATGGACAGAGGAATTTATTCAGATTGTAGTTGCAACTACCCCGGTAGACATGTATGCAAAATGTGGAAGCATAGACAACAACGGTAATTGTTTGACATAATGCCTTGAAAAACCAAAAAACTTTTTAATGGAATGTCATGATTGCAAGATATGCACAAAATGGATTCGTGACAAGGCTTTACAAATTAGCAGCATACTTACCACCTGTAACAAAATGAGAGCTTAACAACAAGGTATAGACGTCCATCAAAGTTTAACAAAAAGGGGATTTTTGTTAGATATTATCATTGGAAACGCTCTGGTGGACATGTATGGAAAATACGAAAGCATGGGTAACACATGTAAATTGTTTGACAAAATACCTCAAAGAAATGTGCTTTCATTGAATGAAATGTTTGTGGGAAATGTCCAAAATGGATTTTGCAAGGGTGCTCTCAAAATATTCGAATTAATGCAGCAGTTTGGAACATATTCTGACATTATAAACTCTACTTTTGTTATATGTGCATGCAACCATGCAGGTTTAGTGCATGTGGACTATACATATTCAAATCACATGGATAACTCTTTTTGTATTACATCTACATTTGATCTTTATGTGTGCATGCTTGACCTACTTGCTCATGCTAGCTATCTTGAGTACACCGTAAACTTTATCATTAAGATGCCAGTTAATATGGTGGTTGTGTGGATCTGTTTTCTTGCTGCTTGCAGATCACATATGAATATAGGCTCACGAGTATTTACAACAAAGTTATTTATTTTAATCCTAAAAAAGACGTGACTTATGTTCTCTCAAACATCTATGCAAAAGTTGGCAAGTGGTGTGAGCAAATAGTAAGGAGATTGATGAAAGATCGGGAACTAAAAAGATCTCCGTATGTAGTTGGATTGAAGGCCATAAAATGGTATATACTTCTTGTTTAGGAGATATATCACATCCACGTACACAATAGATCTATGCAAAGTTGGAGAATTTGGATTGAGAAGAAGACAATAGGGTATTTTCTAGATGCATGACATTTACTTAGTGGTGTGGAAAGGGATGAAAATAAATTATTTGTTTGCCACCATAGTGAAAAGTTGACAATTGCTTTTGATTTTCCAAACATGCCCCCTACAACAACTATTAGAGTTGTTAAGAACCTTTGAGTATGTGTTTATTTCCAAACTACAATGAAATTTATCTTCAATATTGTTGTAATTCATACTTCTAATGATTAGTTTAGGTGTTTTCATTGAGAGGAAATGAACTCACTTCCACACATTTTTGTCATGGATTACTCCTAGGCCTTGATAATTCATGATGATTAATTTCTTGTATGAAGTAATTATGATAAACCTCAATATATGGGTTCCTAAGTTGGTTTACTTATCTTAGAATGTTTGGGAACATTCTCTAATAAAGTTTCCATTTCTTTATTCTTTGCAACACCATCTCTAATTTTAGATAAAATTAGGGAACCCCTCCATTGGTGTATGTCCTTTTGAGCCTTTACCTTGCACGCCATTCTTAGTGTAAGTACTCTATTGTGTTTCTAATTCTTTTTTAGTTTGATTTTGTTGCTTATAGAGTCCCTCATTGATATTTGATGAAAAATTTATATTTTTGTCCTTATAGTTGCTATGTGATATCTTTGTCTTGCCCCATTCTAGGTGATGTTGGGGCCTATATTAGTAAGTGCAAGTTTATCTAATTCTAGTGTTTTCTTTCTTAATAGAGCCATGTTTTGGACATCATCTATAACCAATTTAAGAACTCATTCAATGGACCCTCTCATTCAAAAATACTTTTGATGTAGTCATTTTCCTTTTGTTATACTTGTCATGTGCCTAAATATCTTGAACTATAGAAATTTCTAAAGTGTTAGGGGTAATTGTGTCTATTTCTAGCCTTTTTTGGGTTTATAGGTTTCCTCTTGTTAATGTTCTTTTCCTCCATTCCTTGAAACAAAACATTTTTATTTATATTTGAGACATTTGACTATTTTAGTCTTTTAGACTTCTCATTACCTATGTACTTTATCATGGATTTCCCCCTACTCTGTCTTTACCTTTAGCCTTAGAATTTTAGGTCTCCATAAAATCATGTACTTCTTAAGCTATAATACTAATCCATGAACCTCAATCATTCTCCACTTACTCTTTTCCATGCTTCCTCTCATTTAGCATTGAGTATTCACCATTGTTAATTCTTTATTTGAGGATTCACTTTTCCTTTAGTCTCAAAATCTTGGACTTTTAGTCTTTTCCCTACTCATCTCCCTCACGGGCCAATTCCCATTTACCTTTCTCCTTATGGAACCCATACTTGTAGGCTTACTCATACCATCATACCCAAAAGGTATAAGGCATGTGGTAAAACCAACCCTGAACCTTGAAAGTCTTCCACAATATTTCCCTTTCTCTTTCTTCTTCTAGCATTAGGCACACCACATTAATGATCCCTAACCTATTTCTCTTGAGTCATAGATTTTAATACTTCTATATTATCATTTACCAAAAAGTGCATCTAGCATTCAATATTCTTGATCCTCAACCCCTTTCCTTTACCTTTTTGTCCATATTATTTAATGGTATCAAATTTGCACTCACCATGATCCTATTTCTTCTTCAATTAGTATGGTGTATCCCTTTCACTAATCCTCGCTATTTGCATATTTTCCTTTCAAACTCCTAAGGCTCTTTAAACAACCTTCCCTAAAAGTAAGTCAACATGTGGTAAGCCTAAACCCTAGTTCCCAACTACTCAATGCAACTTAGACTTCTATAGATTCTACCAACCAATTAAAACCAACCACAAGATAATATGTTAATGACCAAGCCAATGCCATATGCGGATAGTCACATTTTCTATGTGTCACCTAGTCACTTTCTTGGACTAATCACAAGGAACATGTCTTGTATGCTCTTTACCACCAAAAGCAAGTGGGAAAGTGCATTTTTATGTGATTAGATTTGATAGCCTCCCTATCTAAGTAATGATTTCCATAAGAATGATTTCCTAAAAATTAAAAGACTGACTCATCAAAAGGCCCCCATATCCAAGCAACCTATATACCTATCCAAGAAACCTCTAATCATATCCAAGCAGAATCTATCCCTTTTCACATTTCTTTGACACAAATAGCTTTAAGTTTAGCCTTAGATAGATAGGAAATCAACCCTCAATTCATATAAATTTTCTTGTAGGGACCACCCTCATTAATGTTCTAGATTGCTACTGATAAGATATTTCATATCCTTAGTCCTATGCAACACATTAGCCCTTGAAAAAGACTTTTACACTAAGCCATGATTTCCCTATGAATTTCTTTCTAAAAAATCATATTCCTATTAAGTTGAAAAATAAAAAGAGCAGCCTAATGAAGACTAATGAAATTCTATAAGTGCACTAAAAGTTAAGTCTTGTAAAATTACTTTGCTAGAATATAAAATAAGATAGAGATCATTGTAGGTATTTAAAAGAAAGATGTGATGGTATTAGGTGTCTTTTGCTACACCTTGATAAATTAAGGTATTAAAAAAGAGAGAGTTAAGGATGGATAAATTAAGTCAATTAAATATTTATGGAAAATTTGGATAGCAAGAGAGTAAAATAATTTATTGGTGAGATGATCAAGATAGGTTTTGAAAAGAATTTAATGATCATGATAGAAAAGAAGGAAGAAGAAATAATGTTGAAACAATCCTAGGATTGAGAGGAAAGATAATGGAAAATGTTAGGAAAAGTGCAAGAAGCATCAAGAGAGTGTATCAAGAGGGATACAACAAATATAAACCCTAGTATTGAGATAGGTATATCCTCAATGGACATGGCATGAACATGAATATTAAAGAAATAGAGTGGTTTATAGCATAAATTAGAACTATAGAGAAAAATCTAACTAAAATGATAAGGCAATTGAAAGAATATAAGGTAACAATGAACTTAGAGAACTTTGACCTTATTTTTAGGGATACTATTGATGTGGTTGCTATAGGGAAGAAGAGGAAGTAAATAAGGGAGGAAGTAAAGTAGTTGTTAATTGGTGAAGAAGAGGAGATAATATTTAGAAATAGAATAAAATAAGTCACCAAAAACTAGACAAAGAAGCCATGATAAAAAGAGAGAAAGAGATACAAGAGTAGAGACTAGATTAAGAGAAAGGATACAACCTAACCATACAAAATAAATCAAGAACACATTTACCTCCTCCAAATATAGATGCACATATGATTAAGCTCCCTATTTTTGGTAAATACACCAAGAATGCTAGCAAACATCTCTTTACCTTGGACTTTCATTGGAGAGGGGTTGACATTAATGATGACTAGAACCAACTATATGATTTTGTGGATACCCTCAATGATGAGGCACTAAAATGGAATATTAAATAATGACATAAGCATGATAAAAATATGGAAAGAATTGAGTGACTTATTTGTGAGAAATTTCCATTCACCTAATATATGGACAAAAATCATAAAGATTATGGAAGATGAAAAAAATTAAGGGATTAGTAAAATTTTATGAACAATAATTTAAAAGTGTGGTTAGAAAACTAGAAGAAACATTGACATAAAACAAATGAATT
>VDFB02274714.1:10991418-11285075 GCA_007258455.2 Sequoia sempervirens
TTATCATTTTATTGTGGTTAGGGTGGTCAGACATACACCTACTTCTTATTTTTCCCCTGAAATTTAAGTACTACTGCATTGAAATTTCAATTTTTCACCAAATAGACTTTTAAAAAAATAAAATAAACTTAGTAGTTTAGAAACTACATTCAATTTACCACATATTCTATTGTTACATATTTTTGAAATAATATTGATAACTTATTCAAATTTTTATGTCAAAAATATCAGATATCTGTTTCAAATCGGATATCCGTTTCAAATCGGATATCCATTTTTTTATTGCATTTTATAAATCACATATTATAAAGTGTATAAATTTTTTTAAAATCATATATAAACCAAATCGGATATCTGTTTTGAAACGGATATCCAATTTGGTTTATAAATGATTTTAAAATTTTTTATACACTTTATAATATGTGATTTATAAAATGCAATAAAAAAATGGATATCCGATTTGAAACAGATATCTGATATTTCTGACACATAATTTATTTCCTAGGGATTAGCCTCGGGCTTGCTTTGGTATTTGGCTTGGACATGCCAATCCTAAGAAGTCAACGCAAAAAATATGTTTAACAACTTACCTTGTTTTTCTAGACTTCGTCCATGTGGTTGACGACTTTATTTTTAGCCAAAATCGATGAAACGAAAAGGGTTTGAAAAAAATAAAATTGAATTTTATGAAGTTTTAACCAAGTTAAGGTGGCTCTATTGATAATGATTTTTTATATTTTTTAAAAGTTGTAATACAAAAAATTCATAATTAATTATTTTACTTGGAAAAAATTACAAAAAAAATATACTACATCCCGACATGAGTCCCTCTACCTTTTATATCTAAAATCTTATAAAAAATTCTATTATCATTTTATTGTGGTTAGGGTGGTCAGACATACACCTACTTCTTATTTTTCCCCTGAAATTTAAGTACTACTGCATTGAAATTTCAATTTTTCACCAAATAGACTTTTAAAAAAATAAAATAAACTTAGTAGTTTAGAAACTACATTCAATTTACCACATATTCTATTGTTACATATTTTTGAAATAATATTGATAACTTATTCAAATTTTTATGTCAAAAATATCAGATATCTGTTTCAAATCGGATATCCGTTTCAAATCGGATATCCATTTTTTTATTGCATTTTATAAATCACATATTATAAAGTGTATAAATTTTTTTAAAATCATATATAAACCAAATCGGATATCTGTTTTGAAACGGATATCCAATTTGGTTTATAAATGATTTTAAAATTTTTTATACACTTTATAATATGTGATTTATAAAATGCAATAAAAAAATGGATATCCGATTTGAAACAGATATCTGATATTTCTGACACATAATTTATTTCCTAGGGATTAGCCTCGGGCTTGCTTTGGTATTTGGCTTGGACATGCCAATCCTAAGAAGTCAACGCAAAAAATATGTTTAACAACTTACCTTGTTTTTCTAGACTTCGTCCATGTGGTTGACGACTTTATTTTTAGCCAAAATCGATGAAACGAAAAGGGTTTGAAAAAAATAAAATTGAATTTTATGAAGTTTTAACCAAGTTAAGGTGGTCAGACATACGATTTGTTATATTTTTTAAAAGTTGTAATACAAAATTCATAATTAATTATTTATTTGGAAAAATTATAAAAATATATGTCACATTCGACATGAGTCCTCTACTTATATCTAAAATCTTATAAAATTATATTATCATTTTATTGTGGTTAGGTGGTCGACATACACCTACTTCTTATTTTTCCCTCAAATTTAAGTACTAATGCATTGAAATTTTAATTTTCACCAAATAGACTTTAAAAAAAATTTTAGTAGTTTAGAAACTACATTCAATTTGCCACAGATTCTATTCTTACATATTTTTGAAATAATATAGATAACTTATTCAAATTTTTATGTCAAGTTGCCTAACTCTATTTTTTCTAAATTTTCATTGCCACTTAAGGGCCTGTTTTTTCCATGATAATCCTGCACATACCCAAGTGACACATTGCATCTTCAACTAAAAAGATAAATCCGTATTGACATTAGCAATGATGATTCTGACTTGTTGCTCCTTAGGAATGGGTCACTTGCTCTTACTAGCTTGCTACCTCCATTGTTGTAGGAAGTTTGTGATCAAGTTCAATATTCTGATTTTAGGAGTCTTAACAGTTGGAAATCTAGCATTTTAAAGTGTTTTTTGGGGTCATTAACTTCATAATATCTTCTCTTTTGTAGGGATGGTTGCATGCCAGATTTTTGTGGTGTAAAAGATCAGAATTATTAGATTATGATACCTATCTACGAATAAAAATTATTGGAGTGTGAGTTTGATATTTTTTGAAGATCTAAATAGTCAAGCTTGGTAAAGAAAAATCATATCAGATAATATTAGTCTAGAACAAAATGAAGATACACTTGATAGATTGTGGGCTAGATTGAAAAGAAAGGGTGATGGGAAATGTTATTGTCCTTGCAATAATTGCAAGTGCTTAAAGACAAGATGACTTTTAATCACAACAGCTGAGAAACATTGTAGGCAGTATGGTCATGTTGAAGGGGGGAATGATTATCGGTCATTCTTAAGTTGTTCATTATATGTGTTTATATTGATTGAATTTGTAAATGTTTATATCATTTTAACATTATATATATATAATCACTTGATCATGATCATGGTTTATTTGTGTCTATCATTATTATAAGGGTTGGGCGCCCTAGGGTTCAGATGATATGGATTATCATGGCTCGTAGAATGTGGTTTTGCAAGCGGATGAACATGAAGCTGTGAATATCGAAGGTGATCATGCGCCAGAAAACACAGTTGAAGCTGATGGTACGAATACATTGATCCATGACACATTTAGTGGTAGAGTTGATCATGATGATCAAGATGACTTTGATGATGTTCATGATTTACTTGTACTTGAGAAGGCATATGACCCCCTTTATGAACGCTCCGAAACAACTCCTCTCTGTTGTATTGTTGTTGTTGAACTTGAAGGTTATGAATGGTTTATCAAACATAGCAATCTCACAGATGTTAAGGTATGTCACATATATCATCTTTTTTCATCTATTTTAATTGTTATTAGTTCATCACTAGTAAATAAAGGATGAAATATGTATCATTAGTATTCTTTATATGAACAAATTATTTTTTGTTGTAGATTGATTGGTGAATTTTTGTTACCACCATCAAATATTTTACCTCGCTCATACCGAGATTTATGTGCCATTATGAAAGATATCGAAATGGAGTATCAAGCAATAGATGCATGTCCCAATGATTATATTATATATCATAAACAACAAGAATTTGCAACAGAATGCCCAGAATGTCATATCAGTAGATATCGAATAGATCAACTAACAAAAAAGGTGCCTCGCAAGGTTTTTTGTTATATTCCCATTATTCCATGTATGCAATGATTATTTAGGTGAGAAATCTAAGCATAATTTATGGATTACCATGCATGGAATAGAAATGGAGATGACATTCTTCGAATGCTTGCAGATGGTTCTGCATTAGGGACATAGAGGAAAAATGGCCACACTTTAAAGAAGAACCTCGTAATCTCAGGCTTTCATTGGGAGTGGATGGTGTCAATCCATTTGGAGGGCTGCGATCTATTTACTCAGTGTGCCCTGTTTTTGTTATCAACAATAACATTCCTCCATGGATGCTAATTAAGAGGGAGCACATAATGTTGTCAATGATTGTTCCAGGTATTTGTTTACATCAATTTTCTTTAACATAGTAGCATCTTATTTGCCTTATTTATTTCATAATGAATTATCTTTTTTTCATTCAATAGTCATGTACATTAATTTATATATATTGCAGTAAAATGGTTATAATAATTATGTAATGTTTATGTTGATTCAACTAGGTAAGTACCAAGTTAAAGATATGAATGTATATATCGAGCCTCTTATCGATGAGTTACTAAAGTTATGGAATGGTGTCACTATTTATGACGTCTTCAGACCAATAGGACAAAGACAATTTCAATTCCATGCAATGCTTGTATGGACAATTCATGATGCCCCAGGGCTAACACATTTTTGTGGTATGTTATAACGTTTGACTGCACTTTAACAATATTTAATTTGATGAAGTAGATATCATGCATGTTTTTAAAATAATCTATTCATTATATATAATGAGAAAAATTTACATATTTAATCCAATTATATATCATCTTGCAGGTCTTCAAACACAGGGAAAATTTGCATGTCCAATTTGTGGTCCAAAGATGAAATCTCATCTTTCAACAAGTTTAGGAAAGCAAGTGTTTGATGAGTATAGGCACTTCCTCCATAGAAATCATAAGTATCGAACTACTGAAAATCATCTTTTCAATGGGAAAGAGGAGACTACATCAAAACCACAAAGAATGTCACCTCGCCTATGGAAGTTGGAATATAATAGAATTAATCGTCAAGGTTATAAATTGAATCAAATTGTTTATCTATCATATATGATATGTTTTCAATTTATATTTTTATATTGTGTTGTGTTTACTCATGTTGTAATTGACAATGATTGTCGTTGTTAATTTTTTTAACTTATATGCTTCATGAATGTTGTCAAGGCATTAATGGCCGGTTTCCACAGGGACTGAAAAGTTATAATAAATTGAAAACAAATTTTGTTTTATCACACCATAGAATCAAAATTCATGATCTTATCAAAAATATAGGGCTCTGAATTCAATAGAGTTCCCACAGAAGAGGACCTGAAGATTTCCTTCCAACAAGGCTATGGAGCCATGGCTGAATGCCTAAGAGTCTTGACTGGGAAAACACAATCTTTCATTGCATCCTGACGTAGGTAAATAAACTCAATAAAATTTATTTAAAATTGAATACTTGTGCAATTCTATTCAATATTAATTTCCACCATAAAGTAATTACATGCCTATTTGTTTTAAACATTCAATCAATGATAATACTACACATGACATTGGAATGCAACCTAGTGAGGGTGGAGCACAACGTGCAGATGAAGGTCATGGTGTGCATCCCGGTACTTTAAAACATGTAGAGCATGATCAACATGTTGAGCATGATCAGGCTAGAGAAGATGAGGAATATGATGTGGCCCCATCAGGTAAAGAGGACCACTCTAAAGTTCTTTTAAACATATTTAAATACAATTGGTGTATTCATTAATGTAACCTTTCGTGTTTCAACTTTAGAGCATGTAGAGCGTGATCAACGTGTTGAGCATGATCAGGCTAGAGAAGATCAGGAACATGATGTGGCCCCATCAGGTAAAGAGGACCACCCTCATGTTCTCTTAAACATATTTAATTTCAATTGGTGTATTAATTAATGTAACCTTTCGTGTTTCAAATGCAGATCAGGATTTAGAAGGTGTTCAACATGTTGAACATGAGTCTATAACAAAAGTTCATGAACATGATGTGGACCCATCAGGTAAAGAGAACCACTCTAATGTTCTTTTAATTAATGAAATACTTGTAACAATAATAATAAAACATATCAGTTTAACATTTCTTTCTTATTGCAGCAGATCCCCCCTTGTAGTGGCGTCCATGTCATGAGAAGATGACTAGGCATACATTAAGATGAGCAGAGGGAAGAACAACTAAAGGGGGGACAAATATTGATTTAGAAAACGATACTCCACTTCAACTTTATGTAGCTTTAAAAAAAAAAAAAAGTGATTGTAATCATATCATGACAACCATATTTTTGATAATATGTAAAAACTGAAAGAATGAATATTATATGTTAATGAATGAATGTGAATATGTTAATTAATGAATGTTATATGTTAATCAATGAATGTTATATGTTAATCAATGAGTGTTATATGTTATTAATGGATGAATGAATGTTATATGTTATTAATGGATGAATGAATGAATGTTATATGTTATTAATGGATGAATGAATTATTGATGTTATATGATTGGGTATAGGGAATTGAGAGGGATGTGAGGGGGGGGAGGGGCCAAATGAGCTTCCACCGTCACGTGGTTGGCCCTGTTAAGTAGAGAATATTAAACTATTCTTGAAACAAAGAGAAGCTCAATAAGGTAATGCACTTTTCAATATAAGAAATGCATCGTTTGAAGCATCAAACCAATATGCAGTCTGTATCTATGATCAGTCGTTAGTCTCTGCAATGGTACATTTCCACAAATTTTTTTTTTTTTAATTGATACTTCCTTGCAATTTCGACAAAACTCACCAACGAATCAGGAAAAAGGTTCGACGAAGTTTTGTATAGTTGCAATGAAGGTTTCGTCGTAACTCCTTGCCCATTTCATCACACTTTTGATGAACGTTTGGTGTTTTTCCGATGCTACTCTTCCTATTTTCGTCGTAATTTCAATGAACTTTTGGTGTTGGTTCGACGCTACTACTTTCCTATTTTGTCAGACATTCGACGAACTTTTGGTGTTGTTTCGACACTACTCCTTGCTGATTTCATTGAAATTGTGATGAACGTCTGGTGTTGTTTCGATGCTACTCCTTGCCCATTTCGTCGAACTGGCGAGGAACTTCTGGTGTAATTCATCAGTGGATACATGAGGTATTCATCGATATTGTGAAGAGAGTCCAAGCCATTTCGTGATGCCGACGACCGATGATTCTTCGCCATTATTTTGACATTTTATTCGTTGTCGGTATTGCGACAAAAAAATAGCAACGAAAGTTTTTTTTCCATTTCGTTGATTGTCCGACAAAGAGTTGTCGAGAGACTAACAAACGGATGTCAGAAAATGGTCTCAAATTCAGTAGCGATAGATGTTTTTCAATCAACCTATCAATCAAGACTTTAGTCGTAATTCAAATAGAAAATAAATAATAATTATTTATTAAATTCAAAGTATAGTATAATTTATATTGGTGGAAATATGAAAATATCCTTTAAAAACCCTTTTCGTTTCATCAATTTTGGGTAAAAAAAAAGTCATTAGCCACATACCCTACACATACCCATCATATTGCCACTTTTTGGCCCATCATGATCCTGCACATACCCAAAAGATTAAGGAGAACTTATAGAAGTGAGGAGCTCCTCCTTCATATGAAAAGGGGTGATAATAACATGGTACTTCCTATCCCCTCCTCGAAGGTAGAGCCTTTCCCAGTGTTTGATTTTTAGGTCTATTTCAAAAACACATATCATGCATTATGTTAGACCTTCTTGGTATAGATGTAGAGGATAACATGTCAGTAGGGTTGATGAGGATGGCTGTGATCATTCAACCTCTGGAGTCAAATGTTCAGTTTGATTTTGTTTCTGTGATTGAAGAACAAATTCATGAGGGATTGTTGCAGGTGAGGGATGCCAAGGCTCCCATGTCTTTTAGAAAGTATTCTTTTCTTTGTCATTTGATTTTGTATCAAAATGAAACAAAATGGACTAAAGGATGAATTTGTGCACATAAGAGAATAGAGTAAAACTCCCTGTATAGAATTGGTGCTATGTATGGGATAGTAGATGCAATGAATGTGATTTTTTTGTTAGAATAATTGTTGCTCTAGGATTTTCAACACCAATATTTCCATAGTATTTGATGGATGTCATGAGGCCAATGCAGTACAAGCTAGACTAGGGATTTACACATAATTATGCTGATTGGTTTCTAATGCCACAACATACTATTATTAGGGTATATGGTTGTGATTAGGCACCCCACATTCTACCAAAATTTGTGCCTGCTAGAATTTTTTTTTTGGAGTTCATGTGGTAAATGCTCTGGATGGAGCATGATCTAATTAGGAATCGGAGAAAAGGCACATTCTTTCCTGATTTGACAGTATTTGAGGAGTTGTCTATTGGATTAGACATGCTTGGGGAGTTACAAAGATTCATGAGGGTCGATTATCCCCTCAAGTCTAGGACAAAATAGTATGTGACCCAGAGGGTCACATTAACATGATCAGAAGGACTTTGGTTACAAAGAGGACCATATTTCATGCTTTTGACCCCAAAGAAGATGTAATAAGAAATTTAGCATACTTTTCTAATGTGTTTCAGACAAGAAGGAGATGGATATTGATGAAGAGATGGGAAGAGAAAAAGAGGGAGACGAATAAGAATTTCAAGGGGTTCTTTGTTGATGAGCCCGATCTTCTAAAAAGGATGCAATTAATCCGTGGTAAATTTGATGTGTTTTATAAGATGGACCAAGATGAGGGATTGATACTACTTCATACACCCCAACCACCATCCCAAAAACCATCACAAGAAGCATCCACATCTCATACATCACCCCCATCACTAGTACATCCATCCCCTCCGTCCCCCACATATGAACCCCTATCCATGAAGCAAAAAATTGAGTCATTAGTTGATTATGGCTTGAGTGATGAGGAATAGGAAGCAATATTAACTTTGACTAAGATGAAAGAGGTAGCAAAGTAGCAAAAAATCCAAGAGCCCTATGTTCCTAAAATCAAGATATCGGAAAAAGCTACAGATGAGATTCAGGATGATGAAAGAGTGGTTGGCTCTCTAAGATTTATGGAAGATGACAATGTCATTCATACAAATGAGTTTAAATATTTTTGGATCAAAATTAAAATGAAGTAGTTTTATGAAAGGTTAAAGATCAATCTCATAGGATTCGATGATTCAAAATAGGCTGAGATTTAGGCCCAAACATTGTCTAGATTAAACATTGATAATATTAATGTTACCCCCTAGGAGGCAAGAGAATTGGTTTTGAAGAGCGATATGTTGATCATATTGGGGATGGAACTATCCAAGGTATTTATTTTGGACCAAATCAGATCACAAGATGACCCAATGTTGGTTGCAAAATTTGACTCAGAGGAAGGTGTATCAGGAACACGGTATAACCCTACCACTCAAACCCTTGCCCTATGGACAAAGAAAAAGAGTACAAGGAAGCCCATAATCTTGGATGTAGGACAAGAGATGAGAGGGTCAGCCATGGTGAGGACAATGAAGGATACAACTCCAACAAAGGTTGCTACTATAACTATGCATTCAACAATGTTCACCAAAGATGTGGTGGAAAATATGGAGAAGAAAATAGCTGAAAACGAGAAAAGGTTGAAATTGTCTAATGATGTAGTAAATAATTTTTTTATTGAAAGTGTTAAGTTGAAAAAACAATTACAACAAGCAACAATAGTAAGGGGAGATGAGATAGTTGTTTATTTCCCACCTATTCAAGCTAAAGATCCACAAATTTAACAAATGAAGAATGAAATTGATCAGTTAAAGAAGCACAATATGGAAGATGTCAAACGACACATCTTGGATATCCTAAGGAAAATATTGGATCATAGAATTGAAATATTGAAGGAAAAGATAGGTGGGGTACATGACAACTTTATCAATCTGGTTAAAGCTTTGGAGAAAATAAATATTAATTCCCCTGTCCTAGAGGAGCTCCAGAAGAGGTGGCAGCCCACTCATCACATTTTAACTACCCTCTGCAAGGCAACACAAAGAGATCCTGATGCCCCTCCAAGGCTAAAACCTACTAGGTAAATGGTGAAGGTAGTGATTGAGGAGCATAAGTATTTGATTGATATGAAAAAGAAAGTAGAAAGTAGAAGAAATGCATCTGACTCTATATTTAGCACAACTTCAACCCTTCAATCATTAAAGATGATAATCAAATGAAAGGTGTGGATGAGTGGAAAGATGAGTTTGATAAAATGGTTTCTTAGTGCCTAACACACATATAGAGTGATGGGGATATCAGCCTTGATAGATTTCATACTTTGCTTGATGGAATTGTGATATTGGATAATGGATACACAAAATTTGTAGTAAGATGTTAGGAATTTGCTTGATAACAAATGGAAGAGTCATCTCACAAATCTTACTACTACTCAAGGATTCAAATGGCCAAATGATTTAACAATAAGCAAATGGCAGGAGAATTATCTGGGCTCAGATGAGGTTTGATCATCAACATCACAGAGGAAGATCAATCATAAAGTAAAAAATTTGCACAGGTCTTAGATGACCATGGGCTTTTACTCAAAGACTAATAGACTAGAGCATATGTTTGTTTTAGTTATTTCGGTTATGCTTAATTTCATAGTTATGTTTTGTTACCAAAAGGCATGACCTTTGGTCTGAATTTTTTTTCCTCTCATACAAATACAAGAGACCAAGACCAAAAAGAGGCATTATATTAGATTAGATATATGAAAATAGGCGAATAGGGATAGATACAATGTTTACATAAAAAAAGGCCAGGACGCATGTATAAATTTGTAAGAAGTTAATGAAAAATCTCTGATTTGGTGGCATTATGTTGGTATCAATTGTTTGTTGAGTTAATTGAAGATATTATCAGGTTGTCTCCAAGGTTGATGTTTCTCTATTATTTAAATTGATATATCAACTATATACTCAATTTATCGATGCAATTTTTCTATATTTGTGAGGTATGATTAACTGGTTCTTTCGATTAAAGATTAAATCCTTTTAGTCATTCACAGTAATTTGGAAGTATCATCTGGATCACTAAGAAGAATCTGGTAATTAAATTCTTGCATGTTTAAACAAGTTATAAACTAATATTTGTATGCCAAGCAATTAGAATTTCTGCCAAATAGAAGCCACTCATTTTAGACTTTCATCTGACTTTGTTTTACCCAACAAGGCACTAGTCTCTCCCATTTCTCATTTAGTTTTATCATACCAAATTCAAATTTAGACATTTGTTAGTTGAACATATTGATCTTTACCTTGAGATTACTTATACAATCTATACCAAATTAGGATTTCATCTCTCCACTTCTAATTTCTGTTGTGGATAGATTGTTTAGGGAAGAAACACACAGTTCAAGTCTGCTCCGTTCACATAGGTATACCCGCCTAGGTTTGGAAAAGCCTAAAGAGTAGAAGGTTCAAATTCATCATTTGGCCTTGTATGTTAGCCAAAAACGTTGTGAGATCTTGGCAACCTCTCATGGTTCAAAATTGTGTTTTTGAGACCTAACAGAGTTAACTATGCATACATGTCAGAAAAATAATGTAGCCAATAAAGAGTATCTTGGGGGACATCCCAATTAAACCCAACTTTTTGTTCCTGAAATCATTTTTCTCTGATATATGTTTGATCCCCATTGGAATGCAAGTTTTTGTGCAACTAAAATTCAACGCAATAATATTAATGATATTTTTTTGGATTTAATTATATGAGGGATAACAACAATAAGAGTATCTATTAACCACTTACGCATTGTCATTTTAGTTTATTTTGGTAGCTGTGTTTTGGATGATAGAAGATGAAATTTTAATGGTTTGTTAATCACTTGAACGTTATCCTTTTGACTATTTTTTACTCATCTAATTTATCCACTTACATAATGTTTTAATGGTGAAAATTTTATATCCATTTCCATTCCCATTCTCATTTAATTTTAAGAGATTTTGATTGAATGATTTAATATAATCATATAATAATAATATTATTATTAATTTTAGTGTTGTCTATGTGCTAGAGAATATTGAATTCAAATAGTTATCTAAGGTTGTTAAACATATCCATTTGTGGGGTTGAACTTGGAGAACTTGACACTAGGGATCTAGCAACTTTCCCAAAGGTATTTCTAAATATCACCATCTTTGTACAATTTAGATATCAAATATTTCAATGAATAAGATTGTAGAAGTTTGTTGTCTACCATATTAGATACACATATTAGGGGATATATTTATATTGACTAAGATCATGCATAGTGAATTTTGAGTCTATTTTAGTTAGAAGATAGTGAGCCTACCAAATATATTAATTTTGTACCATTAATGAGTGAATTTTGTAGAATATCAACATTATTCATCATTATTATTCATGAAGCTAGAATCCTAATCCATTGTATTTAACTTCTAAATTAGCATTTCAACTTATCATTTCATAGCTTTGATTAATTTATGATAATTATTCTTTATTTCTTGCATGCATTTGATCAACCTATACTAATCCATATGAGGGTGTTTTTACCCATACATTTTTTATGAAATCAACATTTACATAAATTAAAATTTAGGGTTTTCTTGAGGATTTTTTGTTCATTAAGGTTTTTAGGTGACCTATAATCTTTTACTATTACGTTTCATTTCTAATTCTAAGTATGGTTTATTTCTCCTTTCATATTGGTGGTTTATTTCTGTATCATTTTTCTAGGGTTGCAACTCACATTGTGCGACCTTTCTTTCACTACTCTACGCACCCTCATTAGGGTTTTATCATTTTTTAAATTTAATTATTGGCTCAATGCAGGATCATGGGGGTCCAAATTAGGCCCTTAAGTGGCAATGAAAATTCAAAAAAATAGAGTTAGGCAACTTGACATAAAAATTTGAATAGGTTATTGACATAATTTGAAAAATATTTAAGAAAAAAATTTGTAGAAAATTTAATGTAGTTTCTAAGACACTAGTCCTCATTTGCAAAAAAATAAATCTATTTGGTGAAAATTGGAAATTTCAATATAGTAGTACTAAATTTTCAGGAAAAAAAATCAAAAGTAGGCGTATTTCTGACCAACCTAAGTACAAGCAAAAAATAATAGATTTTTTCGAAACTTTCAATATAAGTAGAGGACACATGTCTGGATGTGCCACATTTTTTTATAACTTTTTTGCAAGTAAATAATTAGTTATGAATTTTTGATTTGAAAATTTTAAAAATATTAAAACTTGTTTTTTTGACCACCATGACTTGATAAAAAATTTATGAAAATCAATTTTTTTTAATCCTATATTATGGGAAGCATAGAATGTGCCACATATTTTAGCTTCAAAAATAGTGAAATCATTTGAGAATTATAGATTTTTTCAATCAACCTATCAATTAAGACTTTAGTTAGAATGCATGTAGAAAATCAATAATAATTATCTATTTGATTCCAAATAAGTCATATCTTATATTGGTGGAAAGATAACAATTTTATCAATAAATCCTTTTCGTTTCATCAAATTCAGCTAAAAAAATAGCGTTAGCCACTTTTGGGTCATATCGCCACTTTTTGGATCCCCATGATCTTGCACTCACCCTATTCATTAATACATATATATATATATATATATATATATATCAAACTTTATTTGATCTCTATATCATTTATCTATTTCTATTTAGGCTTTGGGTCTTTATTGAATAGTCTTTGTGATTCCCATCTACCCTTAGATTAGTATTTATTATTACATCCTTCATCATAGTTTCTCATAATCCTTGTCATTGACTATTTTTCATGCTTATCATATATAATTTGATGTGTTTAAACACTTTGTGATGTGTGACCTCATTAATCTTGGTTGGTCACTTATGAATTTTTACTAAGGGATGGGGACACATTTTTTATGAAATCCTTGTTTCATAATGTATATATTGTTAGGAAAATATACATGTTGATCAAATCATTTCCTACATAACCCCATGCGAGAAAAATACACATAAAATTTTACATAGTAACCATAATACAAGGATCAAAGACATACCACAAGATTACACAAGATATACCTTAGGAAAACCCTCAAGTGGGAGAAACCCAAACTCCAAAGCATCCACACACAATGTATTATTCAACAATGAAAATATTATAATACACTTACAGAGTATCCATGAATACTTTTGAAACATCAAGCTCCTTTATTGCATCCTAAATCTATCTAAGCATGTAACCATACACCCCATTCCATGTTTGAAACATGCACACTCTTTAAAAGAGAGCTCAATACAATGAAAACCTTGGAAGCCACACAACTAACTTGCCACCTTAACCAATAAACATGCATTTACTTATTTAAAAATAAATAAATTTCATACAAAACAACCAAGTGGTAAGTCAAAACCATGTACCCCAAAAAAATGAGTACAAAAACCATTGACCCCAACATTTAATTTCTTGTACAAGTTTTCTAATATTAAATATTTTCCCATGTGCAACCCACACATAAAATATCTAACAAGTTTTACAACTTTACAAGTAGACCCAAATAAATATTTATTGTTGCTAAACACATCACTAAAGATGCACCATAAATAAGTATTTATTTGTATTAATTAAAATATTTCCTTTTTGTGCAAGGTGTACAACACCTTATTCCTAACATTATTTGAATTGATGTATACATTACATAAAGGTCAATTGATGAAATGCATCACCATAGCCATCCATGAAACCCCATGAATCTTTAGCATGCTCGCATGCTCTATCAAGATGCCTATAATAAATTCAATCATGTCAACCAACTTAGGAAATAATTTCTCTCATCCTCCAACATGCCACCTATGGAAGAAAAAGAACAAGAAATGGTGAAGATACACCAATATAAATAATACAAGCACAAAATCCATGAAAAAAAAGGATCCAAGCTACTACCAAATTTTAAAAAACCACATGACTAGAAATAAAATCGCATAATAAATGTTAATCCATTGAATCATCCATATCTCAAAGGTATACAAAAACATTAATACAACTCACATGTCAACAAGGTATCTAACCCCTAAACCATAATCACAAGCTCCGCATATATAAAAAGTGTCCATTAAGAACATATACATCTAGGGACTCAAACTACATGGGTAATGTTAAATATTAAAAATATATGAAGGCATAGAAAGTTTACCAATCAAAACTCATGACAAGTTGTGGCTCATAATCAGACCATATAGTAATAAATATCAATCATAATAATCCATACATCCAACAAAAATTATTGCATATTCCCTCACAAAAATTCACCATAACTCTCCTAAGTCCACCACATTAAGCCATGTAAACATGAAAATCCAAGAGGTAACCATAATCCAAAGAGAGAAAACTTATGAACTATATCACATAACGTGTCCTTCTATCAACACCTCAAAGTGCTAGTTGTATCTTGAGTAAGATCTCCTCCACAATGTGTTGCAAGTATGAGCAGTTGGTGTTGTCATTTATGCCAACAAGTTTGTGTTGTCATTGATCTTTGTGGTTGAGTAAGACTGTTGCAAGAGTGTGAATAGTTGTTGCTTTGATCAGCTGCTTTGATAATATTTAGTCTATGGATGAGGAATTAATGAAGATGATGGGGATGTGTCTTTGGTGCTTGGTTTCCAAGTTCTTTTGAGAAAAATTCATAAAAAGAGGAAACGGTGCATTGTAGTGGTGTTTTGGGTTACATAGTTGTGTTCTAGTTTTGTTTTGCATTTATTCTAGGTTGAAGATCTACCTATGTGATTCAAATATATGTTGATGAGAGGTGTTCAGAGGTGCTATACTCAAGAGTTGGTGTGATGGATTATTGTACAAAATAAGTTGTGTTCACTAGTGTGTGATTGTGTATTGTAGAGGTGCACGAGATAAATGTTTTTCTTTGTGTTTCTCCATAGTTGTGTTTTAGGTCGATTCTAAAAGTGTGTTGATGGTGTTGGTAGTTTACCTCATTCAAGAGGGTTTAAGGTTTGGTGCTTCGGAAGATGGTTTTCTGAGTTACAGTATATGGTAGAGCTCTTTGAGTGTACTTGGTGTGTACATTCTTCATGTGGAAGTTGTTGCAAGGGAGTTTACATTGGGTTTAAAGGTTTTAATGGAACAATATAGATCATGTTAAAGCATGGTGTGTGGTTTTTAAGTCATCCTTGGGTTTGAGGAAGTGTGTTCTTAAATTTTAATAGTGTTTACATAGGTAACGACCAACCTAGTGTTTACACTACATGCGATTAATAATTATTATTTGAGGAAGCATTTGGTTGAGTGGTGTTGTTTATTTGGGTCCCAAATAAGGTTTTATGTGGTTCTCTTTCACTTCTACCCACCATAGAAGTGTATTTCCATCAACCTAATTTGAATTTGCATGTTTGAGGTGCATAGCCAACCTTGGAGAATGGTTTCAAGGTTTAAGATGGTATAAGTATGAGTTGAGTTGTTGAAGTATGTTAAGATAGATGTGTGGAATGTGAATGATGTGAAGTGCAATGTGTTAGTGTGAAAAATTGAGACGTGCAGTGCGAGCCTTCATGTGTTAGTTTACTGGATGTAATGAGAAAAAGGTGATTACAATTCTTTAATTATACTACGAAGGTCTTGATGTCATTATGGTGGATTATTTATTGCATTGAGATTCTTTTCTTTGTGTAACATTCCTTCTCTATCTTCTTTTCTATTCTAGAAGTGAGCCTTTCTTCTTTGGGCAGTGAGCCCTACCACTAGTGAGCCCTATTGTATTTGGTATTGATATTACTTATATTGTGAGCTAATCCTCATAGTGGTTTTTACCCTCTTCGATTTTCCACATAAATTTTGTGTTCTCTTGTGTGTGGTGTTAAGTTTTTTCAGTTTTTTTATTTACTTTTCATGCTAATTCATCATAACATAGTTAAGGGTTTAATGAATGAATGTGGATCTAAATGTTAATGAGGGTTTTAAATTTTTAAGGTACAATTGATGTACCCCCTCCCAATTGTCTTATGCATTCAACACAATTGTTAATTGAAAAGACTTAACATTACCAAACTATTCGATCTCATAGATAAAATAGAACATATGCATCTTCATAAAACCAACATGGATGTTAGCCTCTCTAACAAAATAACATCAAACTCAGAACCATTCCCAAAACTAGAAATATAACCAATAAAATACCGTAAAATTATCATAAGGTACATCGTAAATAAACTCATTTGTATAAGGAGATAAACATGCCAAACACTCATTAAATGAACCCTCTAGAAATAATTAGCATAATTCAAGATCCATATTCATGAGAATTAAAAATATAAAACATAATACATTTGAAAATAGGATGAGAAATACCTTTCAAATGATTATTTTCCCAGTAGACCAAGAGTGGAGAATGAGATTACTCCTCTATGATACACCAAACCACAATAAATTGCTCCAAGACCAACCTCCTCTATAGGTGGACATCATGAACTCACATCCATATCTTGATGAAGTATCCTTAGAATTCTAGTTAGGAGCACCAAAGAATAATAATCAAATTAATGTCTCTAAACCCAAGAGAAATATAGCCTCACCTAAGTCTCCAAGTATCCATGACCACCTACAATCAATCAATCCATGCTAATCTCCAAATGTCATGCCACACTCTCATGAAGATCCCAAGCACATGACCAATGCACTAAATATCAAGAGAACTATCAAAATCACTATAAAGGTTCAAAATACATGTCTATAGAATCTATAAACATGTCATGACATCATGATCTTACATCTCCTCAAAAGATCATATGGTCCAATAAAAATTTCATCCCATCCTCTCAACCAAGGATCATTTTTAAAAATTGAATTGAGTTATAAAATACCACCTCAACCAAAGACTCAAGAGTCATCCATGGATAACCAAGATGAAAAAATATTTAATCACATGAAGATAATCATCTCTTGATAATGATACTAAAAATGAAAAATAAATATGACTACAATAAATAGGATTCAATCTAGTTTTTTCATGACAACATCAACCACTATAAAAATCATTCATCACCAAGTGATGAATCAACATCACTACCGAATCTCTCACTAAACTATGATATTGAGTGATGATTCATGATAGTATCCTATTTCTTAGCTTAGGTTGCATACTTTTATATTTATTTTCTACAAAACTCCAAGACATTACCAAAAATTTTATATAGCTTTAAAAAGTTTAAGAATTTGAGGTTGAAATATGTAATATTAATATGTATGTGTATGAGTTACAAATGTTCATGATTTTAGCATGATTTTATGTTTAGTTATAGTTGTTAACAATGAAAATTCCTTGAAGAATAAAGGCTAACATTTGTGCAGCAAGAAATTGTTAACCCACGACAATGGTCTTCTCAACTTGTAGCATAATGATTATAGTTCAATGCAAAGGAGTCAATCTACTATAACATGATCACTTTCAAAAGAAGATGGAGGTGGCAATTTAAGGATTAGATCATAGATGGTCGAGCATCACTTCTATCTTCTAATAAGACAAGGAAGAGGAAATTTTTATTCCCAATAGGAATATGAATAATAACAAAAACTACTCTTCCTAGGAATATTTTCTATTATAACGGTTAATCTTGTTTGAGTACAGAGTCCTTGTTTGATTTCTATACTCTTGTTCTGATAGTTATTATTTTATATTTTAAAAAATGAGTCCTCTTCCTATTCTTGAGGAAGATTTGACATTTTCTTTAGGCTTGTTTTTAGTTCACAAATAGTTAGACTCCCTAGTGGACCCTATATAGTGGGGTACCTTTTCAAGGAGAAGATCTAGATCATATGTGTTATATTGAATAAGATTTATTGTTAGATTATGTTCAACAATTTTGTATATGATTAGAATGTAATAAATAAGAAATAGCTTGATCTTACATTTTCTAAGTGAGTGATTAAAGAGATTTTGTTGATGAAAAAACTCAAGAAAGGGCCACTTGAGGTACTAATGAACCACCTTAATTTATATTACTATGTTAAATTATGCATTGTAAGTTTAATTGATAGTTTTTAGTTCATGTTATTATGAATGATGCATTACAAAATTTTAATTAGAATCTGTAGTTGATACTCCATCCAGTACTTCAGAGGTTAATTAGGTTAGCACATATTGGAGTATAAAATTTATTTGGTTACAGTCATAAGAATTAAGTACCCATAGCAAAAGGTAGTTGTTTGTGTTCATTTACTTTTTTTTGATAAAAGATTTTACTATACTACATTTATCTATGTTTCATTCACCTTTACTCAACCAATGTAGGATGTTTAGAATTCATTAATGCATATATGTTGCCAGCACCATCTAAAGTTTACAACTCTTTGGTTGATGATTTAATGAAGCCCTCTCTTGAGTGATGAACTTAGTCTAGGGATCTTCAAGTCCACTAAGTTGTGTGCAGAATCATTAGAACTAGTTAATTAAGCATTAGATGAAGCTCTACATTTATTGTTTTGTTGTTGGGGATGATGCTAAAGTTCAAGATTCTTATATGTGTTTTAAATTATTTTTTAAGCTTTCATAGGATAACAAGTTTTGTTTCAGCATTAGGACTGATAGGTATTTAGGAATCAACAAAAAACTATTTACTAATAGTGTGTAGGAACTGTTGATTAAAGAGTAAGAACCATTGTATATGGAGGTAGAGAGATGCTATGGGAAGATTTCTCCTCTCAATACACAAAGAATTCAAAGGTATTGGTTCAAAAAAAAAAAATATTGAGGGAATTAATGAAGAAGAACTATCTTCCATACTAGTAGCTACCCCAAACACAGATGAAACTTCTAGAAGACATTTTGACATCATGGCTAAAGAAGCAATGGGAAATATAACAAAGCATGTGACGTTTGATTTTCCTATAACCAACCAGGAAAGGGTTGCTACTCTTAAGAACATACCTCCTTTAGCATTACCCATTTTATATGGATTAGTTACCAAGGATCCAAAAAAATTCTTTTTGAATTTGATGTGTTGTGCCGAAGTTATGACTATACTATCGGTGCTCACCAACTCAATTTTTTTCCAGCCAAATTAAAGGATGTCGCTCTTTGTTGGTTTATGGGATTGGGGAGAAATATCATCCCCAATTGGAAAACAATGAAGACCACATTCCTAGAGAAATATCAGGATTATTGTAGAGGGATAGGAAAAAAGAGGGATGCCATCTTTAGGATGTCATAGAGGGAAGATGAGTCATTGGAGGATTATGTGGAGATATTTCAATTTTGTGTAAAGAAATCACCTCAAAATAAACTCTCTTGAATCCTTAAAACTGGTGTTTTTAAGGGCTCGAGTCCATGAAGATTGTATGGATGCTCTAAATCTCATAGGAGTAGGATATATCTCTCAACTAGCTTTTGATGAGATTTTCAAGGTGTGGGTATGTGCAGGATCATGATGGGCCAAAAAGTGGCAATATGATGGTTATGTGGCTGGTGACTTTTTTTTTACCCATAATTGATGAAACGAAAAGGGTTTCTAAAGGAGATTCTTAAATTTCCACCAATATAAATTATGCTTTACTTTGAATTTAATAAGTAATTATTATTCATTTTCTATTCGAATTATGACTAAAGTCCTGATTGATAGGTTGATTGAAAAACATCTATAGCTTTCAAACAATATCAAAATTTTGAATCTAAAACATTCACATTCTATGCTTCACATACTATGGGATTAAAAAAAGAAAAAATTAATTTCATGAATTTTTGACCAAGTTAAGGTGGTCGACATACAAATTTTTATATTTTTTAAAAGTTGTAATAAAAAATTCATAATTAATTATTTACTTGGAAAAAAATTACAAAAAAATATGCATCACATTGGAAGATGAGTCTTCTAATTATATCTAAAATCTTATAAAAAAATATTATCATTTTATTGTGGTTAGGGTAGTCAGACAGACACCCACTTTTTATTTTTTCCCTAAAATTAAGTAGTACTGCATTGAAATTTCAAATTTTCACCAAATAGATTTTTATTTTTTTAAACAAACCTAGTAGTTTAGAAAATACATTCAATTTTCTATAGATTCTATTTTTACATATTTTTGAAATAATAGAGATAACTTGTTCAAATTTTTACGTCAAGTTGCCTAACTCTGATTTTTTTGAATTTTTTGCCACTTAAGGGCCTGCTTTTTCCATGATGATCATGCACATAACCATGTGCAAAAAATACTCCAAATCATTCATAAAGAAGACTAGAGGAGACAAAACCTCTTCTCTCAACAAGACATCCATTAGAGTTTCTAAGGTAGAACTTAACAATCTCTTGTCCAATATGAAGGACATAATTAGCCACTTGGCTACCCAATTGGACACCATTCATATAAAAAATAAGTAGGAAGAAGCTAAGGAAATCCTAAAAAATTATGTTCACATTACCCCTAAAAGAGGATCAACTACAAATGCAAGATGTTGGCTAGCAACTTTGAAGAAAATCAAGGGAAACCAAAATTTCACACCCTAGAGGATGAAGAAGGAATTTTTTTTACATCTCTTAGTGAAAATCATGGAAACCAAGACAAGGTATGTCTCAAGACCCCTTATCTTACAATATGCCATTTCTAGGTAGTAATGCAAACTTCTCAAATTGGAACCCTCAGCCTTGGACCAATAAATAGAATCCACCATGACCAATTCCCTAACAATCCAATTAGACCCACAAACAATAGGGGGTATGGCTATCACAACCTTATCAAGTCCCAAATTACAATTTCCAGTGGCCAACCTAGCGTAACCAATGTCCATCACAATGGGGTAGAGGTCAACAATGGAAAACAGAAACACAAACTACCCACAACCACAACAACCATTACAATCTCAACAACCTACTATAATTCCAAATACAACCATGGCTACACCATTATAGCCAAGAGCACCTTAGCTTCCAACCCAACCCACATCTAACCCTAATAACAAGCTTGTTTAGGAGGCTTATACTAATGACACCAGATCTAGTACCCAACCTATGGGGTTGAGGTGACTGATGGCTATCTCCATTTCCTGAAAGACTAACTATACAAAATCATCACTCTAATATTGAATCTAACTTATTAGGACAATTGGAATGTTTGCATAAAAATACCCTTGATTCAAGCAATTAAGAAAGTACCAATGTACACAAAAACAATGAGAGTTATGTATTAAGAAGCCAAACAAAGAATGAAAGGATCCACAAATTGTGCATGTTTTAGGGAAACTTGTTGATATAATTTTAGGAAATATAGTTGTTCCTAAATATGCAGATCCTAGGATCCCTATAGTAGATGTTCAAATGAATGGAATTCTCACCAAAAATTCCTTAATTGACCCAGGAGCAGACATAAATATTATGAAAAAGGAAACCATTAAATAAATTCAGTTAATGGAGCTCTGACCTACACCTATTTTCATTCAACTAGTAGATAGGTCAACTGTTAAACCAACTTGGGTATTATGGAAGACTTGGTTATCAAATTGGACTCATGGGAATACCTTGTAGATTTTATAGTCTTACAACCTAAGGAAAACCTTGTAGAATACCCCTTAATCATAGGGATACTTGGTTAGCTAGTGTAGATGCATTCATTGGTTGTAGGTCTGGTAATATGATCATTTCTAATAAAAATGTGACAAAAAAACTAGTCCTTTACCCACCTACACAACCACATACATATTTTGATCAAACTATATGGCCTTCCCTTGATGAGGATGATCAATATTCATTAGAAACACTAATGACCATTGAATGTAGTCTAATACTACAAACCCAAGATGAAGAAAAAGTTATTACAAACATTATGCATAACTCTTATGGAAGGGACCTGCAGCAATATATTTTTCTAACATGCTTATATGACCCTTTCCATAACATAATACTTGCAAATGCATCTAAGTCTACTTATTATATTTTTCATACATTACTACCCCATAATTGTAGTCCCAATTTAGCAAGCCTTGATATTACCTTTGTTAAGACATAACCTTGACCATAGAAATTACACTAGGTAGAACACTAAATATCAATATCCAATTGACAACTACACAATAGTATTCAATATTAACTATTAACATCCAATTGACAACTACACAATAGTATTCACTATTAACTATGTTGCAAGAAGAGGAAATCACATTCATATGGGACTATCATGATATGAAGGGGATATATCATCACCTATGCATGCATATAATTTATATTAATCAAGGCTGTAAACTAGTGAGGTAGCCTTAGAGAAGAATGAACCTAGTTCTACATGACATAGTCAAAGAAAAAATATAAAAATTACTAGATGCAAGGTTTATTTATCCAATAATGGATAGCCAATGGGTGTCCCAATTAGTAATTATTCCCAAAAGGGAGGAAAATAGAGGGTTCTTATTGATTACAAAGAGTTGAATGTAGCAACAAGAAGAGAATATTTCCCCCTTCCTTTTATCAATCAAGTGCTAGATTCATTAGCAGGAAAGCAATATTTCTCATTATTAGATGAATACAATGGGTATAATTAGATAAAAATTTCCCAGAGGACTAGGATAAGACAACCTTTACTTTCCCATGGGGCACACATGCCTATTCTATCTTTCCATTTGGGTTGTGTAATTCTCCAACATTTCAAAGGGTAGCCTTAAGTATATTCTTAAAATTTTCCCATGATTCCATGGAAATTTACATGGATTGCTTTACCACATATGAGGATATTTATGAAGAAGCATTGACTAATCTAGAGAAAGTCCTAGAAAGGTGTCAGCATCACAACCTTTCCTTGAGTCATGGATTTTTTAATGATGATTATTGAAGGAGTGGTCTTGGGACACTTTATGTCTAGTAAGGGGATATAGGTGGACCCAGACAAGATAGAAGTGATGTCCACTCTCCATATTCCTCAAAATAAAAATGATTCTAGAAGTTTTATTGGTCATGCTAGTTACTATAGGAGGTTTATCCAAAATTTCAATAAGATTGCAGCCCCATTATTTGTTCTCCTCTCTAAAGATGTGGAATTTGACTGGACCTTTGCATTCAAAAATGCCTTTGAAGACCTAAAGGCAACACTCACTAAGACCCTAGTCTTGAGAGGACCAAATTGGAAAATTCCTTTTCATATACACATAGATGCATCCGATTTTGTAATAGGTGTTGTTTAAGGATAGAAATAAGGGAATTTAGAATATGCCATCTATTATATCAGCAATAATCTTCAAGGTACTGAGCTCAATCACATAGTCAAAGTGAAGGAAATTTTGGCAATAATCTATGTTATTAATAAGTTTAGGCGCAACATCACAAGACGGTATATCTTTATTCACATAGAGCATGCAACAATTAGATATCTAATGAATTAAATTGTTGTAGGAGATAGACTTGTAAGAAGGTTATTACTACTATAAGAATTTTATATTACAATTATGGATAAACCAGGGAAGGCCAATGTAGTAGAAAACTTTCTTTCAAGCAAGCTAATTTCTTGCATACCTCATCATCATATAGTTGATAGATATTAATATCAAACAAGCTTATTGTACACTTTTGTAACATACCTCATCATCATATATTTGATAGATCTTAATATCAAGCAAGCTCATTTCTTGCATACTCTCTTGTGGAAATTTTTCACTTTTTTTTGTAGGTGGCCTTTGGTATTGATATAATATTTAGCTCCTATAAATCATATATTATATGACCATTACTTTTGTCCCATATACCCTTTTGCTAATAAGAACCTAGTTTAGGAATAAGTCCATAGAAATGGTTCAAGAGATGAAGCCACCTAAAATGCATTAAATTTTTTATCTCATCAATAGAGTGAGAGTATAGAGTTGTGTCCCACTTTGGGTGAAATAATTTTGGACAAAATGGTTTCAAATAAAACCATCTGGCCCCTACATGGCATAAGAAATATTAGCCAAAAACATTAATTTCATAAATTTAAAACCAAAATTTATATAAAGGTTTCAATTGAAGCATTTTCAAGAAAAATGGTTTCAACTAAAACTACCAAGTTGACAATTCATTTGACAACCTAAACCCTCTTTTGTGAGAAATCAAAGAAAAAATAAAATTCAACTCTAAATTTCTCCAACAAAAGATATTTTCATGAAAAAATTGAAACTACCTTTTGGTCAGGCTTGGAGCATAGAATTTGATAATATTTTTTTAATATGTTAATTAATATTGTAATATACTATAATTAGGTCATTATAATCAATTTCATAAAGTTGATCACACATACATACATATACATACATACATATACACACACTCATACATACGTACATACATGTACGCACATACATACATACATACATACATACATACATACATACATACATACATACATACATACATACATCTAATTTCAACCTTATGCTTGATTGCAATGAATTACTTGTAGTAAATTAAAAATAATTATAACATTAATTAACATATTAAATATATATTGTGCACTACAAGAGAGTATCCTCTTCAAAAAAATATAATTTTTGATGATTAATAGTTTATTAAAAAAGGCTACATCTCATTAAAATTATGATGTTTTAAAAAAGTTTGACTTGAAAATATTTAAAAATTATTCATAAAAAAATCTCTATACACTAGATATATTCAAGTTAGCTAACCAAAAACTAAAAAATAAAGATTTCTTTTAGTATATTAAGAACTACATCCCATCAAATTCACTTTTTTTCTTCAACAATTAAGATATTCTCTTAAACTTATAAAAAATTATCTAACTAATTTAAAAATAAAATAAAATAATAAACATAAACTATAAGTTAAGAGTTCCACATTTCATGATTTTATATCATTTTCAAATTCAAAACATGTACATCACTTTTAGGCTCTCCAAATTAAAAATATATATTTGTGTTGGTCATTTCCTCTCTAAAAGTAGGACATAGTTATGAAATTTTAAACTATATTACCTTCGATTCAAATTAATGCCAAAAATATGAATTTTAAAAATACCCAAATAAAGATCCAACCAACAAAGAAAAATAAATCACAAGATCACAACCCACAAAATCATTCGACCAATAGATCTTCCTAGCAAATTATAATGATGAAACTTTATACTTAATATGATTACAATTTCAATTATTATATTAACAATTTATCTTGATATTCATACATTATAGATGTCAAATTAGGCCATAATTTTGAAAGTATAATTTATGATAGAATGAGATTTAAGCTAGATTGTACTAATAAGTACATAAAAAAATATACATTTTAAAAAATTTGCACTAATAAATATTGCCATATGAGCTTCAAAGGAGTCCTAAAAGTTTCAAAAATGAGAACTTAACATCGAATATGATAATTTGTAATTTATAAAAATTCAAACACAAAAATGATAAACCACTTACACCACTCCATAAAGTTGTTGAAAAAATAGCCTAGATTAATAAATTCTAGAAAAAAGGAGCTAATATGACCCATAACAAGGCCTCAAAAGTTTTAGTATCAAACTCAAAACACTATTAGAGAGGGGGTGGGTTGGAAGGGAGAGAATGATAATATTAACATGACATCACAAAACACCATTAATAAAATATCCCTTATCTAAATTAAATATTCCTCTATATCTCAAAATATCCCTTAAATTTATAGAAAAATATCCAACTAATTTAAAATTAAAAACAAAAAACATAAACTATAAGCTAAGAGTTCCACATTTCATGAATTTATATCATTTTCAAATTTAAAACATTTACATCACTTTTAAGCTCTCCAATTCAAAAATTTATATTTATGTTGGTCATTTACTATATAAAAGTAGGACATAGTTATGAAATTTTGACCTATAGTACCTTTGGTTCAAATTAATGACAAAAAGATAAATTTAAAAAATACCCAAATAAAGATCTAACTAACAAAGAAAAATAAATCACGAGATCACACCCCACAAAATCATTCAACCAATATATCTTCCTAGCAAATTATAATGATGAAACTTTATACTTAATATGATTATAATTTCAATTATTAAATTAACAATTTGTCTTGATATTCATAAATTATAGATGTCAAATTAGGTCATAATTTTGAAAGTATAATTTATGATAGAGTGAGATTTAGGCTAGATTATTTTAATAAGTACATAGAAATATACACTTTCAAAAATTTGCACTAAGAAATATTGTCATATGAGCTTCAATGGAGCCCCAAAAGTTCCAAAAATGAGAACTTAACATCACATATGATAATATGTAATTTATAAAAATTCAAAAACAAAAATAATAAACCACCTACACTACTCCATGAATCTATTGAAAAAATAGCTTAGATTAAAAAATTGCTAGAAAAAAGGAGTAATATGACCCATAACAAGGCCTCAAAAATTTTAGTATCAAACTCAAAACACTATTAAAGAGGGGGTAGGTTAGAAGGGAGATAATGATAATGTTAACATGACATCATAAAACACCATTAATAAAATATCCTTTATATATAAACTAAATATTCCTCTATATCTCAAAATTATTGTTAGTTTTCTAAAACTACTATCAAGCTTACAAAATAGTTGTTTCAATGTAGAAAATTACTTGGAATAGTATACAAAACCACTTATGATTAAAATTTTGTTTATAGGTTGGAATAGTCTAAGTGAATATGTATCAAAGAAGCATCATTAGTTCAAGGATATCACCACTATTGGTGGTGAGCTAAGGGTAGTGATCACATTGTTGAGGAGGGTGGCATGAGTTGCTAGCCAAAGTGGTCTTCATAGGGCTAGCAAAAGAGTGTAGGCAGCCACTCGAAAGTGGCTAGGGACTCATGCCACATGTCATTACCATAGTGGAGTGCAAACTACACATACAAACCACTATTATTGACATTGTTGATTGTGTAGCATTTGTTGCTCATACCCTACACTTAAGGTATAGCCTATACTCAACACTCAACCCATGATTTGTACCTTATAACAAATAACATTCTAGCATAAACCTTAAAAATATGCTTGAAGATTTTTCCCTTGTACACTATTATGCTTGTGTAAAGAACACTTACACCAACATGCATTAGCAAATATTTTGATGCCTACACCTAGCAAGGGAATATGTTTACATATATACTATTCTTTATGGTATGATCTATATGATCAATGAGGGTAGAAGTTTTCCCTAAATTCCCAAGCAAAAGTGTTTCAATTTCAATGATTTGGTAGTCAATCTATAGTTTTTTGGGCCTTTTAGATACAAACATCAGGGTTGATTTTTCTCAAAATCTTTCAAATTAAAAGTGATTAGGAGATGCCCAACATAAAACTCTTCCTTGAAACTCTTGTAGACTTGGCCTTCCATGTTTGATTTGAATAAAAGAAAATATAATATATTTGTTTTGGATGCTTTTGACTCAATGATATGCTTGGACTTGCTCCATTAAGCTCTAAACCATTCTTACAACACAAATCCATAAAGGGAACCCCCAAGTTAGAATATGGTATCCCTATCATTTTTCTTTATTCTCTAGGCTATCATTTGATGCAATAGAAAATGATCTCAACTTTTCAAGAAAATATAAAGTTTGTTACCTTGATCTTCTAGAAGAGTGACATAAAATAATCTCACAAGCTATGATATATGTAAGATTTGACTATGGAGACAACCACCCAAGATCAAGGATCTTCAATGAAAGCACAAGAAAAACCCAAAATGAGAGAATGGCTCTATTTCATCATATGACATGTAAATATACAAGGATGATTGATTATATTAGATTACTCATGTCACATAAAAATGTGGGTATATATAAAATATATAACTTATAGATGTGAATGTACAATGAACATGGGACAATAAACAATGTAATTAACATGTGCAACTCGACTAGATTCAAAAAATATAAATCACATAATACAAATATAACCCATCTAAAGATGCTTAACATACCCTAAATACTGCAATGTAATAATTAACTAAATAAAATATGACTTACATTAATGAACCCCTTAAAAAAAAACCTTTTTGGTCATTTTCATTTAATGAACCCCAATATTGAACCCTTCAAAGATTCTAATGTTTTTGGAAGTTTTTCTCTTTTATGATGTCAAGAGCTGACTTTGAACACTTACAACATTTGACTGTTTCGAACGTTACGTTTTGGGGTCAAACATTGACTTTAAAGAGAGAAGTTTTAAGAAAAGAAGTTGGTAGGCCTATCGGGAGGAGGATCAGCTAAGTTCGTATCCATCTTACGCCCTGAATTGAATTGGAAAGTTGTATTCGGATTCCAATCCCAACTAAAGCTGCCTTATAATAATTGTTTAATGACGTGAAAGATGCGTTTCTGGAGTAGTCAAACCACAACATTTGATTCAGCGTGATACCAGTCAAGATTGAATTTGTTTATTCGAGTCAATTTGATTGAGGATCCTAATTGCTCTCTGAATTCAGCTGAAAACTTCTTATCTACATTCCAATCCAGCGATGGAGTAGAAGTCCCCGCCCCGCGTACAGGCAATCTCTAAACCAGTCAAACAACGTCGTTATTGTCTAAGCGTGTTACCGAACTGACGGGGTTTCGGCGAAGAACTACAAAATGCTTGCTCTGCATTCTATTTATTCATCTCCCAAACACCAAAGTAATCGTCTTTCGAAGTCTTGAGCTTTCGTTTTACAGATCTGAAAACTTCTGCAGCACAGCAGAGGACCTTAACGATTTCTGTGAACAAAACTCATTTCTAAGATATCAAAATGAAGGTAAGTCGAGTTGGCTATCGATATGTAAGTTCTGTTCTTGAATTCCTTCTAAGTCGAACTGAGAGATTTTTTCTGTTAAAATTTTGCAGAAAATGGTGTTAAAAGTGACGATTGAGGACGAAAAAAGCAAGAGAAAGGCCCTCAAAGTGGTTACGGCGGTGGAAGGTATGCTGCTTTTTCCCTTTTCGCTTTGAAACCCTAACCTTGGATTTATTCTGCTGCATAATCTGATGAATGCATATTTGTATTGCAGGGGTGGATTCTGTGGCTGTGGACATGAAGGAACAAAAGATCACTGTCATTGGGGAAGCAGACCCTGTGTCTATCACCCGAAGATTGAGGAAATTCGGTTTTGGATTTGCAGATTTGTTGAGCGTGGGGCCTGCAAAGGAGGAGAAAACAGAGGGAGAGAAGAAGGATGTGAAGAAAGAAGAGAAAAATCCAGAGATCCCAACCGTTGTGTACGTTCAGAGGCCTTATTATGATGATTACAGATATGCCTACGAAGAGAATCCTAACGCCTGCACCATCTGCTGAATTCATATCTAGGGTTTTTATAGCATGAGCTTTTTACCTCTGTTTTCCCAAGAAGAAATCTCTATGCCCCATGGTTAGAGCTTTACTGGTTATGTAATTGACATGCTCCCATGTTTTCCTTGGAGTTAACTTTGCATACGTGCTGTCGGAGAAATAACGTAGCGGACAGAGAGTAGATATCTTGGGGACATCCCAATTAAACCCAGCATTTTGTTCCTGAAATCATTTTTCTCTGATATGTTTGATCCCCATTGGGATGCAAGTTTTGTGCCACTCAAATTCAACACAATAAGTGTGTTAATGATATCAATTTTTTCGCAATCTATAATGTTATTATGTGTTGTTTTTGGATTCAATTGTTATGAGGGATAACAACAATAAGAGTATTTATTAAGTATTGCGATTTCAGTTTATTTTTGCAGCCATGTTTCGATTGATCAAAGAAGAAATTTTAGAAATTTTAATGGTTTGTTAATCAGTTGAGCGTTATTCTTTTGATTTTTTTCTACTGATCTAATTTATGGAAGTACATAATGTTGTAATGCTAAAATTTGTATACCCATTTTCATTTCCATTTAGTTTTAGATTATTTTGATGAAATGATTGAATATAATCATATATCCATAAATAATGTTATTAATTTTAGTGTATTTTTGACAATTATTTATGTGTGTGTGTGTATGTGCATTCATTCTTAATTTTGAGATTTGTAATTTTTTGTCTATAGTCAATTTTATAGTGTTTAGAATTGATTTTAAATCTAAAAATAAAAAAAATAAAAAAAATATTTTCTATTTGTTTTCACTAGTTCTTGGAGGTGACTTGATATACGTTTGTGCAACTTATTGTTATATTTTGGAATTTAAAGATATTTAATGTGCACTTATTATGATGAATGGTCCAATCAAGGAAAAACCATTCAAGGAAATCTCAATGTGGAGCTTAAAATAAACATATCCATGTTAAAATTAAAACAAACATCTAGGCCATCTATGTGCTGAAGAATATTGTCTTCAAATAGTTATCTAAGGTTGTTAAACATATCCATTTGTGGGGTTGATCTTGGAGAACTTGACACTAGGCATCTAGCAACTTTCCCAAAGGTATTTCTAAACATTACCATCTTTGTACAATTTAGATATCAATGATTTCAATGAATAAGATTGTAGAAGTTTGTTGTCTACCATATTAGATCAACATATTAGGTGATAGATTTATATTGATCAAGATCATGCATAGAGAATTTTGAGTCTTATTTTGTTATAAGATAGTGAGCCTACCAAATATATTAATTTTGTACCATTAATGAGTGGATTTTGAAGAATATCAACATTATTTGTCATTGTTGTTCGTGAAGCTAGTATCCTAATCCATTGCATTTACCTCCTAAATTAGCTTTTCAACTTATCATTTCATAGCTCTGATTAATTTATGATAATTATTCTTTATTTCTTACGTGCATTTAATTAGCCTATACTAATCCATATGAGGGTGTTTTTACCCATAATTTTTTATGAACTCAACATTTACATCAATTAAAATTTAGGGTTTTCTTGAGGATTTTTCCTTCATTAAGGATTTTAGGTCTATAATTTTTTACTATTACATTTCATTTCTAAATGTAATTAGGGTTTAGTTCTCCTTTCATATTGGTGCTTTATTGTTGTATCATTTTTCTAGGGTTGTAACTCACATTGTGTGACCTTTCTTTCACTACTCTACGCACCCTCATTAGGGTTTTATCATTTTTAAAAAAATTTATTATTCATTAATATTTACATTTATATCAAACCTTATTTGATCTCTATATCATTTATCTACTTCTATTTAGGCTTTGGATCTTTATTGAATAATCTTTGTGATGACCATCTACCCTTAGATTAGTATTTATTATTACATATTTCATCATAGTTTCTCATAATCCTTTTCATTGACTAGATTTCATGCTTATCATATAGAATTTGATGTGTTTAAACAATTTGTGACATGTGATCCTATTATTCTTAGTCCACTTATGAATTTTTACTAAGGGATGGAAACACATATTTTATGAAAGCCTTGTTTCATCATGTATATACTATTAGGAATATACAAATGTTGATCAAATCATTTCCTACACAACCCCATGTGAGAAAAAAACATAAAAGTTTACATAATAACCATAACATAGTGTAGAAAAATGTAGCACTTTACATTTCACACTTTTTTGGGTCGTCCCTGCTAAAATTAGGCTTCTTTATGCCTTATTTGGCCTTATTTTGCATCCACATGCCTTAATTAATGCATCTTTCCAAGGATAATCCTGACATACATCAAATGACCAATCAAAAATTAATGATTTTGGATTGTATGGCCCAAATTTAGTATTCTAGGACTCATATGTCTAAATTTCTAGGCATTTCTTAAAAAATATGTCTCAATCTTAGCCTAATGGGACTGATATGCCCCAACTGTCATATGAGTTTTGCTTAGCTTGAACGTAATTTAAATTCAAATTCTTGGTAGGATTTTATTCTCCTAGATCTAATGTCGGCTTGTAGTGTTGTAATTTTGAGAAATTTGGCATAAACAAGTATAAATACAAGGTTATTTCACATATTTTCTCCTAGCAAGTTAACAAGTCATCTAACACTTTTTGAGATCAAATATTCTAGTACATTCAAGAGCATTCATGAGTGATTATCAAGCATTTTGGAGCATTATTCAAGATTAAAACATCATGTCAAAGTCATAACGCATCATGTTTGTTTTTGAGCTAACATTTGTGATGTAGGGTTTTATGATTCAAGCAAGCGTTCAAGTAAAGATCCATAACATTCAAGTAAGAGTCAAGATCCACATTCATGCTAACCATTACATACAAGATTACGGCCTTTAGTTCAAAGGTCTGGTGAGTTACAACATTACATAGTTGTTTATTCATCATATTCTATTTCTATTCATTTCAAGGTTTGATTACCAAAACGGGGTTTGACTAAGAAAAACCCCTATCCACTAACAAAACAACATTTTCCCCTCAATTTAGTGTACGATTTGTAGATTTAGGCTGAAGATCCATTGAAGAGAAAGATTAGAAGAAAGTTTTCAAGTTGTCAAAGTTGTCAACTTACTTGCAAGATCATGGAAAATCACCTACAAGTTGCAATTCAGTGTTTCAGACTCAAAGATTTGACAGGAAGAAAGCTACAAGAGAACACTAGAGGATATTATAATTTTAGATCAACCCTAATACTGGGACTAAATCACCACTTGTGGCATATGAGTCCCAATATACCTATTTTTGGGCATTTTTTGTAGATCTTAGTTTAGCAGTTCTAGATTCTAGTTTCAGCCCAAAAGGTCCCTAATCTACGACTAAATCGCCCAGCTTGGCATATGAGTCCTATTGAGCATTAAAGTCAACATTTTCAAGATTTCAGACCTTGTTCTGAGCATATTCAGACTTCCAGGTGCACCTTTGTACTTTCTCAATTTACTATTATGATTTGAGTTCATTTCTAGGTCATTTACTTAAGTTTTGCATATCATCTACAATTCTTGTCTTTCCAAGCCCTAGCTTGGTGGTGAACCCCCTTTTAGTCTTTAATCACACCCTATGGCACCTTATTGTATATCTCTTTCCTTCATTCTATCCCTTGATTGATATCCCTAAGGTTTCCTTGAGTGAAACTTCTAGAAAATTGGTTGTTGTATCTCCTAAATCATACAAAACATACAACTACTATTTGTGAGGTTTTATTTTGGTGAACCTAGCCTTTAGAAAACCATCCTTTTTGATTTGGAGTGCATAATATTTCTAGATCTAGCTTGCATTAACTTTGCATCGGGTCTCGCATTAGTTAATTTGCATCTAAGGTTTCTAAATCTTGCATTAGTGAAAGTCTATATAGGTTGCATTTTTGCATCTTGCATCATTGAATTTCACTTAAAATCTATAATTGCACTTAGTATAGGAATCATTCAAGCTAGAAATCAGAATGTTGATTTAATAATCCTTAAAGATTCCTTTGGGTTGATATTGTTGGTTTTGCATTGGCCCTAACACGTGCTTTGTATGTTGCATATTTCTAGGCTCCTTTTGGTAGTACCTTCATCCGCTTATGCCACATGTCATCTGCACATGCATTTGGAAACTCTTTTCCCTTGCTTCTTCACCAACCTCCACCCGTGTGCCACATTGCATTATCTGCAAGAACCTTTTTGGTGGACCCCACAGTCAAGACTTTGAGCGCAGACCGCACCATGTGTCATCTCCATGGGGATCATGGTTGCAAGGGAAGGATAAATGAATGAGAGGCCTTGCATCTATGCCATGTGTTCTAACCAACTCTTTGGGTGGTTGACACATGTCTTCAGGAGATTTCTGTTGTTTCCACTTTGGGACCACATCCATCATTTGTAGAAGGGAACACTTTGTTCGAGGAAACTGAATGCCACATTTCAAAATCTTTTTGTTGCGTTAGTTTTTAAGAGTCATTGCAGGAGTAGCACAACCCTTGTCTGGGGAATCTTTTCTATTATCCAACTTTTAGGTGGTGGAAAGATCTATATATATATATATATATTGCTTTGACTCTCTAAAAAAGGGTTCGAAAATACATGAGAAAATCACTAAAAGACTCTAGGACTTTGTATTGTTGTCTAATTACTGTATTAAGACTTATAGACTCTACCAATCTATTCGACCTCTCTATTTTTTAGTTAATAGATAAAACATTATATTGTGCTAGTATTGTTGTAATGAGTTGTTTATCATCAAAGCTTCTATTCAATATAATTTTTTTTGTTCAAATCATGTTTGTAATCTTCTCATTCAGTGAATGCAAATGGAAGTCATATTATGTTGTTTGATTAACTTCTTTAGAATTTTATCTCTTTTTTGTTGTTTTTGGGCATGTAGATTGTTGAACAGGCCCTCCAATCTCATCCAAAAGGAAGATTTCCTATGCCTATTTAATTAAATCTTGGCGCATTGCCTTAGATTAGATTTTATTTTAATATATCTGCTTCCTTTTCCCTTTTCATCATCCAATACATCGAAGATATGACTTCTTTAAAACCTGGAGGTTACTCAGTTTAGCACAATTGGTCCCCCCATTAATTGAGTTTCTTAGAAGGCTGTGTGTCTAGTAATTTTAGGCATCAACGGTTCTTTTTCTGGCACACCCAGTGGGACCTTGTTTGAATGTATCTAAATTTAGAGTGGGTGTATGAGCCATAGACCTTTTACTAGATCCCATACAACAAATAACCCTAGCCTGCTAGTGCCACTGCTGGTAACAATACAAGCAAGAACTCGTCCAGTGAACACCCTAACCCCTTCACTAGTCCCGTTACTAATGGCTAATAGAAACTTTGTAGCATGGGACACTAGAAGTCCTCTCATAGCACCAATAGCACTAGCCATGAGAGCTCTTATCCCAACGTCTACCTTAAAATCTTTACCAAAATTCAACAGGGAAGGCACAAAAATACCATTCGACCATCTGTAAGATGTAGCAGACGTGTGTTTGGTGCATGGTGTTGCTGATCAAAATGTAGCACTAAGGTTTCTTGTAGCCTCTTTTAAGGGAAAGGCACTAGATTGGTACCACACTTTGGAAGCCAATACTATCGGTACTTGGGATCATATCGGAGATCCTTTTTATGAGTGATTTTCAAACAATGGAGATTGGTCTTCACTATCCCAGTAGCTAGTGACCATAAAGTGAGACCCTTAGGAGGCCATGACTAACTTCAATGCCTGGTTTCACAAAACTTGGAAGATGATCCATACTACTATTCGCCTGTCTATTGATTTGGCCTTCATTCTATCTAAAATCTCTCAATGCTGACATTTCGATGACGATCTAGTCCCTTGATGGGAACACCTTGCCAGATGCATATAACATCATTGTTAAGGAAATGAATAATTTGATCGATGTCAAAAAGTTATTGCCTTGGCCCGCTATGTATATATTTGCAGATTTCTCAGTTCTCGCCCATGAAATAGCTTATATCAGTGTATTTTCTCCTCCCCAATCTATGTACACATATCTGAGCATGCCATAGAACATTACTTCTACATCTAACTCTTCAAAAGTTGAGATGAGTGACATCAATGAGTTGTTGTAGAAATTATCAAATGAAATAACTAGTATCAAGTGGCAAAAGTCTATGCCTGCGAAGCCAACTTTCCAAAATTACCAAGGTGAAAGACCTTTCTACTAGCAAAATCAATTCCAAGGAGCTACGTGCACGAATCCACAGACTCAAACAAATAATCAGATAGAACCAATGCCTACTCCACTACAAAATGTTCACCCAAGTTTGAATAGAGATCTGGTAGTGGGGAAAAATAGTATCGCTGATGATATCAATCCTCGGTGCTTCCCCTGCAATGAAGCACATATGCCCTAGAATTGTCCACGTGGAAATTTACAACAGAAAGTGGCAAAACAACATAGTCAAGGTGTCATGCTAGATTCAAGAGGTTATACATAGTCCTCTCCACAAATGGAAAACACAGTACTCACCACTCAAATGCAAGGAATGTCCTTTGAGCAAGAAAAAAATATAGCTCCAAATCACACACTCTTCTCATAGATGGAAGAAGAAGAGGCAGTATTTGCAAATGATGTTTCCGCATCAAAGGCCTCACAAGTGCAATAAAATTATAACACTTACTCTAAGAGGAGATTCACAAGTGAACTGATCGCTCAACACCCTAAAAGTGTTCCTGACCAACCTCCTAGTACCTCCACAAAATTGCACAACAATCTCATTCGCGCAAGGAGATTGTTATAAAAAGGTGTAACGAGCCAAAGTCTTTGAATCCATTGCCATTCAATATGATGGAATAGTTGAAAAAAGACTATGCTAATGTATCCTTTTGGGATATCTTAGCTATTCTAGAGCAAAAGTCATTAATGTAGAAGCACCTACTATAAAATGCAAGCATAGGGAAAATAGAGCAACTATCTAAGGAAAAGGCCATTGATGCACCGTCTCAGGCCAATTTCCTCACAAACAATGGAGAGGAAGCCTCTACTGAAAGTAGAGGTAGGCCGAAACCAAAACCCTTTTTCTTAACTCTCATGGTGGGTAATAAATTGTTGCACAATTCTATGATTGACTCTAGTGCTAGTACCAGAGTCATTCCCAAGAAAATAGTTGAAGCCTTAGGACTTAGCTATGAACCTCTAAATAGAGGGGTTATGCAGCTTGATGGGAATAAGGTTAAAACTATAGGTGTCATCAGAAACCTCCTCTTGACTTTGCTATCCTACCCTAGTATCACAGTCCCACAAGATACTATGATCATTGGCGTCCCTCCCATGTTTGGCCTTTGCTTATCCTCAGAGTTCACTACCAAGATAGGTGGGTATCTTGCTTTAAATTGGTTAGACTTGATTCTTAGGACTAAGCATGGAGCTAAGATGAAAAAGTGTCCAAACCTTTGCATTTAGAACATGTGGCAGATGAATCCATGATAATTTTTTGAGGCTACTCATACCTTTACCACCAAATATGAGATGTATTGTACTGAGTTACTTGAGGATGAGAAGGTGACCAGAGACCGGACTGATGAAGAAGAGTTCCTCTAGAGTGAATTTATAGACACTGATCCTTTTACCAATTATCATGCTACCAGATTAGGAACTTATGTGATCTATGATGAGGATCAAGTGATTCCAGAGGTGATGAAGGAATCTGAGGGTGGTCAAGCCTCAGAGATGTGGAAACTGCGTTTTGATGGAGCAAGATGTAAGGTTGGTATAGGAGCTGGGATATGTTTGACATCCCCATCCAATGAAAAGACACTCAGATCTTTTCACTTTCAATTTCTCTATTCAAACAATGAAGTTGAATATGAAGGCCTCATGTAAGGTGTAAGTCTTACAAAGCAGATGGGCGTTAAACAAATAATGGTGTTCGGAGACTCTAAGCTAATAGTCAATCAAGTTGAGGTGTCTCTACAACAAATGAATGTTTGCATGCGATCTTATAGACATAGAGTATGGGACTTGATTGAAAGCTTTGAAGCATTTAATATCCAAACGGTGCCGAGAGAGCAAAATGTAGACTGTGCAGATCATAAGGCAATAATAGGAACTCAATTTGAACCTCTTTCTGTCTTAATTGAGAACACAGAGAATGTGCGAGTGGTTTTTTGACCCACAATACTAGACAATGACCAATATTGGAAAGTGTTTGAAAGTGATGAATAAATTGCCTCATTTATTCAACACTCTAGAGAGTTTACCGATCAACTCCAACCAAAACTTGTAGAAGCTTATGAAGGGAAAATTATTCAGCTAAGGTCCAAAAAGCTTCTAAAAGGACTTGTCACTCTCAAAAATATATTCAATTGTGATGATGCAAGAAACGAAAAGAGGAAGTTTCTAGTGGATAAGGGGGACTATGTAGATCTTTAGGTCAGAGATGGAAGGAAGCTTAAGGTCGGGAAAGATGTTTTGCAACATGATAAAGACAGGCTCATGCATTTTTTCAAAAAATATAAAGAGTATTGGCCTGGTCATATGATGACCTCAAGGGATATGACCCTGAAGTCATCTAACATACTATAGAACTGACAGAAGGGGAAAACTTTTTTTCTAGAAGCAAAGGCTAGTAAATCCAAAGATTGAAGTGCTAATGGCGCAAGAGTTGATGAAGCTAATCCACTCCCGGATTGTCTTTTCAATCAAACATAGTACATGTGTATCCAACCTGGTTCTATTCCAAAAGAAAAATGGGGACATTTTCCTCTATGTTGATTTTTGGGATTTGAATAGGGCATCCCTGAAGGACCACTACCCATTTCCTTCCATGGAATCAATCTTGCAAATAGTGGCTGAATTGAAAATATTTTCTTTGTTGGACGACTTTTTCGGTACATCCAGATCTGGGTCAAAGAGGAGGACCAACACAAAACAACATCCACTACTAAGTGGGGAACGTTTTCCTATGAAAAATTCCCTTCAACCTCTCAAATATGGGAGCCACCTTTCAGCGAGCAATGGAAATTTCCTTTAGAGAACTGATCAATAAGATCATCTTGATCTACTTGGATGATCTTACTATATTCTCTAAGTCAAAAGATCATTTTGATCATCTTGAAATGGTTTTTAAAAAATGCCAAGAGTTCAGGATATCCCTGAACCCAAAAAAACTTGTTTTCAAAGTGCCTCACGGAAAATTATTGGGGCATGTAGTGTCCAATGATGGGGTTGCTATTGATCTAGATTGGGTGAAGGCAATGAAGGAAATTCCCCTACCAGTAAACAAAAAGGGAGTTTAGTTCTTCCTAGGGAAGGTAAATTTTGTAAGAAAATTCATTTTGAACTTTGTAGGTTTAATTAGACCTATCTCCTTGATGCTCAAGAAGGATCAGTTGTTTAAATGGACAAAAGAGGCAAGATAAGCCTTTGATAAGGTCAAGGAGGCTATTTCTTCACCTCTTGTGTTGGTAAACCCAAACTTATCAAAGGACTTTATAATGTATGTGTTTAGTAGCAAATCTAACATCACTACTGTTTTGACCCAAAAGGATGATGAAGGAAAGGGAGAACATCCGATAGCCTTTCACTCCTGGACCTTAAAATAATATGAGATGAAGTATAACTTCGTTGAGAGGTAGGTGTTTTCCTTTGTTAAGGGGATCAAAAAGTTTTGGCACCTCATAGCTTGTACTAAAGTGGTCATATACGTAGCGTATTCCAATGTGCGTGAGTATATTATGGAGGGAAAAATCACCAAAAAAGGGTCAATTGGATAACCAAGATCCTTGAATATGACATTGAGGTTAGGCCCACAAAGACCATGCGGGGGAGAGGGTTATGTGAATATTTGGCACGTGATAAAGAAGTGGCAGCTAAGGAGGAACTTACCCAAGCTAGTTCTACTAAATGAATCTGAGTATGAAGGCTACTGGTTGGAAGACATAACGAGGTTCATGTAGACTGGGAAATATCGAGCGGGTTTCCCTTCTCAAAAGAAGAGGTTTTATAGATTGTAGAATAGCGGGTATGTGCTTATTGAAGGGGTTCTCTTCAAAAGGAATTTCAATGGTGTTCTTCTACGGTGTGTAACCCAAGAGTAGGTGCAAAAAATGCTAGACATATTCCATAGTAGTCCCGCAGGTGGAAATTTCTTTGCAAAGACCACTGCCATTAAAATTATGTGTGTGGGATATTTCTGGCCTAGATTGTTCAATGACTCACACTCTCTGGTTAAATCCTGCAAGGAATGCTAATTCTTTAGAGGAAGGAGGAACAAATCAGCAATGCCTCTAAATCTGATAGTGGTTGAAGAACCCTTCATGCATTGGGGGCTTAATTTCATCAGGATGATTAATCCCACCTCCAGTGTTGGGCATAGATAGATCCTTACGGCCACAAATTATTTTACCAGATTGGCTGAGGCCATGCCCCTGAAGAATGTGACTAAGGTGGATATTGTAAACTTCCTCGAAGAACTAGTAGCAAGGTTTGGCCCACCCAAGAATATCATCTCTAACAATGCAAATGCCTTCCTAGGTTCAAAGGTATGCCAATTTGAACTTAAGCATGGAATATTCCTAAAGACATCTTCAAATTATTACCCAGAAGGAAATGGTCTGGCTGAGTCGACTAATAAGAATTTAGTTTGACTCATCAAAAGAATAGGGTCGTAGCATCAAAGAGAGTGGCAAAGGAACCTAAAAGTAGCACTTTGGGTGGACCGCATAACTCCCAAGCAAGTCTTAAAGACTTCATCATACGAGCGAGTATACGGGAAGGAAGCACTATTTCCTATTTCTATGGAAATTCTCGCACTACAATTGCTTAAGTCTCTGGAGGTAGAACAAAATAGAGCCATGGAGGTTCAGTTAGCTAAACTATTAGAGGTACAAAAAAGGGAAAATGTGCTAACAACCATGTGTAATCATCAACAGGAGGTTAAGAAGTGGTTGGAAAAGAAAAGCTCCGACCAAGGTCTTAAGTGCAGAGATTTGGTGCTCAAATTCAATGAGAGAGCCACAAATCCTAGCCAACATGGAAAATTTGATAGTCTGTGTGAAGGTCCTTTTAGCATCATTTAATGCAAGCAACATAATGAATTTGAATTAGAGAATATGGAAAAGAAGCATTGGTAATTCCTGCTAATGGAATTCACCTCAAAAAAATTAATTAGCTTTATTAACCATTTGATAGTGTAAATATGTAAATATGTAAATATTGTTTTGTGATTTTTGTTAGGCCTTGTCTTTATTTAGTGGAACCCTTTAAAACATGAAAGAAGCCAAAAGCAATGGAGATAGAAACTTGAAAAAAGAGCTATATATTCATTATATGGTAATATTTATTTTGGGATATTACAATTCAAAATGGCTCTTAGGCCAAGTTTTTTGAGAATATAAATATTAAGAAGCTTTTCAAGATATATATACAAAAAAGAGAGAAGAAAAGATTTCATTCATTCATTAACAAAAGCAGTAGGGTCAACATGATCAACGAGAGTAGCAACTTGAACAGGAACAACAAGAGCTTCGACAACAACAATAGTAAGTGAAGGAGGATACACCAAGTTTCTGAAATCAGTATACCACTCCACGTCATAGAAAATCTCTACATTGTAGCACTCTGGCAAGAAGTGGCAGGCATGTAAAACCCTCTGACAGTGTTCCCCAATGGTCATCATGCAAAATCCACTCAGGAATGGAACCTAAGGCACCATTGCATCCTCTTCAATATGACGATGAAGATCACTTGTTGTTGGAATACCAAGGCTATACATGAAATTCCTATACAATTTCCCTGAGGCCTTTGAGATAGCACTTGGGAAAAGTCTCCATCAAAAGCCTTAGTATCATTAGCTTCGGTACCTGAATATCCAACAAAGAGGCAACAAAATGAGAAAAAATATTAGTGTTCACTTGATATTTTTCCTCATATTCTATACAGTATTTTCCCAACACCCATTTCATTGCATCTATGGCTAAGGAATGTTTATTCTTTGTCATACGCTTCAAACGACTATTGGAAACTTCTCTTAGGAAAGTTGTCTGAGACCTATTTCTAGTTAACCTAATGGGAGTATCCATTGCCTCTATCAATAAGCCCAATTTTCAAGTATGAATTCTGCAGTTATCTTAGGTCTATTTATAGAGGTAGCTAAGGTATAATGTGTGTGATAAGCATGATGCTGATTGAGGTGAAAACTCAAAAATCCCACTAGGTTGTGTTTGTTGCGTGCGAATTAGGATGGGGTAATTAATCAACTAAAACTTGTAGCAAGTGCAAGTGGTAGTCTGCATGGTCAAGAGCCAAGTGTCAAGCTATGGAAGCATTTCAGTCTACAAATATCAACTCAAAATCCTTTTGTGTATTCATTACACTCTTTTGCTTAATCATTCTTCTAAAGTTATTGAATGAAAAAGCATGCGAAAAGTTTCGTACGCCTTCAATTCTTGACTCAATTTCTCAAGAGATGGTGCCATAGGGCATGATGGATAATATTCATTATGAATTATTGTCTTTTCAAAAGAGTAGGAATTCATTTTAGATGCACGAAAGAGTTGGTGGTACATGCTGAATTTATTGCTAAAAATAGTCGTTTCCAACTCCAGTTTAAGAAAAGGGTTCTATTGCATGCAAAAGAATAACACTGCGAAAAGAGTTTTGAGTATACTATTTGATGAGAAAATTAAAGTGTGAGTTGTAGAGAGAAACTAAGTGTTTGCAAAAGTTTCCACAGAATCCTGAAATGGCACAAAATGCTAAAATGGGAGCACAAGGAGAGGTGGTCAGAAGCTTATCAGATGCCATCTTGACGTCACCAATCACCCATGTTTTTGGTGACATCTTTTATGCCTCACCAGGGATGCCAAAAAATCCAAAATGGCCTCACACATAGGTCGTGCAAAAGACTACCCATAGGAACAAGGTCCAAATAGTGAAAAAATGGGATAATATTTATGATCTTGAGCTCATAACCAACCCTAAGAATCTTAGGGAGGTAGCCCGCGAAAGAATGAAAAAGGATAATGACCAAGAGTCTTTGGTATACAAGCTATGGTTCTGCGGTCATCCATATTATATGGTTCCTTTAGTGCATCACTGCCTAGAGTTGGTTCATGAATGCACTCAAAATTTCAATTCAATTACAAACATCATAGAAGTCCAAAACCTGAGAGTAGTGATTAGCATTGATGTTATTCAGGATATGCTATGTATCCCTACAAGGCATATTGGAGAAGCACATGAGACATTCACAGGAAAAATTTGGACCATTTCTAGAAGACCAAAACCCATGCTCTAATTGTTTACAATTATGAAACAAAAAGGCCCAAGAATGACAAGTGCCCACTGCAGTGTCCAGTCACGAACAATGGTTTCAACTCAAACATGCAAGATGTATTCTCTATGTTGGATTTTTTTGCAACCTAAATAGTGAAAAAGAGGTGTAGGATTTTCAAATGGGTATGGGTTTTTAGCTAAGAAAACAACATACCCTATTCTGGTATGACTTTGTGGAGGCCATTGTTCAGGAGATGTTGGACCAATTTGTGCCATAGAAAATTGGACCCTTTGCTTGGCATGAGATTAAGTGGACTTAATGAATCCCTAATCTAGTGTTGTGAGGTATTTTATGCATCCACACTAGGTTTTGGACCCTTGCAAAGCAAACAACATGCTCTTAATGATATCTTGTAAAGGTGTTGTAGAGTCTTGTAAAGGAATTTCACACTTTTCTAGACCTAATGAAACTATTTCTTCTTAATTCAACATTATAAAATGTGTTCAATAACATCATCACATCAATCTAGAAGATTCTTAATGTAAACTTAATGACAAACTAGTGTTGTAGTGTGATTTACACATTCACATTGGTTTTTGTGCCCTTCTAGGCTATGTGGACCTCATTTTAGTGTTGTAAAGTGCGTTTAATTACACTTTCACATTGATTTATGTGTCCCAATCCCTATTCAACATTTACATCATCATTAATAGTCCTCTATAAACCCATATTGTGCATCCTTAGGCTTTAATTGATCAAATACCCGACAAGATGGCAATTTAAATCTTATTTTTTGATTCCTTGGCTTCTTAGGTGTCATAATGGCCCCTGTCAGACCCATTCACCATGCATGGTGAATCAGTCCCATCTAGGTGGGACCCATTCACCATATGTGGCGAATGAGTCCTATCTGACCCCCATTTTGACCCTTCAACAGGAAAAAGTGAAATTTAAAGTTTATTTTCACTCCATGTATGCCTGTGATGAGGTATAATCGGGTACTAATGCATAATCAATTGACTATAATTAAGTGTTTTCATCCTCATTTTACATCTAACAACTCAATTCATATCCATTATTCATTATTCATCCATCAATCTTCTCACTCTAAGTCATTAAGAAAGTTAAGGTTTCTCCATTAGAAGTCTTCAAGTTAGCATTCTAAAGCCTTCAAGGCTAGATTTTACATGTATTGTTACAGAAATCCAAGATCAATCATCATTGCAAGGTAATATATTCCATTGTTGCATGTCATTCATTTATTTCATCATTTTTGTTTAATTACCTAAATAGAGTTTGACCAAGGCAAATCCCCATGCCTTAACAATCATCAATTTCTCTTCTTGTGTTGTTTGTATGAATATTTAGGATTATTGGATGCTTGAGCATCATTGAGGATTTCATTTCAAAGTAATTCAAGCCTTCTCTTCATTCAAGTCAAAATATCAATAAAAAGTCATTTCAGACCTGATTCTGGTAGAATTTGAAGCAGACACATGTAGAAGGTGGAATTGCAGAGCTGAAGCTACATAATCATCCCCTAAATTATTAGATCCCAAAAGGAGGATTAATTTTCCAAGCATGGTGAATTAGTCTGATCTGTGGGCTTGACAAAGTGTTTTTTCTCAAAAATTAGTTCTTAGTAATCCAAATCCTGTTTTTGGAAAAATTCATCAGAACAGGGACTAATTCGCCATAGATGGTGAATGAGTCCTATAAAGATTGAGTAAAATCATCAATCAACATTCCAAAAATTCTTGATTCATCACATTTTTCTCAGGTGTGCTCTGATTTCATCTATCTCATTCTGTTATGCATATTTCATCCATTTAGCAATACACAATGTGTTTTCAAACATAGTTGTTATTATACTTTTGCATTCATTTTTAGTCATTCAAATTAGTCCATTGCATTTATTTAACTTCACTTACACCATATCATATAGCATAAACCCTAATTTGAGTGTTACATAAGTATTTTGGGACGTAAATCTCTCTCTTTCTAGGTGAAAAATCTTAGGAAGAGAGCAAGCATTTAGGTTCCAAAAATCTATGTCACATTTTGGTGAACCTGACTCTTCGAATACTTCTATTTTCTGATTTTGTTTCTTTCATTTTAGATCTAGTTTGCATTAGGATTTGCATGATTCACTTGCATGCTAGGATTTAAAACCTGCATTCATAAAAAGTGCATTTAGGTTTCATTTGTTGCATCTAAATTCATTGAGATTTACTGAAATTCTACATTTTTTATTTAGGTTTGGGTATTGGCTCTTAGAATTCATAAAAATCAACTTGAACTTTGTTACAATTTTGAAAAAGGTTCATAGTGGGACTCATTTGCCACTCAAGGCGAATCAATCCCTTCTGGCACCTAAAACGACATTTTTTCAGATCTCAGAAATTGGTTTTTAGGCTTCTGATTGGTGCCTTAACTTGCATATATTAGTTAATTACATTTCTATAGCATGTATTTCATAAAATTTATCCTTAATTAGCTCATTTCATGCATGGTTTACACTTTACATTTTCATTCTCGTATTGTCACATGTCATAATCAATCAATTGTCATCTGAAAACTGAATTTCATTTCAAATTTTTGCATTGCATTTTGAGTTAGCATAGATTGTTCTTTCACAATGATAGTTTCAATCTTATCCAAATTTACAAAGCAAAATTTAGTTCATAAACATGCATAAGAAATTGAATTTACATCCTTTCCTCTCTTTCCTATTTGTGTGGATGATGTGATAGAAGTGCATACAAAAATAGATAACAATGATGATCATAATTGTCCTTCCCTTGATATCTCTCCTTTTAGTGATGAAAGTATCTTGAGAAACAAAGGTAAACTTGTTGAGCATCATGAAAATCTTATTTTTCCTTCTCCTCATTCCCCTTGGAAAGATACAATAGCAACACACAATGAGAACCCTCCTTATGATCCTTCCCCTACCTCTCCTATTTTGGAAGATATTAGGGAACAAAGCAATGAAGTCATAAATGATCATGATAATCACATGTGTTCTTCTCCTAGTATCTCTCCTAGTTGTGATGAAGATACTTTGTTAGAAAACATAACTAATGATAATCATGAGAATCTTAGTTGTCCCCTTTCATCTACGAACAACCTTATTAGGAAAACCAATTCAATCATTGATCCTCCTCAAACTTGTGATGAAGATACTTTGAAAATTTCAACCTTAGATGAACATATTACGAGCTCTCCTAGTATGGTAGACAATATGGAATGAGAGAATGAAACCTTACAAACAACCAATGATCAAATACAACATTCCCCTAATCTCCCCACTATCAATAATCAAACACATACACCCATTAATACCTCCATTAGTGGCGATGAAGTTCTTTTGGATGAACCAAACCTTACTTGTCCTAAACATATGGTTTGTTGTTCTCCTAACAACTCTCCTTCTAGGGAGGATATTATGACCCATGACAAAAATAACATACCCTTCCAAGACAATGAAGAATCTAAATTGATAAGGGATGTTAACAATATTCAACCTAAACTTATCCTCTACCCACCTTCACATCTACTTCATCCTTCCAATATTCAACCTAAACTTATCCTTTACCCACCTTCGCATCCGCTTCATCCTTCCAATATTCAACCTAAACTTATCCTTTAACCACCTTTGCATCCGCTTCATCCTTCCACTAAACCTAAACTTACCCTTTACCCACCCTCGTATCCCCTTCATCCCTCTAATGTATCACAACAATCTAGTGATGATACTGTTACTCATACATATAACACATGGAATAATCCACAATTGCCACGACCAATTCCACCATCATTACCTTTACCTAATCTGCCTAGTGCTCCTTGCTACATCCCACAAACAAAGGAGTATTCAATCTTATTGAACAATTAAAGAATACTCCTACAAAAATTTCCCTTTGGGATTTACTTCAAACTTCACCAACTTACAATAGTACTCTTCAATCAACCTTACAACAAATTGTAGTTCCTACTGGTACAAATTTGAATGATGTGGCAGATTTAATTCATAAATCGAATCCAACTAATCTTGACATTAATTTTAACCAACATGAGCTCCCTTCTTTGGAGTTATGAAAACAAAGTGAGGCCTTCATGATTATTGCTCAACACAAACGGACAGGCATAAAGAGGACTCTTATCAAAATTGGTTCTACTCTTAATGTGTGTGGTGTGTCTCCTTGATCAATTAAAAGTCAATAGATCACAAATCATACCTGATTCTGTCTCTATTCGAGGATTTGATAATACAACAAAGCAACCACTTGGTGTAATCACTTTACCTAGTACTATTGGCGTGGTTACTTTGCAAACTCCTATTCATGTCATGCCTTATGATCTCTCGTACAATCTCCTTTTAGGCAGATCATGGATTCATGAGATAAATGTAGTTCCTTCAACCCTCCATCGTATAATGAAATATGTCTATAACAACAAATTTATCAAGTTGTAGCTCATCCCGAGCTTGAAAGTTTCTTGCATCTTGAACAAGGAATTACAAGTCCTCTAAACACATTGATTCCCACCTCTAGCATATAAATTATACATAATGATCAGGAATGACAATCTAAGTTATTTGGTGATGATTGGGGATCTTTAGACTTCACACCCTCATTTATGGGAGAATACATACCCACACACAAGAACACCCAACAAGAACAACCAACCATCATGACAACACAAAATTCAGATAACACTTCAAAAGCATCCACCTCAACCACTTTAGAAAATGCCACATACTCTACAACAACGCTTGACAAACATAATAACGAACAATCACCTAATTCCCAAACACTGAAAAAGAATTATGGAAATGGATATCACTTCATGAAACAACTTGGATATAATGGAAAAGGTTGTGGTGCTCGAGAGCAAGGTATCCACAATCCTATTGAACTTAATACACAAAAAACAAATCATGGTCTTGGTTATTGTTGTTTAATCAAGATCAAAAAGCCTTCACACAACATCAATACTATCACACAAGATTCTTCCAAAACTCTTTCTTATTCACATCAATAACCTTACATGCTGCTCCTTGCCATGTAATAGTTGTAGGATAAGAAAATTCTCACTATTTCATGTCTTGCATCCACTACAAGGGGTAGCATACTATCATCCATTCCAGGCTCACCTTTATCCTACACTAAGTGTGGGGAAAATGGTTAGATAGCCTTATCCCTTGTATGTCACTTGTCATTGTCTCTTTCGACTACTCATTAACTTTTCATGAACATTTAAGAGCAAGCTTGAGATATGAACGACATGTCTTAAGATTGACTCACAGGTGACATACCCCCTTTCTTTTCATTTCCCTTGACATGACGAAGCCTACCTTTGAAACATATGACTTGGCATAGAGCTTTCTAGGTTGGCTCTCTTGTCTTGTTTTCTTTTTTTCCTTTTCTTTTCTTCTCTACTTTCAAGTAATTGCTCATAGAATGATGTGTAGCAATTCCTTTAAAGTGGGGGGCATACATTACCATTCTTTCATTGTGCATTCATGCTTCGTAGAGTAGCCTTGTCGTTTATGTGATGCATTCGTTACTTTGTGGATGACATTGGGTGTGATGTCCTTCATAAGTGTGATCTATATTAGTATATTGCATTCCTCTTTATGGTTTGATGCGACACATTGCATCCCATAAGTTGTGAATATACTATTCTTTGATTTCTTGGAGACATTAGACACAACGTTCCCTAAGTGACTGACCTTGCATAAACTAAAAAAGACTCCTTTGAACAATCTTTCACATTATTTCATCCTCATTTGGCCACCTTGCATAACACAACTTGCATTCCTGTGGAGTCATCTTATTTTTTTGGCCACCTTGCATAACACAACTTGCATGCCTATGGTGCCATCCTATTTTGATTGTCTCATGAAACTTAAACTGACATTTACATTTCTTTGGCTTTGTGGCAACTTGTTAAAGTTATCAAGCAGTATAACTTTGGCATGGTTGAGTGGGAAGCCCAAATAGTGGCATGACTTTTCCCCATAGCCACCTTTGTGTTTGTGAGTACATGCCAACTAGCGTATGTTATGCTTTTCCTTTTATTTATGTTTTGTCCCTTCTCACCCTACAAACGACCTGAAGTTTTGTGGGCCTAGAGTGAGTACATCTTTTTCGTCTTTTCTTTATTTCCACCTTTACTTTGTATGATTTTGTATCTTGGGGGCTTGGAATGCACGTGGATCTCTCTTGAATGGCTACTTTAGTGTGAGTTTGAAGCAGGTTCATCCTCTCACTAAAGTGGGGGCTAAATGTGTCATAGAAAATTGGACCCTTTGCCTGACATGAGATTAAGTGGACTTAATGAGGCCCTAATCTAGTGTTGTGAGGTATTTTATGCATCCACACTAGGTCTTGGACCCTTGCAAAGCAAACAACATGCTCTTAATGATGTCTTGTAAAGGTGTTGTAGAGTCTTATAAAGGACTTTCACACTTTTCTAGACTTAATGAAACTATTTCTCCCTAATTCAACATTATAAAATGTGTTCAATAACATCATCACATCAATCTAGAAGATTCTTAATGTAAACTTAATGACAAACTAGTGTTGTAGTGTGATTAACACATTCACATTGGTTTTTGTGCCCTTCTAGGCTATGTGGACCTCATTTTAGTGTTGTAAAGTGTATTTAATTACACTTTCACACTGATTTATGTGTCCCAATCCCTATTCAACATTTACATCATCATTAATAGTCCTCTATCAACCAATATTGTGCATCCTGAGGCTTTAATTGATCAAATACTCGACAAGATGGAAATTTAAAGCTTCTTTCTTGATTCCTTGGCTTCTCAGGTGTTAGAATGGCCCCTATGGGACCCATTTACCATGCATGGTGAATCAGTCCCATCCAAGTGGGACCCATTCACCATATGTGGCGAATGAGTCCTATTTGACCCCCATTTTGACCCTTGAGTGGGAAAAAGTGAAATTTAAAGTTTATTTTCACTCCATGCTAGCCTATGATGAGGTATAATTAGGTACTAAGGTACAATTGACTATAAATAAGTTTTTTTATCCTCATTTTACATCTAACAACTCAATTCATAGCCATTATTCATTATTCATCCATTAATCTTCTCACTCCAAGTCAAGCAAGTTAAGGTTTCTCCATTAGAATTCTTCAAGTTAGCATTCTAAAGCCTTCAAGGGAAGATTTTACATGTATTGCAGTAGACATCCAAGATCAATCATCATTTCAAGGTAATCTATTCCATTGTTTCATGTATTATACATTTATTTCATCATTTTGGTTTAATTGCCTAAATGGGGTTTGACCAAGGCAAACCCCCATGCCTTAACAATCATCAATTTCTCTTCTTATGTTGTTTGTATGTAGATTTATGATTATTGGATGCTTGAGCATCATTGAGGATTTTATTTCAAAGTCATTTAAGTCTTCTCCTCTTCATTCAAGTCAAAATATCAACAAAATGTCATTTTTAGACCCGATTCTAGTAGAATCTGAAGCAAACACCTATAAAAGGTGGAATTGCATAATTGAAGCTACAAAATCATCCCCTGAATTATTAGATCCCTGAAGGAGGACTGATTCTCCAATCATGGTGAATTAGTCCCATCTATGGGCCTGACAAAGTGTTTTTCTCATAAATTAGTTCTTAGTAATCAGAATCCTATTTCTGGAAGAATTCATCAGAATAGGGATTGATTCTCCATAGATGGTGAATGAGTCCTGTCAAGCTTGAGAAACATCATCAATCAACATTCCATAAATTCTATATTCATCACATTTTTCTCACGTGTGCTCTGATTTCATCTATTTTTTAATTTTTGCATATTTCATCCATTTAGCAATACACAGTGTGTTTTCAAACATAGTTGTAATTATACTTTTGCATTCATCTTTCAGTCATTCAGATTAGTCCATTGCATTTAGTTAAGTTCATTTACATCATGTCATATAGAATACACCCTAATTTGAGTTTTACATAAATATTTTGGGACTTAAATCTCTCTCTTTCTAGGTGAAAAATCTTAGGAAGAGAGCAAGTATCTTAGGTTCCCAAAATCTATGTCACACAATTCAAGGAGTATCACATGTAGTATAGATTCTAGTTTTCTTCTTTTCTTGCTCATATGTTTTACACCAAAACCCTAATTTCTTTAAAAAACATATGGGTTTGTCTATCTTTGATGAAAATGGGGTGAGGAAGCCAATTTCTATGTGGACCCATCTCCTTTCTATGACCCATAATTATTATGCATTTTTGGAGTTTTTCTTGACTCCAATATTGCAAGATTTTAATAAGGAGGGTGAGGTTGGCTGTTATCGGTTCTACGCTAAGCAAGTGAGATGGATGCAAGGTTTTGTCCCTCCTTGTGACTAGTTCCTCAGAGAGGATTTTTCATTTGTTAGGATGCATGCTTTAACTAAGGAACCATTTTGGCTCCTAGTCTATATGACAAGTAGGGTGCTGTCCTTTTAGGTGTTTAGGCAACTAGAAATTATAGACAAAAATTTTTGTGGGAGTAAAATAAGAAAGGATTTTTCAAATGCCCATTAAGCTTTGGAATAGTAATAATGGAGAAAAAGCAAATAAAAGGTCTGCTAACTACAAAGCTTTCTCATCTAGGGCTAGTATTGATTTGTGACAAATGGGAATATAATCCTGATGATGACTTAGCGACTCTCAACATTAAAGTGACTCATAGCTCCCGACCTTACTAGGAAACTTGGTGGAGTCCACTAATGGGGAACTATATTCTCTTGGTAGACTTGGTATATATTCCCATGGAGGGTATGTGCAAGATCATGATGGGCCAAAAAGTGACAATATGATGGTGTTTGTAGGTATGTGGCTGACAACTTTTTTTAATCCAAAATTTATGAAATGAAAAGAGCTTTTAAAGGAGATTATCAACTTTCCACCAATATAAATTATGCTTTACTTTGAATTTAATAAATAATTATTATTCATTTTCTATTTGAATTACGACTAAAGTCCTAATTGATAGGTTGATTGAAAAACATCTATAACTTTCAAATGGTATCATATTTTTTGAATCTAAAACATGAGTCACATTCTATGCTTCGCATACTATAAGATTAAAAACAAAAATTTAATTTCATGAAGTTTTGACCAAGTTAAGGTGGTCAGACATACAATATTTTATATTTTTTAAAACTTGTAATAAAAAATTCATAATTAATTATTCACTTGGGAAAAAATTACAAAAAAATATGCATCACATCTAGACACGAGTCCTCTCTTATATCTAAAATATTATAAAAAAATATTATCATTTTATTGTGGTTGGGGTGGTCAGACAAACACCTACTTATTTTTTCCCTGAAATTTAAGTGCTATTGCATTGAAATTTCAAATTTTCACCAAACAAATTTAAAAAAAAAACCTAGTAGTTTAGAAACTACATTAAATTTTCTAGAGATTCTATTTTTACATATTTTTGAAATAATATAGATAACTTATTCAAATTTTTACGTCAAGTTTCCTAACTTTGACTTTTCTGAATTTTTTGCCACTTAAGGGCCTACATTTTCCATTATGATCCTGCACATACCCTAGAGTCAGGATGGCCACCATGATTATCTTTTTATTATCCTTTGGCCAAGACCAGTGAAAAGTGCAAAATTGGGGCCATCAGGTCTATAATGAATTGGCCAAGAACCACTAGTGGAGTGAGGAGAAAATTGCCCACTTCTAGGTTTATCGTCAAGAGACCAAATGTCTTGATGCCAAGTTCTAGGAGTTACAAATTGATGATAGTTTTGATGATCTCTTGAACAAAGAGCATGATGAGACTGATGTTGAGGAAGATGAGGAAATGGATTGAGAGGAATCACTTTCAATATTCAGAACCAGAGAGGCAAAGAAGGCCCAAATACAAGGAGGTGGAGAAGCAGTAGAGCAACCCAATGAAACTCCACTGAGCACACAAGTAACTACATCCAATGTCATGGCCACACTACCTTGTACATGGGATACTAAGAGGCCCAGAGCAACCCAACAATCTCAAGAGGTCATAGACGTGGACAATCTCTATCTCCGAAGAGGCTACACACCAACATGACTCCGGGAGAAAGCTTGCAAGTACCTACAATGAGCCAAGGATTAGAGTCTTCAACAACTCAGGTATCTTTCTCTCCCCCTCTCCTCATATCTTAGTCTTTAGTTAAACCTATTGCATCTACATCTCTAATTACCTCAAGTGTCGACCTATCATTTTCTACCTTTTCCCCCACGGGAGGTTCCTCCCAATCTTCGTTCACTCCAATGGGATAGGTAGCTTTTACTCCCTTATGATCTTTACCATTTTTATTGGGTCCCAATCTGAACCTTCTATCACAAACACTTTTGCTTCCATTGCATCAACTCCTACTCAACCTACTCAACAAATGGTAACCTTTGTTTCTCCGCTAAGTACTCACACCACCCCTTATGAGTCCTTCTGTCACTTCCCCAACTAGAACCCAGCATAACATTCCCCCTTTCTCCCCATCGATGGTAAACCTATCAAAGTGGACATCATCTGAATCCGTGATGGTTTCATTCACTTTTTCTCTTCCTCCCAGTGCACCCTTTGTAGGCGAACAGATTAGATCACTAACAGAATTCTTTGGGAAAAATGCCATGACTAAGGTAGTGTGGGCTAGAAGAACCCATAAAATAAAGGAAAAGGGTGTCGCAAAACCTATCAATCCATTCATATAGACCCTCTTAAATGAGGCTTGAGGATCAATAAAATTTGCAACTATGTCTCCCAACACCATCAAACCTCAAGGGAAGATGCAACCCAAGGATTATACGATCCATGTCGTTGGGATCAATCTACACTCACCAAGAAGCCACAGGAAAAAGTTGAGCTAATGGAGGAAACTCAGAGGGTTGTGACTACAAACTTTTTGAAGCATAGTCATCAACTAAAGAAGAGAGAAGAAGTGCTCAATAATGTTAAAGAAAGAGTGGATATCTTGTAAAATAAATAAAAGGAAAAGGATACAAAAATAACACGCTTGTCTTAACAAGCATAGGTAGAAAAGGCCAAGCTCTAGGAAGAACTTGCAAAGTTCAAGTCTCATGATCTAAACTTAGTTGCTAATCTACAACAAAAAAATAAAGAACTTTAGGACCAACTGGCTCAAGTAGAGAAGGAAGCCCAAGAGAAGGACAAAGAGCTCCAAGATCAGTGAGCTGGATTGGAGAAAGAAATGTAGCAAAAGAATCAAGAGCTTTAGAACCAACAGGCTCAATTTGAAAAGGAGATCAAAGAAGGTCTCCCTGGAAAAAGAATTTGGAGCTTGAAGTGAAGCAGAGGAGCTGTTGAAATGAAAAGATACAGAGTTTACATTCGGGCTACAGGAATAGTTCACTACATCCAACAAGAAGTTTGATGAGTTGATGGAAGAAATCAAGTTGAAGGAGGTCGAGATAAATCTTTTGAAAATTCCTTCCTAGCCCTCTATTCCTCAATCAGATCTCATTTTTGTGGCTTAGCAGTTATATGTCTCCTACTGGGAGAAAGTCAAGTCTTTATGTTTCTCCCTACAACTAACACTAGAATTCTTGGTAGATGCAAAACTTTAAGTAGGGAGGTGCGTGGCACCATTGAGCAGGTCCCACAAGTCATTGCTAAAAAGGTGCCTGAGGTTGAGAAATTGCTGGGAAAATTATATACAATGCCGAATGAAGACCTGGAAAAGGTAAGGATAGATGACCAGAGATTGACTGTCAAAAGGGTGAAGGAATTCATCCATTATCATGCAACAATCCTTCAAGCTAACAATTGCTTGGTCATACTAAGTAATACTATGAATAATATGAGGATGTGATTCTCCCAATTGACTCAGATGGGCTTGCCCTCCCTCTTCTCTCTGACCAATCAATGGCCATAGTGGAGTATATTACAAAAAAGATCAAGGAAAAACAACAAGATCTATCTGCTTTCCAATCATTCAATCAACCTCCCACAGTACCTGACATTGAAAGTGTCATCCATCAGATAACACTTCTTTTCTAGCTTGAGTTTGAGATTGAGATCTCCATGGAGCTACTGTTTAAAAAAATTATCAATCTACATGAGGTGCAAGAGCATCTACACACCTTATCGATGCCATTTGAGGCCGACTGGCTACCTCTACAGACCACCCTTTGAAATTTCTAAATATTTCCCAATGGGCAATGCTCTGGTCTTGGAACCAAGATTTTTGCGTTCTCATTTTGCAGGTGAAACACTGCTATTAGTCACCAAAAGTTGTGAATTTAATAATCCTTAAATCTCCCTTCGGGTTGATATTGTTGGTTTTGCATTGGCCCTAACCCATACTTTATATGTTGCATATTTCTAGGCTCCTTTTGGTAGCGCCTTCATCTGCTTATGCCATGTGCCAATTGTGTGTGCATTTGTGAACTCTTTTCCCTTGCTTCTTCATCGAGCTCTTCCTGTGTCCCACTTTGTATTCTCCACGAGCACCTTTTTGGTCGACCTCGCAATCAAGAATTATCACACCACGTGTCATTTCCATGGGGATCATGGTGGCAAGGGAATGATAAATGAATGAGAGGCCCCACCTCTATGCCATGTGTCTTAATCAACTCTTTGGGGAATTGACACATGTCTTCAAGAGATTTTTGTTGTTTCCACTATAGGGCCACATCCATCATTTGTATAAGGGCGGACTTTGTTCGAGGAAACTAAATGCCATGTTTCAAAATATTTCCGTTGTGTCAATCTTTGAGAATCATTGCAGGAGCAACACAACACGTGCTTGGGGAATATTTTCTGTTATCCAATTTTTAGGCGGTGGAAAGATCTATATATACTGCTTTGACTCTCTAAAAAAAGGGTTAAAAAATACACAAAAAAAGCACTGAAAGACTCTAGGCCTTTGTATTTTTTTCTAATTATTGTATTAAGACTTACAAACCGTGCCAATCTATTCGTCCTCTCTATTTCTTAGTTAATAGATAAAACATTATACTGCATGCTAGTATTGTTGTAATGAGTTGTTTATCATCAAAGCTTCTATAATTTCAATATAATTTTGTTGTTCAGATCATGTTTGTACTCTTCTCTTTCAGTGAATGCATATGGAAGTCATATTATGCTATTTGATTAACTTCTTCAGAATTTTATCTCTATTTTCTATTATTTTTTAGCATGCAGATTGTTGAATGAGCCCTCAAATCTCATCTGAAAGGAAGATTTCATGTTCCTATTTAATTAAATATTCACACATCACCTTAGATTAGATTTTATTTTAATATATTTTCTTCCTTTTCCCTTTTTACCCCCTAATACATGGAAGAGTTGCTTCTTTGAAACCCAAAGGTTAATTAGTTTAACACAATTGGTCTCCCCACACTGGTAGATTTTGACCCATTTTTTGATGACATGTCAGGCCGAAATTTTGACGTTTCAAATGTCATTGAAATTCTGACACAATAATAGCAATGAATAGCCATCGAAATTACGACAGACGGTTGTCGAAAAATGGGTCAAAATCTACCAGTGCCATTAACTGAGTTTCCCATAAGTCTATGTGTGTAGTAATTTTAGGCATCAACACATAACATTCACTTAGGATTTTCTGGAATTTGTGTAAAACCCCTAATCTAGGACTCATACACCCCTCTTGACGATTTAGTCCCAATACAGGTAGTTTTTTCTAATTTTTGGGTATTCTCTGGTGACTATTTATCAACATTTGAATCCCTAAAAACCTTAGAACTAGGACTTGTATGCCCCTCTAGGTGATTTGGTCTCATTTCAGACCCGAAATTGTATTTTATAACATTAAAAAACTTTGTTTCTATGCTTTTGTTTGTTATTCTTAGATTTCTATTTTAGTTTATAGATTTTATGTTTTCTTCATTTCATTGCACCTAGATTAATTTCATTTGAATCAAATTTAGAGAATATAATTTATCTTGTGTTCATTGCATTCATTGATTACCCCTTGCATGAGCTTTACAACTTGGTGTCCTATTGCTAATACTACAGTGAGATGAAGTTTGAGACTCATGTCATCCCATGATAGAACAATTGTCATGGATCTTGGGTTATCTAGCTCTTTCACTACTAGTGTTTACACTAGTTCACTAGGTATGGATCATACCCTTAACAACTCTTTTCCTTCAAGTAGTGTGACAAGTGTTGAGACAATGATTGTTAGTATTCCGAAAGAAAACATAATTCAAATTCATGAAGACTTAGCAAACCTACAATATCAAGTGGGTACTAAAAAAAAATTCAACCACTATTATCCCTATTATAGATAACATACATTGCATGATTGAGAGCGAAGGAGTTGACCTTGTGCGTAACCTAGTTCATATTTTTGGAAAACCTCTTACCTCAATGACTAGTCGTGCTTTACCTTCAAACAATGTCCAAAGTCAAGGAGGAACCTAAAATCCCTCTCTCACAACCATTGCCTCTATTCCTACTTATATGGTCAATCCTCAAGTTACAACAACAATGCAACCTACTAGTAACGTCATTCCTACCTTGGATATTTCCACTAGCATTCCTAGTACCTTTTTGGTATCGCACGTTATATCTCCTACCACTTTACCTCCTATAAGCATTCCATTCACTTGCCCCTCAAATACATATACACCTCCACCATATTCACCTTCATCTAAAAATACAACCAATAAGGCCATCATAAATAAAATTTTATAAAATGTTTCATTCCTTCAAAAGAAAATTTCAACCATAAACCAAAATCAAAATTTCCAACCTTCATACTATGTCAAAATCAATTCATTATCCTTGGAGATATTAAGAATGTTGATACCACAAGGTATAGATATTCCTAGATTTGAGAAATATGGAGGGAAAGGAGATCCTTTTGTATCATAGAAAAAAGGCAACTTGCTTGATTTGGGGAGTAATTGATAATAAATTAGATTTAATGAGGCCTTGATTAAGTGTTGTGAGGTTTTTTTCACATGCACACTAGGTCTTGGACCCTTTCAAATGCATTTAACGATGTCTTGTAAAGGTGTTGTAAAGTGTTGTAAAGGACTTTCATGCTTTTCTAGACTTAATGAACCCATTTTCCTTTAATTCAACATTATATTAAAATGTATTTAAATGCATCTTCACATAAATCTAGAAGGCTTGTCAAATAAACTTAATGTAATTCTAGTGTTGTAATGTGTTTTACTCATTCACATTGGTTCTTATGCCTTTCTAGGCTGTGTGGACCTCATTTTAGTGTTGTAAAGTGTATTTAATCACACTTTCACATTGAATTATGTGTCACAAGCCCTAATTGAACTTTACATCATTATTAATAGGCCCCTATTATCCCATATTGTGCATCCCAAGGCATAATTTGATGAAATAACTGACAAATTTACTATATAAACATTATTTCCTTATTTCCTAACAACCCAGTAGGAAAATGGGCCCCACTAGGACTAATTCGCCACCTATGGTGAATGAGTCCTTTCCAAGTGGGACTAATTTTCCCAAGGTGGCGAGTGAGTCCTATTTGGGCCAATTTTGAGTTTTGAGTGGGAAAAACTAAAATTAAGTTTAATATTCTTTCATGTCGGCCTTAGGGATCCAATTAACGGAAAATAAGGTGAGTTTCCTATATAATCAAGTCTCTAAACCCTAAATCATAACCATTCATCATTATTTATCCATCATTCTTCTCTATCAAGTCAAGCAAGTTAGGGTTTCATCATTGCAAGTCATTAAGATAGCAATTTTCAAACATTCAAGGACAAATTCTTCTTTTTTTTTGCAGACATTCAAGATCAATCATCTTGTCAAGGTAATAACTCCATTTTTTCATGCTTCATTACATTCTTTCATCATTTTGGTTTAATTACCTAAAAGGGATTTGACCAAGGTAAACCCCCATGCCCTGACATCCAACATTTCTCTTTCTTTCTTGTGTGTTTGCATATTTAAACATCTTAGAGGGTTAGAAATTATTTAAGATTTCATCACAAATTTTTTCAAGTCATCTCTTCATTGGATAAGTCAAATTACCCACAAAAAGTCACTTTCAGGCCTGAATCCGATAGTTTCAAAACCAGACACCTAGAGAAGTAGAAAGTGTAGATAGGAGGATCTTGTCTCCACCTTTGAATCTTCAAAAATTCAAAAGTGGAATTATTCACCATGAGTGGAAAATGAGTCCCACTTCTAGGTCTATATTTGGTTTTTTGCATTTTTAGATACCCTTTTATTTGAAATGGGTTCCGGAACAGTTTTACAAAATTGGGACTAATTCACCTAGATTGGTGAATGAGTCCCACCAGGTCTGAAAATCAGCATCAACAACATTCCAAAAGTCATTTCCAATCTCCATCCATATCTTAGGTGCACACCTTTAGTTTCATCCATTTCTATTCAGTTTTGTTCACATTTCTAGGTGTTTTTGCATCACACAATGTGTTTTCAAAAAAGTTGCATTTCAATAGTTTTACATTCCTAATCAATCAATTTTATCAATTAGCTACATCTAAACCATTTCATTTAGTTATAATTTCATCATACATTCTCTTATTTGAGTGAACCACCCAGATTTTGTGGTGTGGGATCTATCTCTTTCCACTAGGTGAAAGACCCTAATCAAGTAAAAGAGACATAGCATCCTACACACCCTAAAATCGATGGTTCACCTTCTAACCATGTTTCTACTTATGCTTCCTTATGTAGTGATTTTTTCCTTTAGAATAAGCTCTTGGATAAGCTTTTCCATAGATCCTTGAAAGACATCGCCTTAGAATGGTTTTCTTCGTTACCTAATAACTCAATTTTTCCATTCAATGAACTTGTTGAGGCCTTTATAAACAATTTCCAAGTGCATATGACTCCTAAGATGACTTTAGCTGATTTGATGAGATGTAAGAAAAAGGATGATGAAAAGGTTACTAACTTTATTTTGTTATGAAATAACTTTCACAATAGAAGAATATACTTGATAATAACTGAGAATAACAAGCCACTTCGAGGGGAAAACCTCCAAATATCTCTAATGAGAACACACTTCACAATATGATGATGAAATTTAAGACTCACAACCTCCTATATATACCAATTTATGCCTAGGATATCACCTAGGCCAACCTAACCAACTAAATAATAAAATAATAATGATAACGTGACTTAATGAGGAGTTAAGATAGCCACAATCCGACTATTCATAACCAAATGAACACTATAGGGGAAGGGCATAACATTTCCCTCCTCTTTACAAAATAATTTTCCTCAATGTTAACTTTTTTCTTAAATTCTTCTTCTTCATCTTCATTTTTACTATCGCTTATTTTTCTACTGTTGCTTCTTGTCCTTGTTCTTCTTGTTCCTTATTTTGTCTTGCTCTTGCTCTTGTTCTTGTTCTTGCTCTTTCTCTTTCTCTTTACCTTTATCTTTATCTTATTCTTGTTCTTGTTCTTACTCTTGTTCTTTCTCTTTCTCTTTTTCTTTTTCTTCTTTTTTTGTGGCTACTTTTTGTTGTAAAGAAAGTATAGAAAGATAATTTTACAATAAACCACACAAATAAATTCAAAATATTCTATTTTTTTGTGTAACTTACCAAGGCCTAGGTCGCACTCTAGTAGAAAAATCTCCTAAAAATTAGGTAATTTGTAGCCTTGAGAGAAAATTTGTTTAAAACCATAATTTCCCAATAAATTGATTATTTATGATCCAATTTCTCTAAAAATCATATTGTATCCTCCTCTAATATTACTTCAAAAACCCAGAAAAAATTAGGAACCAATTCTTTAATATGTGGAAGATATGAGTTTTCCAAAAAATTGGACAAAAACCCTAATTCTACAATAACTTGCTCAATTCTACTCTAATTCTTTTGAAATCTGTATTGTAGCTTCTTGAAAATTCCTTTAAAAACCCTTTAAAAATAAGATAAATATTCACCAAAATTTGGGAGATATGGGTTTCACAAAATGACCTCAAAACTTGAAAAAAATGCCTTGTCGTAACTGTACTAAGATCATGCTCTGATACCACTTGTAATGAAATAACTTGCACAATAGAAGAATATGATATGAAATATGTTGCAAATACTTGATTATAACTAAGAATAACAAACCATGTCAAGGGGGAAAACCTCCAAATATCTCGATGAGAACACACTTTACAATATGATGATCAAATAAGACTCACAACCTCCTATATATACGTATTTATGCCTAGGATATCACTTAGGCTAACTTAGAAACCCCTATATAAGACCTATGCCATCCTAACCAAATAAATAATAGTATAATAATGATAACATGACTTAATTATGAGTTAAGATAGCCATAAGACGACTATTCATAACCCGATGCATACTATAGGGGAAAGGCATAACATTAAATAACTTGCAGAATAGAAGAATATGATATGAAATATGTTGCAAATACTTGATAATAACTAAGAATAACAAGCCACTTCAAGGGGTAAAACCTCCAAATATCTCTGATGAGAACACACTTTATAATATGATGATGAAATAAGACTCACAACCTCCTATATATACCTATTTATGCCTAGGATATCACCTAGGCCAACTTAGACACCCCTGTAGATATAAGACCTAGGCTGACCTAACCAACTAAATAATAATATAATAATGATAGCATGACTTAATTAGGAGTTAATATAGCCACAAACTGACTATTCATAACCTGATGCACACTATAGGGGAAGGGCATAACATATTTCATGCTACCAATCGCTTTATCCCCAAATCAATGTAAAGATTGTTGACCCTCACATTCAATGTATGCTCATTGATAATTTGAAAACTAAGATACAAGATAAGCTTACCATGATTAAGTTTCCTTCCTTCGTACACTTGTGTACTACCATTCATGATTATCAAAACTCAGTGAGTAGTCATGACATAAAAACGACCTCTACCTGACCGGAAAAGTTTGAATCCGCAAATAAAAAAAATATCAACCTTTTAGAAAATAGAGTAACGGATTCCTTCAACTTATCCCCCCTCAACCAACCCAACATGTCGATACCCAAGTGGCTGCTATAAGAAAGACAACTCCTTTCTCATTTGGAGATCTGACTAGGAAATTCACTCCGTTACTTGATACCCTCCATAACACAATATCACAAATTTTAGAATAGAAAATGATTGAACCCTGCCTCTCGTTAAAAGTCTTGATCCTAATAAACCTTTACCTTTGAACTTTAGATCGAATGCTTACTTCCATTATCACTGACAAAATGGAAACAACATAGAACATTGTAAGCATCTTAAACATCTTGTGCAAGACCTCATTGATTCCAGTTGACTTTCAATTGGAGGTGTTAGTGATCAAGGAAATAAGTTTGTTTCCTCTCCCAACCAAAACTTACAAATATTTACCAACCCTATGCCTAATCATAACATTTCATTTGTCAAATCTAGTGAAACTAAGAAGAATGATGTGATGAATGTGGACACAAATGATGACAACACGAATACTGTTGAACAAGGTCCTATAGAACAAGATCCTACATATGATATGGTTGGATTGATTGAAATTATACCTTGTAAGGACCGAACTAAAAATCCTCTTGACATTTCTTTCTCATCTAAAGATATCATTATAAATGCACCCAATGGTCCTCTTTAGATAGTCGACCAAATTAATGACAAGCCTACTAATGGGATATTAATTAATCTCATATGTGGAGAGAATGTGATCATTGAATAATACTTACTTGTGCATGAACTCTATCAAGAAACACATGATACACTGAAAGCTGGATAAAAATGCATAATGGTTTTGCCTACCTTATAATGGGATTAATCACCCTTTCTTTAAAAATCGGACCGAAACAATTAGCTATCTCATTCTCCATAATCATGATGTTGAATCAATTTCATGTGAAGCTTGGTTACCCATGCCTATGCTCAATGGAATCCATCCCATTGGTCATGCATAAATGTTTAAAGTTTCCCTTTGACAATGAAATCTTTACTGTGCACCATAGTGGCTTTAATCCTATGTCTTCTCGTGGGAATTTCTCATTGGATTTCTTTTGGCCTAAGCTTATGGAACCTATTAAACCTGATGAGGACTTATTTTTCAAATATTATCAAGATTTTAAGGTGAAATGCATAGCGAAACTATCCCTTACAAACATTCCTCAACCTATGATTGAGCCTATCATCCATGACAAAGCAATGATTGAACCTAAAGACATTCCAAACCACCAAGACCAACCTAAGATACTTTTCTTGTCTCCTACAAAATACCAAGAGACAACCAAAACAATCCTATTGTGCCTACTAAGATAAAACAAGTCTACAAAGATGAAGAGAAAGTGGTTGAACAACCTCATATGGTTCCTTCCATTCCTCCCCTTAAGGAAGAAAAGAAACCTATGATTAATAAACCCACTCCTACACAAACATAAATTGAAACTCAAAATAAAATAAACATAAATGCTAGAGGGCATAGGCATATACATCATGCTTTTGCTCAAAGGGTAAAAAAAGAAAACAACAAAGAAAATCAACATGTAAACTTAAGTGAAACAATACATGATGTGTCTCCCTCTTCACTGAAACAAAAAGATCCTATACAACAATAGGACCTAAATCCTTCTTTAGGCACTATCCTTTGACCTCCAGTGGTGATTAACTTGGATGGCAATGATGAGGTTGCTAAAATTGATGAAGAAGTGCATAATGAATTGAATATATTTTTTTCCTCTTCTATGAGCTTAACTGATAATTCTCCTAAGAAGAATGTTGAAATTGGTGATTATCCTAGTTCCACACTTGTTGTTGTCCCTTTGGCTAGTTGTCTACCTTTTGTATATGATGAACAAGATTGGGATGTAGACAACCTACTAGAGGTTGACTTACATGTGCCTTACTCATATTTTGCATTGTTTTCTTTTTCATATTATGTGTGTGATTGCATGTGTGTAATGTGATATCCCCATGCAGTTTTGGTTAATGTATCTCTATCTTTGTGGCATTCCTCTATTTATATCTACATTCTTCTCTATGTCATAAAAATTTTATCTTTTCATTTGTCTTGTGTTTTACTTTTGGGGATGATGCAAGGCTTTGAGACATTTAGGTCTCTTCCATGTTGACCCAAAATATTTTCTTTGATTTTTCTCTTTGTGTCATTCTTCTTGTTCCATGAGTATTTGGGGAATGATGATGGTTCCAAGATCTATAAAAACATTGTAGCAAAGACATTCTAACCTCGAATTTGTGGATCCCTTATGTGTTTTGGGATTTCATTTTGGGGGCAACCCCTTTTTCATGATGTAGCTTTATTTGGAAACATATGACTTGGAATAGGGCTTTCCAAATAATCTCTCATGTCCTCTTTATTGATAGCATTCGTCATTTTCTACTTTAAAGTAATTTCTCACAGCATGGTATTTAGCGATTTCTTTCAAGTGGGGGCACACATTAGCATTATTCATTTTTAAAATCATGTTTCATTGTGTAGTATTCTTAATTCATGTGATGTTTCTTTCACTTCAAGTGGTGACATTGGGTGTGATGTTCTTCAAGAGCGTGATCTCTCTTAGCATATTATATTCCTCTTAGTGGTTTGATGTGACACATTGCATCCCCTAAGTTGTGAATCTTCTATTCTTTAATTGGTCCTCTCTTGGAGACATTCGACATAATGTTCCCTATGTTAAGACCTTACATTAACTAAGCAAAACTCCTTTGAACATACCTTACACTATTTTTCATTTACACTTTTGGTCATATGGCCACCTTGCATAACACACTTTTCTTGCCAATGGTTCCATCTTTTTTGTTCATGAGTTTCAAGCATATGAAGCTTTGCTTTCCTCATAAACCTTGAAGTTCATTTTTTTGAGCACCTTATAAAAGTTATCAGGAGGTATAGATTTCTTATGGTTGTATGTATGGGAGTTGAACTTAAGCATGACTTTCCCATAGCCACTTGCTTGTCTGTGTGAGTGCATACCGATGACATGCGTATGTCTCTTGTTCGGGGCTCACCTAGTGGATAGCCTGAGGTTCCAATAGCCCTTGTGAGCATGTGTTTGGTTTTCATAGTGGACATTGTGTTCCAATTGTAATTTTTTTTGGAAAAACAACTTAGATCTAATCCACAACGTTCGAGACAAATGGTCGAAGCTTGATCCACCCCTTTTGTTTTTGTTTTCTTCTTTGTGTCTTACGCAGTGTATGCTTGTGCCTTGTTGTTTATTCTTATATTTTTTGCATATGTGTTCTTTTTTTCTTATGTTGGTTTACCATAGGATCTTGATTTTGGGGGCTTGCATAACCCTATTGATTGTTGTCATCCTATCTCACTAGAATTGACACACTTGGACCCTTCTTAATGCAAGTTTCATCTACTTTAGTGTGAGTTTGAAGCAAGTTCATCATCTCACTAAGTTGGGGGCTAAATGTAGTGTAGAAAAATGTATCCCTTTGCATTTTCACACTTGTTTGGGCCCTCCCTACTAAAATTGGGCTTCTTTATGCCTTATTTGGCCTCATTTTGCATCCAAAAGCCTTAATTAATGCATCTTTCAAAGGATAATTCCAACATACATCAAATGACCAATCAAAAATTAATGATTTTGGATTGTATGGACAAGATTTAGTGATTTGGGACTCACACATCACCTTGGGCATATGGGTCCCACCTATGTTTTGAGGCCTAGATCTAAATCTCACATTAAACTAATCATTTCTTAAAATATGTGTCCCAAGCTTAGGCTAATGGGACTCATACGCCACATCTAGCGTATGAGTCCTACTTATCTTGGACCTAATTTAAATTCAAATTCTTGGTAGGATTTTATCCTCCTAGATCTAATGTCAACTTGTAGTGTTGTAATTTTGGGAAAATTGGCATAAACAAGTATAAAGACAAGGTTATTTCACATATTTTCTCCTAACAAATTAACAATTCATATAGCACTTTTTGAGATCAATAATTCTAGTATTCAAGAGCATTCAAGAGAATTCAAGAGTGATTATCAAGGATTTTGAAGCATTATTCAATATTCAAACATCATGTCAAAGTCAGCATGCATCATGCTTGTTTTTGAGCTAACAATTGTGATGTAGGGTTTTATGATTCAAGCAAGCATTCAAGTCAAGATCCACATTCTAGTTAGCAATTACATACAATATTTCAGCCTTTAGTTCAAGGGTTTGGTGAGTTGCAACATTACGTATTTGTTCATTCATCATTCCTTCATTCTATTTCTATTCATTTTAGGTTTTGATTAGCAAAATGAGGTTTGACCAAGGAAAACCCCTATCCACTAACAAAACAACATTTTCCCCTCTCTTTAGTGTATGATTTACAAATTTAGGTTGAAGATCCATTGAAAAGAAAGATTGAAAGAAATTTGTAAAGTTGTCAAAGTTTTCACCTTACTTGCAAGATCACAAAAATGTTAGAAACCAAGATTAGATTTGCAAACCAAAATATCCTTCCACAAAAGAGAAAAATAGAAAAATCAGACATTTGTAAGAATATGTGCAAATAATTATTATTCAAGAATTCATAATTACATGATAATGATTTTCTTTATAAAAGCAAAGATGGGTAACCCTAATCTTATCTTGAGCAACAAGATAGCTCAACAAGATAATTACCTAAGTAAATTTATGTAAAGTGTAATTAAATATTAATTACACCAACACCCCACCATAAGTGTAACTTAGGGAGAAGCAAATTATTATACAAAAATGAGTCCTGGCAACAAGGCCTGATTAGGTGCTCATGTACAAATGCAAAGAGAGAGAAAAACCAGTGGGAAAAACCCCCTACAATAAGATGACTGTTGCAAAGAAGCACTGGAAGAACACTGTGGAGTAACATTGGAACCGCAATCCGACAAGCAAGGAAAGATACTTTTGTCTACAACTGAAACCAAAACTGGAATCATGATAATGTGACAACAGACCCGATGCCACGGAACACTGGAAAACTCACAAACTGGAACAACCCTGGAATTTGTGAAGCAACAGTAGATGAGATGATGACATCATCTAGAAATCATGTATCTCAATGCCAATGCCAAACTGTGACTAAAACTCTTCCATGGGAAGGAGTACCAAAAAAGACTCTAGAACATTAACCATAAAAACATGGCCCTCAAACTGAGAAGAATCTGAACCAATGAGGATCAAGAAACATAATCTCTCAACTGAAGTGTGAAGTGATGAATCCGATATGTGTCAAGCTATAGCAAACATGTGGCCAAAAGAAACTAGGAAACCAAATAATCTATACGAGTTGCCAACAAATCAAGATGGATATGGAGATCAAAATGAAAACTACACTCTGATCAGATTTATTATGCAAGAAACCCCCCTAATGGAACTTTATCTCAGTTCATTTATTACAATAACCCAATGATTGTAAAAGGAGAGAATCCTAAATATGCATAAACAGAAAATAACATGATGTGGTACTGAAATGAAGTACAGATATTCAAGTTTCACCTTTCCAACTACCAAAACATCCAAGTAATCTCCAAAACACCCATCAGGAAAAATCTGGAATAACAATAAACTTGGGATATATACAGAAAAAAGTGCATGGACAACAAGATAAAGCTCCTCAATACCTTTCCAACGTTGCAAACAAGACGAAAATTGGAGATCGTGGCAAAAAGTTATGAGCTCGGAAGCCAAAATGAACATCTGACTTCAAACAGAAATAAATGAAGATAAATAGAAAAATACTAAAAAATAAACAGCACCACTGGAAAGTGCTCGGAACCAGCTTCCCGGCGATATCTCGTTTTCCCAATTTTGATACCGTATGCCCAAGTTATGACCAAAAGAAAAAAATGCTCCTTTAGGGAAAATCAGGGCTAAGAGAGGCAAAGAGGGTCGTACGGCCGGGTGATGTCATCCTGATGTTAGCACTTCACTAGAAAAAATTTGACGGCCATCTGGCCATCAGGGAAGAAAAACACCCCCCCTCAAAAAAAAATTCGGTGCCGGAATTTTTGGGCGGTGACGGAATATTCCATGGAAATCAGAATATTCGTTGTAATGTCCCAGAATATTCCTTTGTCAGCTGGGGTTGGGCTGCGCGTCTAGTCCACCATACAACTGTCGCAGGGCTGACAGCTGACGCCCGCGGGGGTTGACCTTGGCTCCCGGTCATACATATGACCGACTGTTGGCTAGATGGGCCTGTTGGGGGCTGAGTGGAGACCGGGGGCGAGTGGGTGGCTAAAATGAGCGGCAACGGTGTTTGGGTGGCCGCCCAGCGATGAATCTCTTATATACTGAGTGCGGTGGCACGAAACCCAAAAAATTTCCTTTTTTAATTTTTTTCATTTTTTGTGCATTGGGAAGCGTGTTGGGGAGGTCGTACGACTTCCTGTCAAATGTTTTTTGCCTCAATAACAAATTTCACCAAAATCAACGAAATGAAAGGTAATCTTAGTGTTTTTGGTCACTACGAACGCGATGGTGACCTCCGTTTGTACTCAAACTGCTCCGAAAAATTGTCTACCCCCAAAACTTGCAAAAAATCTCCCAACCTGAAACCCTCACAGATTTGGAAAATTATGGCCAAAATCTACAAAAAAAAAGTCAATCCTGACTTTTTCTAGCGCTCTAAATCCAATGGTGAAGCCCGATTTGATCTAAAATGCCTCATAAATGAACTCAAGGCATGATACCCTCGAGGAATCCCGAACGAACCCTGCAATGATTTTCTGAAAAATCTGAGAAGGGGCCACAAATCAAGGCTCTGATACCATGCTAGAAACCAAGATCAGATTTGCAAACTAGAATATCCTTCCACAGAAGAGAAAAATAGAAAAAGAAGAGATTTGCAAGAAGATGTGCAAATAATTATTATTCGAGAATTCATAATTACATGATAATGATTTGCTTTATAAAAGCAAAGATGCATAACCGTAATCTTATCTTGAGCAACAAGATAGCTCAACAAGATAATTACCTAAGTAAACTTATGTAAAGTGTAATTAAATATTAATTACACCAACAAAAAAGTCACCTCTAGGTTGCAATTCAGTGTTTCAGACTCAAAAATTTGATAGGAAGAATGCTATAAGATAACACTAGAGGATATTAGAATTTTAGATCAACCCTAATTTTGGGATTAAATTTCCACTTGTGGTGTATGAGTCCTAGTATACCTATTTTTAGGCAGTTTTTTGTAGATCTTGGTTTATCAGTTCCAAATTTTGGTTTCAACCCAAAACCCTAATCTAGGACTAAATTGCCCAGTTTAGCATATGAGTCCCAATGAGCATTAAAGTCAATTTTTCTAGGATTTTAGACCTTGTTCCAAGCACATTTAGACTTCCAGGTGCACCTCTTTACTTTCTCAGTTTACTATTCTGGTTTGAGTTCATTTCTAGGTCATTTACTTAAGTTTTGCATATCATTTACATTTCTTGTCTTTCCAAGCTCTAACTTGGTTGTGAAACCCCTTTTAGTCTTTAATCACACCCTAGGACACCTTATTATACATCTCTTTCCCTCATTCTATCTCTTGATTGTGATCTCTAAGGTTTCCTTGAGTGAAACTTCTAGAAAATTGGTTGTTGTATCTCCTAAATTATACAAAACATACAACTATTATTTTTGAGGTTTCACATAATAGAAGGATCAAAGACATACCACAAGATTACATAATATATACCTTACGAAAACCCTCAAGAGGGAAAAAAATGAACCTCTAAAGCATCCACAAATAATGTATTATTCAATAATGAAAATATTTTATTACTTACAGAGTCTCCATGAATAATTTTGAAACATCAAGCTCCTCTATTGCATCCTAAACGTGTCTAAGCATGTAACCACACATCCCATTCCATTCTTCACACATGCACTCTTTAAAAGAGAGCTTAATATAATGAAAACCAAGCCACACAGCTAATTTTCCACCTTAATCAATAAACATGCATGTACTTATTTTTATAGAATCAATTTCATACAAAACAACCAAGTTGTGTGTTAAAACCATGAACCCCTGAAATATGAGTACAAAAACTATTGACCCCAACATTTATTTTCTTGTACTAAGTTTTCTAATAGATGTCTTAACTCTTGTCCATACTTATTTTGATGCATGATTTTTTCAAGTTATTTTGTTGGCGTGTGATTCAAAATATGAACTACTATATGCATAAATATTATCCAATATGCATGACCCAAATAAGAATCCTTCAACATACTACATACCATCTCAATGATTATGTAGTTATGTTGTTTTGTAACTATATTTTATTGAGGTGTGTAAGCTGTGATTAGTTGATGATGAATTTTATTTTCCTTCAAGTAGGTGGAGATTTATATGTTGACAAATTCCTCCCCTTGTTACAAGTGAAACACATAAATACAATGCTACCACGTATTATTCTGAACCAATGATGCATTACCACTTTGAAATAAATTATTTTGATTAGATTTGGATGATTCTTTTCCAAATATTTGTACCAAATTTTATTTTACATTGTGTCCAATCCTTTCATATATTAGACACTTTTGTGAACATGAAGATTAATTACTAAATTTGAGAGGTTTACCACACTAAATCTTAAGGTTCTTTCCTTTATGCTGTATGGTCATTGCATGATCCTCCTCATTATATTCTTAACTCAAAGACTTCCATTTCTAAACTAGATTCCTCAAAGTTGCATGTTTATTCTAAGAAATTAAATGAGTCAACAGTTATGGGGGATCCTTCAAAATATAATTGTTTTGTGGCTCAAATATCATCTTTGAAATAGTCCAATATCCAATTTCTAAACGAGTTAACAGTTGTGGGGGAGTATTCAAGGGCAGGCTTAACCAACACACTCTAAACGTTGACCGCTTAGGTGGCTGGTGTGGGCCCATTTCATCCGTTCCCTTAGCACTCCCGTTAACTGTTGCAGCCAGCACTTAACCACCAATTTCCCGCTTATAATTCAAACCAAATTCAAAACTGTGCCCACGCAGCAAAAGTTTGGTGAATGCTCGTAAAGTGTTTGATCATATAAAACTTAATGCAGTGAACGAAAGGCATGCTGAATACTCTGATAGATATGTATGCAAAATGTGGAAGCATAGACAAGGGACATGAATTGTTCGATCAAATGCCTCAAAGAAATGTCGTCTCATGGAATGGATGATTCCAGGATACACAAAAAATGAGGCAGAAACTTTCAAGCAAATGCAACTGGTAGTTGTAAAGCCGGACTACGCAACCTTTGCCAGCAGCCTCCCTGCCTGTCCAAAAATGGGAGCTTTGGAACAGGGTGGACATCCATCAAATGATGGACAGAGGAATTTATTCAGATTGTAGTTGCAACTACCCCGGTAGACATGTATGCAAAATGTGGAAGCATAGACAACAACGGTAATTGTTTGACATAATGCCTTGAAAAACCAAAAAACTTTTTAATGGAATGTCATGATTGCAAGATATGCACAAAATGGATTCGTGACAAGGCTTTACAAATTAGCAGCATACTTACCACCTGTAACAAAATGAGAGCTTAACAACAAGGTATAGACGTCCATCAAAGTTTAACAAAAAGGGGATTTTTGTTAGATATTATCATTGGAAACGCTCTGGTGGACATGTATGGAAAATACGAAAGCATGGGTAACACATGTAAATTGTTTGACAAAATACCTCAAAGAAATGTGCTTTCATTGAATGAAATGTTTGTGGGAAATGTCCAAAATGGATTTTGCAAGGGTGCTCTCAAAATATTCGAATTAATGCAGCAGTTTGGAACATATTCTGACATTATAAACTCTACTTTTGTTATATGTGCATGCAACCATGCAGGTTTAGTGCATGTGGACTATACATATTCAAATCACATGGATAACTCTTTTTGTATTACATCTACATTTGATCTTTATGTGTGCATGCTTGACCTACTTGCTCATGCTAGCTATCTTGAGTACACCGTAAACTTTATCATTAAGATGCCAGTTAATATGGTGGTTGTGTGGATCTGTTTTCTTGCTGCTTGCAGATCACATATGAATATAGGCTCACGAGTATTTACAACAAAGTTATTTATTTTAATCCTAAAAAAGACGTGACTTATGTTCTCTCAAACATCTATGCAAAAGTTGGCAAGTGGTGTGAGCAAATAGTAAGGAGATTGATGAAAGATCGGGAACTAAAAAGATCTCCGTATGTAGTTGGATTGAAGGCCATAAAATGGTATATACTTCTTGTTTAGGAGATATATCACATCCACGTACACAATAGATCTATGCAAAGTTGGAGAATTTGGATTGAGAAGAAGACAATAGGGTATTTTCTAGATGCATGACATTTACTTAGTGGTGTGGAAAGGGATGAAAATAAATTATTTGTTTGCCACCATAGTGAAAAGTTGACAATTGCTTTTGATTTTCCAAACATGCCCCCTACAACAACTATTAGAGTTGTTAAGAACCTTTGAGTATGTGTTTATTTCCAAACTACAATGAAATTTATCTTCAATATTGTTGTAATTCATACTTCTAATGATTAGTTTAGGTGTTTTCATTGAGAGGAAATGAACTCACTTCCACACATTTTTGTCATGGATTACTCCTAGGCCTTGATAATTCATGATGATTAATTTCTTGTATGAAGTAATTATGATAAACCTCAATATATGGGTTCCTAAGTTGGTTTACTTATCTTAGAATGTTTGGGAACATTCTCTAATAAAGTTTCCATTTCTTTATTCTTTGCAACACCATCTCTAATTTTAGATAAAATTAGGGAACCCCTCCATTGGTGTATGTCCTTTTGAGCCTTTACCTTGCACGCCATTCTTAGTGTAAGTACTCTATTGTGTTTCTAATTCTTTTTTAGTTTGATTTTGTTGCTTATAGAGTCCCTCATTGATATTTGATGAAAAATTTATATTTTTGTCCTTATAGTTGCTATGTGATATCTTTGTCTTGCCCCATTCTAGGTGATGTTGGGGCCTATATTAGTAAGTGCAAGTTTATCTAATTCTAGTGTTTTCTTTCTTAATAGAGCCATGTTTTGGACATCATCTATAACCAATTTAAGAACTCATTCAATGGACCCTCTCATTCAAAAATACTTTTGATGTAGTCATTTTCCTTTTGTTATACTTGTCATGTGCCTAAATATCTTGAACTATAGAAATTTCTAAAGTGTTAGGGGTAATTGTGTCTATTTCTAGCCTTTTTTGGGTTTATAGGTTTCCTCTTGTTAATGTTCTTTTCCTCCATTCCTTGAAACAAAACATTTTTATTTATATTTGAGACATTTGACTATTTTAGTCTTTTAGACTTCTCATTACCTATGTACTTTATCATGGATTTCCCCCTACTCTGTCTTTACCTTTAGCCTTAGAATTTTAGGTCTCCATAAAATCATGTACTTCTTAAGCTATAATACTAATCCATGAACCTCAATCATTCTCCACTTACTCTTTTCCATGCTTCCTCTCATTTAGCATTGAGTATTCACCATTGTTAATTCTTTATTTGAGGATTCACTTTTCCTTTAGTCTCAAAATCTTGGACTTTTAGTCTTTTCCCTACTCATCTCCCTCACGGGCCAATTCCCATTTACCTTTCTCCTTATGGAACCCATACTTGTAGGCTTACTCATACCATCATACCCAAAAGGTATAAGGCATGTGGTAAAACCAACCCTGAACCTTGAAAGTCTTCCACAATATTTCCCTTTCTCTTTCTTCTTCTAGCATTAGGCACACCACATTAATGATCCCTAACCTATTTCTCTTGAGTCATAGATTTTAATACTTCTATATTATCATTTACCAAAAAGTGCATCTAGCATTCAATATTCTTGATCCTCAACCCCTTTCCTTTACCTTTTTGTCCATATTATTTAATGGTATCAAATTTGCACTCACCATGATCCTATTTCTTCTTCAATTAGTATGGTGTATCCCTTTCACTAATCCTCGCTATTTGCATATTTTCCTTTCAAACTCCTAAGGCTCTTTAAACAACCTTCCCTAAAAGTAAGTCAACATGTGGTAAGCCTAAACCCTAGTTCCCAACTACTCAATGCAACTTAGACTTCTATAGATTCTACCAACCAATTAAAACCAACCACAAGATAATATGTTAATGACCAAGCCAATGCCATATGCGGATAGTCACATTTTCTATGTGTCACCTAGTCACTTTCTTGGACTAATCACAAGGAACATGTCTTGTATGCTCTTTACCACCAAAAGCAAGTGGGAAAGTGCATTTTTATGTGATTAGATTTGATAGCCTCCCTATCTAAGTAATGATTTCCATAAGAATGATTTCCTAAAAATTAAAAGACTGACTCATCAAAAGGCCCCCATATCCAAGCAACCTATATACCTATCCAAGAAACCTCTAATCATATCCAAGCAGAATCTATCCCTTTTCACATTTCTTTGACACAAATAGCTTTAAGTTTAGCCTTAGATAGATAGGAAATCAACCCTCAATTCATATAAATTTTCTTGTAGGGACCACCCTCATTAATGTTCTAGATTGCTACTGATAAGATATTTCATATCCTTAGTCCTATGCAACACATTAGCCCTTGAAAAAGACTTTTACACTAAGCCATGATTTCCCTATGAATTTCTTTCTAAAAAATCATATTCCTATTAAGTTGAAAAATAAAAAGAGCAGCCTAATGAAGACTAATGAAATTCTATAAGTGCACTAAAAGTTAAGTCTTGTAAAATTACTTTGCTAGAATATAAAATAAGATAGAGATCATTGTAGGTATTTAAAAGAAAGATGTGATGGTATTAGGTGTCTTTTGCTACACCTTGATAAATTAAGGTATTAAAAAAGAGAGAGTTAAGGATGGATAAATTAAGTCAATTAAATATTTATGGATAATTTGGATAGCAAGAGAGTAAAATAATTTATTGGTGAGATGATCAAGATAGGTTTTGAAAAGAATTTAATGATCATGATAGAAAAGAAGGAAGAAGAAATAATGTTGAAACAATCCTACGATTGAAAGGAAAGAGAATGGAAGATGCTAGAAAAAGTGTGAGAAGCATCAAGAGAGTGTATCAAGAGGGATACAACAAATATAAACCCTAGTATTGAGATAGGTATATCCTCAATGGACATGGCATGAACATGAATATTAAAGAAATAGAGTGGTTTATAGCATAAATTAGAGCTATAGAGAAAAATCTAACTAAAATGATAAGGAAATTGAAAGAATATAAGGTAACAATGAACTTAGAGAACTTTGACCTTATTTTTAGGGATACTATTGATGTGGTTGCTATAGGGAAGAAGAGGAAGTAAATAAGGGAGGAAGTAAAGTAGTTGTTAATTGGCGAAGAAGAGGAGATAATATTTAGAAATAGAATAAAATAAGTCACCAAAAACTAGACAAAGAAGCCATGATAAAAAGAGAGAAAGAGATACAAGAGTAGAGACTAGATTAAGAGAAAGGATACAACCTAACCATACAAAATAAATCAAGAACACATTTACCTCCTCCAAATATAGATGCACATATGATTAAGCTCCCTATTTTTGGTAAATACACCAAGAATGCTAGCAAACATCTCTTTACCTTGGACTTTCATTGGAGTGGGGTTGACATTAATGATGACTAGAACCAACTATATGATTTTGTGGATACCCTCAATGATGAGGCACTAAAATGGAATATTAAATAATGACATAAGCATGATTAAAATATGGAAAGAATTGAGTGACTTATTTGTGAGAAATTTCCATTCACCTAATTTATATGGACAAAAATCATAAAGATTATGGAAGATGAAAAAAATTAAGGGATTAGTAAAATTTCATGAACAATAATTTAAAAGTTTGGTTAGAAAACTAGAAGAAACATTGACATAAAACAAATGAATTTGGTAGTTTATTTTAGGGTTATCCCCACACATTATAACATAAGTAGATGAAAATATTTCCTCTTTGTATAAGGATGTAGTAGAATTGATCACTAGAATATAATCCTAGTCAAAGATATGGGAGAATGATTTAGGAGGAAAGGATGAAATTGATAATTTCAAATTAGAGTTGGAAAACATAATGTTGAAGTAAGAAATTCCAATAAAATGTGAGAAGGATGAGACTTCTACCCCACCTCAAAGAAGTAACTTTTTGTTTAAAAATTACAATAGGGAAGAACATCTAAGGAATGAATACTTGATCATCAAAGGCACCCAGAGGACTACAACACTAAGAGGGGAACTTAAGAAATCCCATAGAAAGATAGTAAGTGGATACTTTAAAATATAAAGTGAGACAAACATGAAAAAAAAAGTTGTCTAATGTTACTTCATGAACAAGATGAATATGAACCAATGGTTCATAGATTGACTAGGGAAGCATTTTTTGGATATGGGTATGGATAGAGTATAGGGTTTAGCTATAAGAGCATTGAATGTTTATTTGGAACATGGCTAGTGGAAACTTCAATTGAGAGCAAGTATAAGACCACTTAGTAGTATACAGTATGTGGTACCACAAATTCAAGATATAGGACACTCCATGAGTTACCATGGTAACTATTGAGAAGGAGGTGGTAGGGGAGGCTACCACAACAATAATAGAGGTACTGAAGAAAGAGGAAGGGTCGAAAGGCCAAAATATTATAACTATAGTAAACTAGAACATTATGCTAATGAGTGCAAAAGAAAAAATGAGGAAATTCCACATGCGATTTTTGTGATGATAAATCACATGATACTTCTAGTTGTCCCAAATTTAATAGTTCAATATGAATGTGTTGGCACCATGATCAAAAAGTGAATAATTTTCTAGTCTAAATGTACACCTATGATGCTAAATTAGTAATGAATAACTAAAGTAGATGATAAAATGTTAGACGTAATGTAAAAATAAAATATAGAAAACAAATGTAGAATATGAGAATCCTCGTTGAAAAAAGAGAAATTAGAAAATAATACAAAGGAAAAAAGGAAACACTCAAGAAAAAATCAATGTGGAAACTTAAGAAAAAGAGAAAAAGAACTTCAATTATTATGTAGGGTTGGATTAACAAAAGCATTTCCTAAGAGAATTTATGAAAGTGAACAAGAAGAAAATTTATTTTAGTAAGGAGGTACATAATTTGGTGAGAAGGAAGTCCAAAGAGATAATTAAGAAAAACAAAAAAGAGAGGATGATAGTAAGGCATGTTTCAAAGAAAAATAGGTCCATAGATTAAAAGAATTAGAAAATTTGGTAGAAAAAGAAGAGGTTAGGGTTCAAGGGTTGGACAAAATGAAGTTGGATAAGGCTATTTGAAATAAACCATTGAAAGATGGAATTGGGGGCTTTTCTAGATTCATCCAATTAGTGTTAGCTTGTGAAGAAAGGGAGATAGTAAGTTTAGGTGATGAGGAGTAAGGCAATTTTAGTTACTTTAATTATTATTTTTATTAGGGTTGGGTTAAAGAGAAAATTATAAGTTATTGGTGTTCTTATTTGTAGAATTATTGGTTTCTTGAGAAGAGAATGAGGCTAAATAAATAGAGGCATTAGAGGTAAAAGAGGATATGACATTAAAATGATCCATTACCCATGTATAATCATAGAAGGTGGTAGAAAGTGTTATAAAAGTTGGATATTTATGCAAGAGATTTTGATTGCAAATCTTTCGAAAAAGATTCCTAATAAATACTCTCTCAATATTAGAGTTGAGAAGAAGATAGGAGATCTATGAAATAATGCATTGATAATAAAAGATAAAATCCATCACCTTCTCATTTACGCCTTGATTGCAATGCATAACATGTTGATGAAACTAACCTACAACCCAATTTTGACTTGAATATGTTCCATGAAAAGATAAGATAGAGGAAGTAACCCATAAAATAGGACCATTTTTTGTTTATTTTTTCTTAATGAATATAGAAAAGATTATCTATTAATATATCATCAAAGTAATAATCAATCCACATTGATCTATAAAGTATTGAACATGTATCTTAGGATCACTTATCCAATCATACACGTATGCCAATATTTAACATGATGAACTATGGTTTTGGGTGATTTAGTATAGCCAAACATATTATGTTGTGAAGGAGGTTTAAGGTTCCATCCCCTGGGGTTTAGGATGATGGGAGAATAGATAGCTAGCATTTTATTATTGACATTTCTTGAACTAGGTGGTAAGTGATACTTGGTTAGGAGCATAGGTTGGGACACTAAGGGTACATGTAAAAAAAATCATGTTTTGGTAAGAGTGTGGCAAGGGTTGTGGGGTTAATGGAGTGATAGGAGAGGGAGTGACAATAGTGGTAAAAGAGGATCAAGAAAGATAAGTGAAGGGTTGAAAGGGTGACACATAGGAGTAGGAGGTAAAGTGGTTACCTAAAGGGACATGATCATGGTTAAAAGGAGGAATGGAGTGAGAGACATAAATGGTAGGAATGTGGGTTGGATGAGCAGGCATGAAAAATTAGGTGAAGGAATATTGAGTGGTAGGAAAAAGAAAAGCAATTGGTTAGAAGAGAGGGATGAATGTAGGAGAACTAGACTATAAAGAGAGATGAGTGTAGACAATTTATCCTATACCTTGTAATATCCCTAGCTGGGCTCAAGTTGGGTGATGGTGATATTTGTTGAGTAGATGACATCACTAGGTAGTCTACTTTGGAGGAGAGACAAGTGATGATCAATTTTGTTGAGTGATAAACTTATATTCATTTAATAGGGAATCATTATCAAAGTGGTCCTCGTTGTGATAAATGTAGAGTGGGACAACATGTGGGAGGATGAAAATAGAAGGGAGGAAGGGTAATGAAGGAAAATACATAGACAGGTTTAAGTGAGGGTCCCTATAATAGATAATATATGAGGAAGGGATAGTCAAAAAAGAAAAGACAATAATTTCTATTAAAGAACATCAAAATGATACATCCTCATATACTATGAGAAATTTTAGTTGAAAAATGTAGAGTTTTTATTTTTAGGTGAAAATAAAAGACAAACAATAGTGTAGTAAATGGACACTAAACTAATTGTGATAAGGTCTATATGTTGTGACTATGTTTATGTTTACTCAAAAAAAAGGTTTTGTTGAATGATGATAAAAATTAAGAATCAAAGTAGAATTAACTTTTTTTTTGACATTAATGAATGAGAGTTTGTTGTTTAGAGAAAAATTCTTTTGAAAATGAAGAAAGGAATAAATAACGAAGGTTAAGATTTATATCAAGTTCACTACAAATATAGATAGAAAATAGATAGCCTACATGATTTAAGCGTAGGAAATCCTTTTCAATTATCTATCTTAGGATTCAACTACAAATCTACCATAAATAGGTTTACTTAAGTTAACCCAAACACACAAAATTCTCTACGAACTAAATAACAAAATTCTTGTTCTTTCTAGTTAGATTGTGTAACATGCCTTATTTAAGTTAAATTCTTAAGCTAAATGGGACTCAATTGGGAAATGATAACATACTAAGAAATTGGTTGATTTACCAACAATTAAATTTATGAACAACAAGATTGTTCAAAGACATTTAAAGGTAATAAGAATGATGGATAGAAATTAGATAAACTAGTTGATAAAAAATAATAAGAGGATCTATTTAAAAAATTGAGGTTGCCAATAAAAAGAACAAAGTTCAATTTTAGTTGCTAATAAAAAAAACAAAGTTCAATTTTGGTATAAGAATATTGACACACCTGTAGAGTGCAGCCATACCTTTATTACATGTGATTTTAAAAAAAAAAACTAAGATAAATAACGATAAACAAAAGAATGCTACAATTTTGAAGAAATGAAGAATAAAATAAGAATGTAGAATTCCTATATGGTTTCATAACAGTTCCCGACCCTTGTCTGTGCTTCCACATTTTGCATACATTTCTACCAGAGCAGTTGCAACTACATCAGATGTCCATACCCTGTTCCAAAGCTCCCATTTTGGCACAGGCTAGGAGGATGCTGGCAAAGGTTGCAGAGTCTATCTTTACACCTGCCAAATACATTTGCTTGGAAGTTCCTAAAGCCTTTTTAAAAAGTCGATTTTACGAATAATCTACAATCAAGGCACTCTGTCAGAACATGTTTATGCGAGGCATTCTGTTAAACAGTTTTTTTTTAGGCATCTCCTGCAATCATGACATTCCATTAATTTTTTTTTTTGTTTTTTTTTAGGCATTCTTTCAAACAGTTACCGTCGTTGTCTATGCTTCCACATTTTGCATACATGTCTACCGGGGTAGTTGCAACTACAATCTGACTAAATTCCTCTGTCCATCATTTGATGGATGTCCATACCCTGTTCCAAAGCTCCCATTTTTGGACAGGCAGGGAGGCTGCTGGCAAAGGTTGCGTAGTCTGGCTTTACAACTACCAGTTGCATTTGCTTGAAAGTTTCTGCCTCATTTTTTGTGTATCCTGGAATCATCCATTCCATGAGACGACATTTCTTTGAGGCATTTGATCGAACAGTTCACATCCCTGTCTATGCTTCCACATTTTGCATACATATCTATCAGAGTATTCAGCATGCCTTTCGTTTGCTGCATTAAGTTTTATATGATCAAACACTTCACGAGCATTCACCAAACTTTTGCTGCGCGGGCACGGTTTTGAATTTGGTTTGAATTATAAGCGGGAAATCGGCGGTTAAGTGCTGGCTGCAACAGTTAACGGGAGTGCTAAGGGAACCAAGTGAAAGGAACGGATGAAATGGGCCCACACCATCCACCTAAGCGGTCAACGCTTAGAGTGTACTGGTTAAGCCCGGCCGTCGTCGAGGGCGTCGTTATAAGAGAAGGTAAAGACAAATTCAAACAGTCCCAATCTTCCATCTGCGCACGAACTAATTTAAAGAAACAATTTTAGAAATTCTTGATAGTTACGTCAATTTAGAGGAGGCAGAAGCGTCCAAATCCCTGTACTTTCGTCGTAATCGGTCTTAGGGAAGAATAAAGCCCAGAAATGACTGGCAAACTTGTGTTCACTTTCAAATCCCACATGATACCTTCTTATAACTGTCTGGTAACGTGAAGTACGCAGCTAGAAACTTAGAGATGGAAGTTAAAACCATAACATCACATGCAGAATCCCGTAAAGAATCCAAAATACAGACGCAGAATCCTGTAAAGAATCTAAAATACACACTGTTGTTCTCGTTTTGAGTTATTTTCAACTTTTTTCTGTAAATGTGGATTCCTTATTAATTAAGAAAACTATTTTTGATTCTGATAAGCCGACAAAAGCTGACCGCCTGTGGGTATTTCAATTTAGACGACTCAGAAGCGTCCAATTTTCTTTCCAGGTCTTACGGAAGCGTCATACCCAAAAATGACAGGAAAAGTTGTGTTCACATTCAAATCCCACTTTAAAGTGAAGATGATAACTTCTCACAACTCAAAGACGCGCCTACAGATGTAGTGGTGATCACACGGAACCTTCCTTAGAGTATCCAAAAATATTCGAAAGTGATGCCAAACTCTACTTGTATGCTTCTATTTATTCATATACACCAAAATACTTGTACTCCGAACTCTTGGGGTCTCAGTATACATATCCCAAATACTCTGCGGCATAGTAGAAGGCCTCGGGGATTTCTGTGAACAAAACCCATTTCTCAGATATCAAAATGAAGGTAAGTCTAGATAGCATTTATAAATAACTTCAGTTCCTGGATTCCTGTCGAAGTTATAACTGATCATTAGGTTCTGTTCAAAATTTGCAGAAAATGGTGTTACAAGTGACGATCGAGGACAAGAAAAGCAAGAGAAAGGCCCTCAAGGCGGTTGCAACGGTGGAGGGTATGCTGATTTTTCCCTTTTCTCTTTCAAGTCCTCACTTTAGATTTATTCTGCTATGCATTCTGATGATGAATATTTGCATTACAGGGGTGGATTCTGTGACTGTGGACGTGAAGCAAATGAAGATCACTGTAATTGGGGAAGCAGATCCTGTGCGTGTCACCTTAAGACTGAGGAAATACGGTTTTTGTTGTGCAGAGCTGCTGAGCTTGGAGGCTTATAAAGCTTAGAGTTTTGTCAGTGATGACAATGCTAACACTAAATTCTCAAGCAGGGCTTTTATAGCATAATTTTTAACATCTATTTTGGAAGAAGGGATCTCGACTCACCCTTCGCTAAATTCAGATGCAGTGTTGAGAATAGTAATTGCCACTGATGAGAAAGTTTAACGCCTTACGATCATTAAATTTATAGATTCTGATATCACTTTTTTTTTTGAAAATTTTGATTTCCACACTGGGATGCAAATTTATTATTTGTCAAATTTAAAACTGCATGAGAGTTTATTTGCATAATCTTTATAGTTCCTTCAGTTTTCTGGGTTACATAATGCGAGAGCAAAGTAATGGGTGGTCTATAAAGTCATAATGTTCTGCTCTGCCAAATTGTTAATCACATTCATCGAGCTTACTTTCTAAGTATAACCTAATATAAAATCTAGCCACACTTTAGTAAGCAATAGAACTAACTCACCATATTGTGATGGTGAAATTTACTAAATTTATGTTTTTGTTTTGTTTTTTGTTTTTTTAAAATATTGTGCTTATTGTGATGCGAATATATTGATGTAATAGTATATGAATAACTGTTATATTTGTGTGTTATATTTATAATTTATAAAAAATTTCATATTCATCATTTATTCAAATTTTTAAATATTTATTTATTATGTTGAGATTAAAATTTTATGCTTAGAAATAATTATTATGGGATGATAAATTGATCTAGGTAAATTAAAAACAACATGCTAATGATTTTCAAATAAATGGTTTCAAATTCAAATTTCAACTTTCTCACCTCTTTCTATTAGTTATTGTGAGCTAATTGAATATGCATTTATTGCAATATGTTGCTATGTCATTGCATTTTAGAAATTTTGTTATACACTTAAACACATGAAAAATAAAACTAATAGAAGGATAAAAAGAGGAGAATAATTATACCACACTTAGATTCTAAAGGCATAAAGGAATGAAATTGATAGCATCATATAGAATATCAATATATTTGTGAATATTGTTTTTGATCTTTCTCATACCCATTAATTCAATCTCCCACTAGTTTGGCATGGGAGAACTTCTTCACTTATTGAGTCAACATGCCTCTAATGGTGTTTCTAAACACCACATTGATGTATTCAAATATCTAGAAAGTGAAGAAAAACATAACTCTTGGGTACATTTTTTGTGATAGTTCACAAATTGAGAAAATTATCAAATTGAGACAATATATTTTCTCATAGTGGGGTTAAACCACAATATTGTTTCTCACTTTTGGGACATTGAAATTTTACATGAGTTTATGATAAGAAATTTGGAAAACATCTTTATTCAAAAATAAAATCCTCGAACAAAGGCCTCTTCATTCAAATGTTAGGTGGAAATCTCATTGGATTGAAGGTAGACCTTGCTTTGAAGATGAACTTCTTTTGAAGGTATTTTTTAATATTTTTGCACCACAATAGAGAATATTCATTCAAAGGTCACCTTCAAATGAAATTCATTTATATTATTTTTAAAATTATAATGCTAAAGGTTGCTCTTTATTAAGTTATCCACATTCTTTGAAAGAAGAAAGATCTTTGATGTTATTTATAGCAATGATGAAATTTGAAATTTTGACTAGATGGACAACATTCAAATAGGTAGATGATGACAAGGTGAACCAAAAACGACATATGACCTTTGTATGGAGGTATTTAGGAGCAACTTCTGTGTATTTTTTTTAAATTTCCCTTATTTTTCTAGGTTGAAAAAAACCCTAAAAACCCTATACTTTGTATTTCCTTTTAAATTTGAAAATCCTAAACTCTATATTATTAATTTATTTAGATAGTATATTAAACTTGATTTCTATTTGATAAAATCAATAAACCCTAAATACTACTACAAAACATATCTTCACATTAAGGCTAGAAAATGAATATAGAAGTGTAGGAAAATAAATTAATAATGATAATGAATGGGTGTATAATATTTGGACCAAAATGTAAAATACAAGTACTCATAATAGGTCACATGACACAACAAACTTTGCAATATCAAATTCTATGTATAGGATTTTTATAGTCTTCTAATTACTATTTCTTTTTCATAATTATAGATTATTTATCATCTATCATATCATATTAGTTAGGATAATATTAAGGATCAAAATTGGCATTAGAGTCAAAATAGCTAAGCATATCTTATAATTTTCATTTGTTTTAGATTTATTTTTTTATTTGGGTTTTTCATTTGATTAAATTTAAAGAATACTATAGAAGATATTGAAGATGTTAGGGTTTAGGGTTAACACTTTATTTTCTCACATTTCTAGTTACCTTGACATAAATTATAGCACCTAGAGATTTATCCTTGGTTATCCTTCATTCTAAATATGTCATCTATTCACTTATTATTAAATCTTATAATTATCAATCTATTTAAACTCATAACATGTGTGCATATGGTCCATGATGATGACAACCCTCTTATATTAATATGCTATGGTTTATATCCCATGTGATGGAATCCCATCTCTTTTGATTTATAATGATGTTATTATACCTTATAATAATATTTTTATGTTTTTTTATAAATAAATCATATGAAAAAATTGTAAAAAATATTAAGTAATATATAATTAAAGATGAAAAATAATGGGATTACCCACTCACCAAATTTTCTTAAATGTACTTGTAAATCTATTTTCAAAATGTAATACTATTCACACAATAATATTTCATTATATTTATGACAAATAATAATATCCATGAGACACATCTTATTGGATTTTTGAATACTATACAATAAATGAGGAAAAAAACTCTAATTAGACCATGACTACATATTAATATGTGATCTTGCTCTTCTTTATTGTTAGATAGAGAAAAAAATACTCAAATAATAACATTAAAGGAGGGGAATATGACTAGGGGCTAAAACATATGTATAATAATATGTATGCTTAAGTAACATGTGAAAACAATAATCTTTTAATTATTTTTAGTTTTCACAACATTCTTCCTTCATGTCACATCTAAAGTCATCATCAACATCACATAGTAATAGATGTCAATGTTCAACATTCAAATTTATGATTAACATCATTTTGATATTATATAAATGTTATATTAATTTCCAAGGATTAAGTTTTAGTGAAGAAGAGGTCTTTGATGTTAAATATATTCATAGATTTATGTAAAATAATATTTCAAATGTTACAGTTTCATAATATTAAACTATTGTAATGCTATACTATATTATATAATATTATAAATTATTACTTGTTGAATATTAGATAATCGTCTTGAAAAAATTATAGACTTAATTACAGTTCAAATGATAATGGTCTTTTATTTATAAAATTTAATATGACATAATTTTTTTTCTTTAAAACACAATGATGACTACTAAAAATATACTAAAAAAATATAACATAGAATAATAAAATTTTCTTGATCATTACTAAACTTAGAATATTTAGGTCCATATTATAAAGAGAAAAAAAGCATATAGATTATATATGAGGATAAAAGAGAAGAGGAAATATGGAGAGAAATGACTGAGGAAGAAAGGGAGAAGGAAGGTGCAATGATGAAGAAGGTGACATGGGAGAGGAATAAAGAGTTAGGGTTGGAAGGGTGAGGGAGGCAAGTGCTCCTAAGTCCTTAGGCTTTTGGTTATAAAATAAATTAAATGTAGATAAATATACAAAGTAATCCATAATGAAGCTAAAGGATAGACGACACTTATACAAATTAAAGAAAGAAAGTACACATTTAAGAATATAGAAGTAAATATAAAGGAAATGATAAGGAAAGAGACTATCAAGTAATTTTATATGCAAAGAGGTGGAAGTTCATGAGGGAGATAAAGACTTGATATTTATTTGATATAATGCAAAGAATTTATACAAGGGATAAAGTGAGCAACTGCATAAAATAGTTAAACTAAAACAAGTAAATTATAATACCCACTAACAATGACCCATTAACAATGTAATAAAATATTATACTAGCATCCCCCCTTATTACATTACAAATCTATCCCCTAAAAGATCTTATTCACTTTGCTAAAGGACCCCCTCTTAAGGCTTTCATAATAAAACTTGTTGAAAACAAAATGTATATACATATTTGTGAAGATCTTCCTTGAAGAAAAACATCTCAAATCACCTGTGGGGCTCCATCAACCTATCTTGTGACCCTCAAAATGGTGTAGGCCCTAGCTAAATGCCCAAGCTCTTCCTCCCATGAATTCCTAGATCATAGATTCCCAAACTATTCTACAACAATCCATATTGAGCTCTCCAAACACATGACTCCATAAAGTTGTTTGATGACCCTCAGAAGGGTATAATTCTTGATCATAGCCTAGAGTGCTCATTGGAAAACCATCCATATTGAACTCTACACCAAACCCCTTACTCGTCTCCAAAATCCAAACTTCACAATATATGTATTATTTAAATATGTCACCAATAGTAAGGAAGAGCAAAAAATAAAGCCAAAAATGCTTCTCATGCAAAGCACCATCAGAAATCAAGAAGCTAAGTTGAGATGATGGAAATTCCCACATCCTTCAATGCCACCAACCTCCAATAAGATGGCTCAAAGTATGAAATCATGAGGTTTCATTCTTGATCTTAAAGAAAATATAGTGTTCAAGTAATGCATCAAATCAAGAATAAATTCTTCCACATCGAATACTTGTTCAACTAGTTCCTTCCTTTTTCAAATGAAGAAAATAGGTGTTCCACCTTTTGGGAGGTGGAACACTTACTAGGATTTAGGGACCTAGACCAATTTTCTTCAAGTGTCATTCAAGGAAGCCCTCAAGATCCCAATCCAAGGATAGAATGAGGGAAAGAGATCTGAAATAAGGGTGTCCTAAGGTGTGATTAAAGGAAAAAAGGGGGCTCACCACCGAGCAAGGCTTGGAAATACAAGAAATGAATGCAACATGCAAAACCTAACTAGATGACCTAGGAAATGAAACTAAAAATTAGGATAACAAATCAACAATGAATAGAGGTGCACCTAGAAGAAATGTGAGGTCAAAACAAGCTCCAAAACCATAAAATCCCAATCTTTAATTCCCACTGGGACTCATACGCTAGTTTGGGAAATTTGGTCCTAGACTAGGGTTTTTGTGCCAAAGCTAGAATCTCACAGGGACATATCTGAATCTCCTAAAACTTGAAAAATGTTAGCACTAAGAATTATACACCACAAGTGATGATTTAGTTCTAGAATTATGGCTTGACTGAAATTTTGGCATTCTCTGGTGATTTCCTATAGCTTTCTTCCTGCAAAATCTTTGAGTTAGAAACCCAAAATTTTGACCTAAAATGACTTTCTATGATCTTGCAAGTGAGGAGACAACTTCAACAAATTTCTTCAATCTTGCAACTTAGTCTTCAAAAATCCTTCAAGACACAAGACACCTAGATTTGCAATCACACATATAGAGAGAAGGAAAAACTTGTTGATTGTTAGATAATAGGGGTTTTCCTAGGTAAAACCTCATTTAGGTAATTAAACCTTGTGATGAAACAATGAAACATGAACAATGATACCAAGAATGATGTATTCAAATGCAAATCAACAATCTAGCATGAAGTGGCCATGTAGAATGTATATCTTGATCTTGAATTGGATATGAAACAATGCTTAATCTTGGATCTTGAATGCTACATCACAACACTAGCTCAACAACATGCTTGATGCTTGATGACCTTGACATGATAATGGATCTTGAATTGTTGCAACAAATGATGAAGAAATATGCCCTTGAATGCCTTAGAAATGCTCTTGTAAACTCTCTTGACACTCTTGTGAATTATTAGGATGCTTAACTCTTTATTTCTAGGTTGATATTATGATTGCTTAGTTGAAATAATGATTTGAAACCTTGTTTATATAGGCATTCTATCTAAATTACCGTTTATTATATCCCAAATGCCAACATTCATGAAATTTGAATTCAAAACCTTGATTTCCTACTCAAAACCCTAAAAAGGGGCCAAATGGGGCTCATACACCATTTTTGGCATATAGGACCCATTTGGGTGGGACTCATATGCCCAAGGTGGTGTATGGGTCCCACCAGGCCTTTTGAGGTAGAGGAAATATCAAGGAGTTGGAAAATTAAGTGTATTTGTTGATTATGTCAGGATCTCTATTGAGATAAGCCTCAGGATGCATAATAAAAGGTCTTGGGGCCTATTAATGATGATATGAAGGTCATAAATTCAAGAGGGCCCAAAACTTAATGTGAAGGTATAAATAAATACACTTTATAACACTAAATTATGGCAAAATTAGGTCAATTTAGCTTAAAAGGGCTCTAAACCTAATATAAGTGTGTAAAACACATTATAACACTAGATCAAGGTGACATTAGGTCCATTTTAATGTTAATCATTCCCAAATTAAGTGTGAAAATGTAAAGGGATACATTTTTCTACACTACACTTTCAAATTACTTATCATCATATTTTCTATCAATCTTTGTGAAAGTGGAAATCACATAAACCTGATTAACTCCTTTGATAGGTACACTATTCATCTTGAAGAAACAATAACAAAATTTTTGGATTCCACAAATAATGCAACCTTACAAATCATCTACCTAACACCTATTGATTAATTATAAAATTTTCATTCTAATAGTTAATCTTGCTCAAAAGTAAAGCATATTACTTGGCTTTCAGTCTTCACTTCCTTAGTTATGCCATAATAAGCCCTTCTAGCAACTTGTATTAGAGAGGATCGGCTTGTCCAATCACACATAAACGGGCCTATTATTCACCTTCTCCAATTTTATTTCCTTAAATAATAGATTTTAGGAGTAGAAAGTAAACAAATCTTTGGTTTCCTTTTCACATTTTTCAAACCATAGTCTTTCCTCAGTCTCCAAAATGCCTTTCTCCTCTTGAATGGAGACTTGAATCTATAACTTAGAAAGGATTCCTTCTAGCACTTTATGAATACTTCTATAATGAAGAACTTAATCATAAATTATTTGAAACAGGGAAATAACACATGACTAACATATGGATGGTGTATATGCTCGCCAAGTATTCAAGAATTAACTCAAAAAATCTTTGAATAAATCTTTTATGTTGATCACCACCATAGTGCTTACCTGAGGAAGTGTAAAGAACTATTGTATGTGTTTCTAATAGGGCTTCTATGCTTCAGAAGATCCTTACATCCTTTCACTAATTGTACTAGAGTAGAATTCCTAAAGTTTGCTTCAAACTTAGTCTAAATCACCAAATAGTTTTAATACATCTTCACAAGCTCGAACAAAGATCTTATCGCTCTGTCTTGGAATGAACTTCAATTTTTGTATGCCTCTATATTTAGATGACTTATTTTTCTCTTCAATCTACTCTTTCCCAGATTATGCTTAGCAAATCAAATGTGATGAAAACTGCCTCTACCCTCAAACCTATAATCCACCTGCTTCATTATCAAATCCTTCACAACATAAGTGGCAACACGTACTCCTCCTTATACTTCTTTTCATTTCCATTTCCCACCAGATGTAGATGCTTCATTGTGATTAAATTTGGCATTTTATCTTCATCTATCTCCAGGCGAGCTTCTCATCTTGTTGATTGACAACTCTGATACTAGATAAGAAGGGGACAAAGACTCTAAATTCATTCAATAAAATAAAAAGAATTTATACAAGGGATAAAGTGAGCTGTTGCATAAAATAGTTTAACTGAAACTGTTAGAGTAATAAGGTTAATTACTTAATTAATTCATATCGATTAATTAATTAAGTCGCCTTTTACTTTATTTTCACTTAAGCGAAACTTAGGCCCTTTAATAATTAATTAATAATTAATTATTCATCCTAGTGTTTTCACTTTAGGGTTTCAATCTCTTTTCTTAAGGATTGATCTCTTTGTAATTATTCAATTCTTGATTATGCATTTTTTGCTTCAGGCTTGTAGATCACCATTGTTGTGTTTTGTTATCTCTTCTACATGATAGGTTATTTTCTTGTAGGTGTTCACTGGGTTATGTGAGGTTGGTTTATCAACTTCAACATGGTATTGATTAGAGCTTTAGATCTACCACTTCATTTAAAGATATCAAGTTTCCACAATCCATAATGTAGATTTCAGTATTGCTTCTAGATTTTTGAGTCAAATCCAGAAGCAATACTGAAATCTATCGCTTCATGTTCATCTTTCGAGGGATCTTGCCTTAAAGTGAAGTTTTTGTGCATTTTGAGTCAATTTGGACCTCACCATCATGCTCAAAATGCTCAAATTAGTCAAGATTGACCTTTCTTTTGTCAAATTTGGATTCATGGTGTTAGATCTGCAAGGGTTTGAAGTTTCATAGGGTTTTTAGATCGAAAGGGTACCTGCAATTTTGGAGTGTTTTCAGCCTAAATGAACCTCACCATCAGGTTCATAGTGTCAAGAAATCTAAGAAATTTTTTTTAAAAAATAGTGTGCATAGGTGCCGCCATCAATTAAGCGCTGGCGGTTAACTGCTAGAGGTTAATGCTAGCAGTTAATGCTTGTGGCTAGCCTAATTGCCAGGTTTCTCCCAAACCCTTTTAGAGCAATTTTGGTAGTTTGGCCATAACTTTTGCATGTGAACTCAAATTTTTTAAAATGAAATATTGCTGGAAAGCTAATTTCGTTCTGGATCTAGTGAAGTAGGTCTTTTTTCCTAGTTTTCCTATTTTTTCTACATTTATTGCTAGTCAAAGTTAGAACTTCTATTTTGTGCTTCTGGGGGCATATCTTTTACATACAGTCTCCATTTTTCAAAAACAAATAGGCATTAGAAAGATCTTATAGTGCTCTATCCAAGTCTACAAATTATTTCATCAAAAAATTTACCATGTACACAGAGAATTATCTGAAGTTTTTTATGCTTTTTTTAGCTTTCCAGCTTTCAGATTTGTTTTTTGGTTTTTTCCAAAAATCCTTCTTCTCAGATGTAGTTTTTTTTGGACCTTATGGGATCACATTGCATGTATTTATCATTTGTAAATGCACTGAAATAAAGTGCCTTAGCTTTGTATGTCTAGTATTGTGATTCTTGCTCATCATATTATGCCATTATTGTAATCACACTATTCTATAAAGTGCCATGGCGGGGTTGATGTTTTCCTTTGTTTGCCATCATATCTTTGTCTAGTGAGTGTTCATTCCATGAAAGTAGTGAATCGCATAGATCTTTCCTCATGCATGTGTTCCTTTGTTTGCACACCCTTTATACTTTGCTGGTGCTTTCATGTTTTCACATTCAGATGTTCTTGGTTCTTCTTCATGCACTTCTTTTTGGCATTCAGTTTTAGTGTACCTATCATGACTCTCCCTTGTTAGAATTATGGGGGGAGTTTTACTGTTGGCGATATTGCTTCCTTGGTTTCATTAGAGTGAGATATGTATTCAATATGTGTTCCTATGTACTTTTAGATACAACGTATATCAATGGTCGGTTACTTGTATTTCATTGAGATGGATCACTTACCATATGGACACTCTTGCATTCAAGAGGTGACCTTCCATTTTTACTTGATAAGTTATTCAGAATATTGGTACTTGTGCCATCTATATATTTGATTTCTTGATGTTTTCCATTGGATTCAAGTAGTTTCATTGTGGCCACTCATACAAATTCTTGTCTTATTGATCCTGATCATCATATGTTTCAACAAAGGTTCTTCTTTCAAAATTTCAGCAGTCATTCTATGACAGTGTTTGTAGCTTCTTCATGCTTGAGTGGTGTTTTTCATGTTCATCCTTTGTTCCTATCTTTTGGGACAATTTCTTCTTGGTTGGATGCTTCTTCATTCTTCACTCTTGTTGGAGGCTTCTTTAGTCCTTCACTCTTGTTTGGAGGCTTCTTTAGTCCTTCAATTGTTCCTATTCTTTTTGGGACATTCTTGTTTGGAGATTTCTTAGCCCTTGACATGTATTTCTTTCTTTTGGAGAGGATTTTTTCCCATGAGGTTTTCTCCTTTTCTCCTATTTTGAGAGATCTTTTACATTTGTACATGGGTACCTCATCGGACCTATTTGTTGAGACCCATCTTTGCTTTCATGCATTTTGTCCTTAGTTTTTAGCTTCTCCCTAAGTTCATCTTAAGGCAGATTGTTGGAGTAATAAGGTTAATTACTTAATTAATTCAATCATATGGATTAATTAATTAAGTCACCTTTTACTTTATTTTCACTTAAGCTAAACTTAGGCCCTTTAATAATTAATTTTCATCTTAGGGTTTTCACTTTAGGGTTTCGATCTCCTTTCTTAAGGATTGATCTCTTTGTAATTATTCAATTCTTGATTATGTATTTTTCGCTTTAGGCTTGTAGATAATCATTGTTCTATTTTTTTATCTCTTCTATGTGATAGGTTATTTACTTGTAGGTGTTCACTGGGTTCTGTGAGGTTGGTTTATCAACTTCAATAGAAACAGGTAAATTGTAATACTTGCTAACAATGACCTATTAACAATGTAATACAATATTATGCTAATTCTTCATATATAAGAATAAGGGGGGGGGGAGATGAAAGAAAAGAGAGAAGTGTTGAGAGAAGTGATATAAGAATTTAAGAAAGATAAATAAAACAAGAGTGGCCTTTATTTAATAATTTAAGGAATTTGGAATGGAAACTTTATAATCTTTCTATGATAAACTATGTTATCTATTAGATTTATGCATCTTATTCTACCCATACCTCTAACATAGATACCCCATCTACCATTATTTCACCCTCAATTAGCCATCCCATGACACCACTAGTATTTCATAATTTAAAACCTACTTATTTCCCCTACATCTTTCATCAATATAATAAGATACATGCTATTTATGATTTTTAATTATCTAGTTATGTATTATTTAAATAACTAAATTTATCTCTCTCTCTCTCTCTCTCTCTCTCTCTCTCATCTTGGTTGACATGGTTAGAATGAAGAAAACCATCATTATTTATAAGTTGAATCTTATATTATTATTAATTATTAGATCATAGGAAATGTTTATTGTTTCAATCTAATATCTAACCCCAACCCACATTTAATTTAAATAGAAATTCATGACTATGATATTTTATTTATGGGTTAATAGAAATAATTTAAAGGTTAGTGTAGGCATGAATCATGAATAATTTACATCAATGAAAAACATGGTTAAATAAATTATGTGTAATTGTTAATCATAAAATTGTTTATATTTTAGGGCGATGCACTTTTAGTCATTCTCGTTGTGTAGTTTTTTGGTTTAAAAAAATGGTAAAATATGATTTATAGAAATTTTATTCATAACTATAATTACTAATTCTACATAAAATTTTAGATTCAAGAATAATTTGTAAGTATTAGTAAATACATATATATACATAGATACATAAATGTATGTATTTATGTAACTATCTATCTATATATGTATGTATGTACATATGCATGCATGCATGCATGTATTTATGTACATATGTATATGTATGCATGTATGTATGTATGAATGTATGTATGTATGTATGTATGTATGCATGTTTATGTACGTATATGTGTGAGTATAATGTTATTTATCTTGTGTAGTGAACATGGTTATTCTTTTCATAAATATAAATAGGGAGATTATTTTTATTGTAGTCAATTTCAAGGGACCTACAGACCATAGGGGTGTATAGATCAAATTGTAATATTATTTTGAATTTTTTGACTCATATTATAAATTATTTAAGATATCTTAGTGAAATAATAGAAAATGGTATTTTCTTTTGTATGGTTTAGAACATAGAGAAAACATGCTTCCCAATCATTTCATTGAAGGGAAACCCTAGAGATCTCAATCAAAAGGTATACAGAGAAAAATATATTGCAATAGGGCTCTCTTAAGGTATGATTGTAAACTAATGAGGGTTTCACCACAAGGATAGGGCTTGGAAAGGAAAATGAAATTAAAATCAAAATGGTTAAACCTAGTATGATGCAATCTTTCACTAAATGACCTAAAAATACATGAAAATCATGACAGAAAGTTGTAAGATAAAAGGTGTGCACCTAGAAATATGAAGAAGACTAGATGAAGGCCTAAAATGCTAAAAACACTTATTTTAAAGCCTATTGAGACTCATACACCAATTTGAGATATTTAGTCCTAGATTAGGCTTTCTAAGAAACTAAAATTTAGCAAAAGGGTATCTAAAACTGCAAAAATCTGAAAAATGACCTAAATTGGGACTTATACACCAGAACTAGTATATCAGTCTAGTTAGGGATTTCTGGAACTTCAAAGCTTGAATCTAGTCTCCAATTCTTGCTCTGTCCTTTCCAATTGATTTCTAAATCTGAAACCCTAATTTGCAACCCATAGAAGCCTTCCAATGATCTTCAATGCAAGGTGACAACTTTGAAAACTTTCTCCAAGCTTTCTCTTCAATATGTCCCCAACCTAGACCTACAAATCACACATTAAAGAGAGTGAAAAATGTTGTTTTGTTATTGGAAAGGGGTTTTCCTTGGTCAAACCTTGAAATGAAATGAAATAGGAATGGAGAATGAAGTATGAACAAAATATGATGTTACAACTCACCAAACCCTAGCAATAAAATACTGCAAACATGTATGAAGTGGCTCTAATGGATGTAGATCTTGAATCTTGCATGAATGTGATAGATCTTGAATGAAATGCTTGATTGAATCATGAAACCCTACATCACAATTGTTAGCTCCAAAATAAACATGATGCATGATGACTTTGACATGATGCTTGATGCTTGAATAATGCTCTAAATCACTTGATAATCAGACCTTGAATGCTCTTAAATGCTCTTGTAAACACTTGAATGCTATTGTGAACTCAAACTTTCTATAGGAATGCTCATTCAACTTGCTAGGTGATCTCTTCAATTCTTAGGTGAAAATGAGTGAAGGAACCTTGTATTTATACTTAATTATGCAAAAAATATCAAAATTACAACATTACAACCTAACATCAGATCTAGGTGGATAAAATCCTACCAAAATTCTTAATTAATTTTAATTTTGGGTCACACGGGGCTCATACATCGTGTATGAGTCCCATTAGGCATAAATTATGGGACCAACTTCAAAAATGCTTAGAAAGGTGCAAAATCTATATCAAGGGACCCAAAACCCTAGGTGGGACTTATACACCCAAGGTAGTGTATGAGTCATAGATCACTAAATCTAAGCCACACAACCTAAAAAATACCTGAATTATGATTGGATCTTGATTTGTGTCAAGATTATCCTCAAAAATATGCATTAAATGAGGCTTATGGATGTAAAATAAAGCTAATTAAAGCATAAAGAAGCTCAATTATTTAATAAATCCCTAGATTAATGTGAAAGTGTGTTACAACATTTTACATTACTCCCAATAAGGTACTAGTGAAGTTCATTTAGTTCACAAGGACCCAAGACTTAATGTGAATATGTTAGACATATTACAACACTAAATCAAGGCCATGTTAGGCAGTACTTTTTCCATCATTACATCTAGCCCCCACTTTATTCAGAGGAGGAACTTTCTTCATACTCACACTAAAGGAGACCAACACACATCAAGAGTGGTCCAAATGTACCAACGCTAGTGAGATAGAATGGCCATGACCAAGAGGGTTGTGCAAGCCCCCAGGACCAAGGTCCTATGGAAAACTAATATAGGCACAAAATAACTCACATGAAAATGACATAAGAGCGATAACAAGGAACAAGCATACACTACCAAAGATGAGGGAAGAAAAAGTAAAAGAAGGCCTGATGGATCAAGCTTTGGTCATTTGTCCATCACGATTTGGATCAGATCTAGGTTGTTTGTTTGAAAAAATGCATGCTCACTCAGAGGAAATGAAACTTTAGGTTGTCTGTTGGGTGAGTAATCCAAGAAGGTGAGAGACATACACTCACGGTCGATATGCACTCGCACACACGTGAGTGGATAAGGGAAAGTCATGCCTCAAATCGGCTTTCTGTCAAGCCATACCCAAATTATACCTCCTGATAACTTTGATAAGGTGCCACACAACAATGAACTTCGAGCTTTATGAGGCAAGCAAAGCTTCATATGCTTGGAACTCATAAGCAAACAAGATGGCTCCACAGGAATGTAAAGTGTGCTATGAAAGGTGGCCATATAACAAAAACTGCAAATGCAACAATAAGGAATGCTCAAAGGATTCTTGCTTGATTCATACAAGGTATTAGCTTAGGGAACATTGTGCCTTATGTCTCCAATAGTGGACCAATCAAAGAGTAGAATATTCACAACTTATGGGATGCAATGTGCCACATCAAGCCACTAAGAGGAATATAACATGCTAAGAGAGATCACTCTCTTGAAGGAATCACACCCAATGTCATCCACAAAGTGAAAGAAATGTCACATGAAGTAAAAAGACTACACCATGAACATGAAAAAAGAAAAATTCAAAAGAATAATGCCAATGTATGCCCCCACTTTCAAGAAATTGCTAAACAACATCCTATGAGAAATTACTTTAAAGTAGCAAATGATCAATGCTAACAATAAAAAAGACATAAGAGCTAGCTTGAAAATCCCTATGCCAAGTCATATGTTTCTAAGTAAAACCATGCCATGCAAAAAAACAGAGAGGTGTTTCCCCCAAAATAAAACTCCAAACACACATAAAGGATCTATGGATTTGGGGTCAGCATGTTCTTTCTATGATGTTTTTAGAGAGAGCTCAAAATTGTCATCATTCCCCAAATACTCATAGAACTGGAAGAGTGACACAAAGAGAGTGAAAATAAAGAAAAAAAAAATTATTCAACATGGAAGAGACATGAATGTCTTGACGCCTTCCATCATCCACAAAAGGAAAATATAAGACAAGGAAAATATAAAGGAAAATATTTTGGGTCAACATAGAAGAGACATGAATGTCTCAACACCTTGCGTCATCCCCTAAAGGGAAACACAAGGAAAATAAAAGATAAAGGAAAAAAATTTGGGTCAACATGGAAGAGATGAATGTCTTGACACCTTGTATCATCCCCAAAAGGAAGACACAAGACAAAGAAAAGATAAAGGAAAATATTTTGGGTCAACATGGAAGAGACATGAATGTTTCAATGCCTTGCATCATCCCCAAAAGGAAAACACAAGACAAATGAAAAAGGTAAAAGGAAGAGATAAAAGAGTTACAACATAGAGAAGAATGTAGGTACAAATAGAGGAATGCCACAAAGAGAGAGAGAATATCAAACAAAAAATTATGGGGGATCACTTCATGCACATGGAATCACATGAGAAAGAAATAATGCAAAAGACCAGTAAGGCACATGCGAGTCAACCTAAAATAGGTTGTCTACATCCAAATCATGTTCATTGTATACCGAAGACAAACAATAGAAAGTGTCTAACTAGGGTCATTACCAGGTTCAACACTCTTCTTAGGATAATTATCGTTTAAGATCATGGAAGAGGAAAGTTCAATGTATTCAATTCATTATGCACCTCCTCAAAAAATCTAGTATCTCCTCATCATCATCTAAATTAGTCACAATAGGAGGTCTAATGACAATGTTTAAAGAAGAGTTTAGCTCTTGTTGCTATTGTGCTATAGGATCTTTTTGTTGCAGCGAAGGGGTAGAGTCATCATGCATTGCTTCAATCAAGTTTGGATCTTGATTTTATTTGTTTATTTTTTCATTTAACATGTGAGCAAGGGCACAACATCTACGCCTATGCTCTCTAGCACCTCTATTTCTTTTAGTTTAGTTTTCAAGTTACGTTTGTGTAGGAGCGGTATGATCAACCATAGGTTTCATTTCTTCCCTAAGGGGAGGAACGAAAGGAACCATGGAAGGTTGTTCAAATACTTTCTATTTAACTTCAAGTAAACTTGTTTTATTCTAGGGGGTGTGACAAGATTATTTTCATTGTCTCCTGGTCTTTTGGGTATATGCAAAATCATCATGGAAAAAACAATCCCTTAAGTGGCAAAAAATTCAGAAAAATCAAAGTTAGGAAACTTGACGTAAAAATTTGAATAAGTTATCTATATTATTTCAAAAATATGTAAGAACAAAATCTGTAGAAAATTGAATGTAGTTTCTAAACTACTAGGTTTATTTAAAAAAAAAATCTAGTTGGTGAAAATTTGAAATTTCAATGCAGTAATACTTAAATTTTAGAGAAAAAAAGGTAGGTGTTTGTTTGACCACCCTAACCACAATAAAATGATAATATTTTTTTATAAGATTTTAGATATAAGTAGAGGACTCATGTATCGATGTGATGCATATTTTTTTGTAATTTTTTTCCAAGAAAATAATTAATTATGAATTTTGTATTACAACTTTTTAAAAATATAAAAAATCCTATGTCTGAACACCTTAACTTGGTTCAAACTTCATGAAATTCATTTTTTTTTTAATCCTATAGTATGCAAAGAATAGAATGTGACACATGTTTGGGATTCAAAAAATGTGATACCGTTTGAAAACTATAGATACTTTTCAATCAACCTATCAATCAGGACTTTAGTCGTAATTCAAATAGAAAATGAATAATAATTATTTATTAAATTCAAATTAAAGCACAATTTATATTGGTGAAAATTTGAGAATCTCCTTTAAAAACCCTTTTTGTTTCATCAATTTTGGGTTAAAAAAAATTCATCAACCACATACCTTACACATACCCATCATATCGCCACTTTTTGGCCCATCATGATCCTGCACATATGCTTTTGTAGGAAGTAGGTGAAGGTTCTGTCTTAGGTGAGTCTTGGCTATTTGGAATTTCTTCAGGTTCAATCATTGTTTCATCAATGATGGTAGGCTCAGTTGTAGGTCGAGGCATGTTTTGAAGGGATAATTCTGATATTTTCTTTGCCTTCAAGAACTTTTGGTAGGATTTGAAAAATAATTCTTCTCATGGTTTGATGGGTTCTATAGGCTTAGGCCGAAAGGAAACTAAGGAAAAGTTTCCACGAGAAGAAAAATGGTTAAAGCCACTATGATGGATGGTGAATATTTCATTGTCAAAGGGAAACATTAATCATTTATGTACAACTGAAGGGACTGCATTCATGGAGCAAAGCCATGGATAGCCTAGCTTCACACGAAATTGGTCCGATTGTGGGATGATGGAGAATGATATATCTAATGTTTATCTATTTGTAAAGGAAGGGTGATTGATCCCATCATAGGGAAAGTGAAACCGTTATGCATATTGATCCATGCTTTTGGTTTATCATAGATATCTTGATAGATTTCATGCAGAAGTAAGAATTCTTCAGTGATCACATTCTCTCCATAGATGGGATCTATTAATATCCCATTAGCGGGTTTGCCATGGATTTGACTAGCTATGTAAAGAGGACCATCAGGTGCATGTTTAAGTATATCTTGTGAGATGTAAGCAATCTCAATATGTTTTTTAGTTTCTCCCTTACAAGGAATGACATATATCAGTCCTACCATATCATCCATGGGATCATTATCTATAGGATCATGTTGAACAATATCATTTTTATCATCATCTGTATTAACATTCATCACATCATTCTTTGTAGTTTCGCTGGCTTTGAAAAATGAAATGTTATGACTAGGCATAGAGTTGGTAAAAATTTGCAAAATTTGGTTAGGAGGTGCAAAAAATTTATTTCCTTGATCGCTGACACCTCCAATGGTAAGATGACCAGAATCAATGAGGTCTTACACAAGATGTTTAAGACGCTTACAATGTTCTATATCATGTCCATTTTATCAGTGATAATGGCAGTAAGAATTTTGTCTATAGTTTATGGGTAATGGTTTATTAGGATCGAGAGTCTTCAAGGGAGGCAAGGTGATCATCTTCTATTCTAAAAGTTGTGTCCTTGTGTTGTGAAGAGTATCGAGTAAGGGAGTGAATTTCCTTTTCAGGTCCCCGTAGCTAAAGGGTATTGCGGCTTTAACAATAACTACTTGGTTATTGACATTCTGAGTTGTTTGTTGAGGGGGATTGAATTGAAGGAAGTCTTTTTTTTTTTTCTAAAAGGTTGAGAATTATTTTCATTTGTGAACTTAGAATTCTTAGTTCTATTAGAGGTGGATTTTGTATCGTGACTACTAACCAAATTTTGATAATCACAGAGAGCAGTAGATAAGTGCATGATGGAGGGGAATTTCATCATGGTAATATTATCTTGTATCTTGATTTGCAAATTTTCTATGAACATCTTTTGAAGGTGAGGGTTAGGAACCTTGACATCGATTTGGGTATAAAGCAATTGATAATGCGAGATAAAATCTGTAATCTTTTCTTCTTCTTTTTCCTTACATCTCATCAAATCGACCAAGGTCATCTTAGGGGTCATATGCACTTGGAAATGGTTTATAAATTCCTCAACAAGTTCATTGAATGAACAAATAAAGTTATATTTGGTAATGAAGAGAACCATTCCAAGATAGTATCTTTCAAGGACCTAGGGAAAAGCTTAGCTAAGAGTTTATCGTCAAGGATAAAATCACTACATAAGGTGGTATAAGTAGAAACATGGTTTTAAGGGTCTCCCTTTCACCCATATTTCTCAAATCTAGGCACCTCTACACCTTGTGGCAACGGTGTTCACAATATCTCCAAGGACAAGGGACTGCTTTTGACGTAATATGTAGGTGGGCCATTTTGATTTTGGTTGATGGTGGAAACTTATTTTTGAAGGGATGAAATGGTTTGCAAAAGTTGGTTTATGAGAGGATCATTGCTTGTATTATGAGATGGAGGTGAAAAGGTGAAGGTGTGTATGTGTTTGAAGGATAAGTTAATGGAATACTTATTGGTGGTAAGGCGGTAGGAGAAATGAAATGAAATGCCACAAAGGTACTAGGGATGCTAGTGGAAATACCCAAGGAAGGAATCACATTACTAGCAGGTTGCATTGTTGTTGTGACTTGAGGGTTGGTATAGGTAGGAATAGAGGAAATTTTTGTGGGAGGAGGAATTTGAATTCCTCCTTGGCTTGTGAAATTGTTCGTAGGTAAAGGACAACTAGTGTTTGAGGGGAAGTGTTTTCCAAAGATTTGAACTATGTTTCTCACAAGGTCAAGTCCATCTTCATTTTCAAGCATGCGATGAATATTAGCTATGGTAGGGATGATGGTAGTTGAAATGTTCTTTGTACTTACTTGATTTTGTAGGTTTGCTAAGTCTTCATGAATTTAGATTATGTTTTCTTGCAAAATACTAGCAACCATTATTACACTACTTGAAGGTAAGGAATTGTTAAGGGCATGGTCCATACCTAGTGTACTAGTGTCAATACTAGGAGTGAAAGTGCTAGACAACCCAAGATCCATGACGATTGTGCTATTGCAGGATGACATGATTCTAGAACTTTGTCTTGAAATAAAGTATTAGCAATAGGACACCAAATACTCTTGCAAGGGATACCAAATGCAAGATGAATGCAAATGCAATTTAAGCTAAGTATAATGAAATGAATATAATAGAAACTCTGTAAACTAAAATAGAAAGTTATCAACAATAAATAGAAGATTATAAATAACATTTTAAAATCTAGAAAATACAGTTCAGAATTTGCACTGGGACTAAATCATCCAGAGGGGCGTATGAGTCCCAGTGATGGTTTTTTTCAAAAATTTCAAAAAAATTTAAGTGATTTTTATGCTTTCTAGTTTCTATGATCTATAATCTAAGTGCAAATGCATTTGATTTTCAATGATTTGAGATGCAAAAATGAAAGCCTTATGCACTTTCACTAATGCAAGATTTAGAATCCCTAGAATGCCAATTAACTAATACAAACCCTAATGCAATGTTAATGCAAGCAATATCTAGGATGATAATACACTTCAAATCATAATTATGATGTTCTAAATGTGGGTTCACCAAAATTAAATAACAAGAAAATGGGATTTTCTTTCGTATGGTTTAGAACATAGAGAAAACACACTTCACAATCATTTCATTGAAGGGAAACCCTAGAGATCTCAATCCAAAGGTATACAAAGAAGAAAGAGATTGTGCAATAGGGTTGTCTTAAGTTTTGATTGTAAACTAATGAGGGCTTTACCAACAAGCTAGGGCTTGGAAAGACAAATGAAATGCAAATAAAAATGTTTAAACCTAGTATGATGCAATCTTTCACTAAATGACCTAAAAATGCATGAAAATCAAGACAAAAAGTTGCAAGATAAAAGGTGTGCACCTAGAAATCTAAACAAGACTGGATGAAGGCCTAAAATGCTAAAAACACTAATTTTAAAGCCTGCTAGGACTCATATGCCAGTATAGGTGATTTAGCCCTAGATTAGGTTTTTTGGGAAGAAACTGAAATCTAGCAAAAGGGTATGTGAAACTACAAAAATCTAAAAAATGACCTAAAATCGGACTTATATGCCAAAACTAGCATATTAGTCTAGTTAGGGGTTTTTGGAATTAAAAACCCTAATTTGCAACATGTAGACGTCTTCCAATGATCTTCAATGCAAGGTGACAACTTTGACAACTTTGAACACTTTGACAACTTTCTCCAAGCTTGCTCTTTAATATGTCCCCAACCTAGACCTACAAATCACACACTAAAAAGAGGGGAAAATGTTGTTTTGTTAGTGGAAAGGGGTTTTCCTTGGCAAAACCTCATTTTGGAAATAAAACCTTGAAATGAAATGAAATAGGAATGGAGAATGATGAATGAAAAAAATATGATGTTGCAACTCACCAAACCCTAGCAATAAAATGCTACAAACATGTATGAAGTGGCTCTAATGGATGTAGATCTCGACTCTTGCTTGAATAGGATACATCTTGAATGAAATTCTAGCTTGAATCATGAAACCCTACATCACAATTGTTAGCTCCAAAAAAAATATGATGCATGATGACTTTGGCATGATGCTTGATGCTTGAACAATGCTCTAAATCACTTGATAATTAGACCTTGAATGCTCTTGAATGCTCTTGTAAACACTTGAATTCTCTTGTGAACTCAAAATTTCTATAGGAATGCTCATTCAACTTGCTAGGTGATCTCTTGAATTCTTAGGTGAAAATGAGTGAAGGAACCTTGTATTTATACTTAATTATGCAAAAATTACCAAAATTACAACACTACAAGCCAACATCAGATCTATGAGGATAAAATCCTACCAAGAATTTGAATTAATTTTAATTTTCGGCCACATGGGACTCATATTCCCAAGGTGGCATATGAGTCCCATTAGGCATAAATTATGGGACCAACTTAAAAAATTCTTAGAAAGGTGTAAAATCTAGATCAGGACCCAAAACCCTAGATAGGACTCATACACCCAAGGTGGCATATGAGTCCTATATCACTAAATTTGGGCCACACAACCTAAAATCATCTGAATTATAATTGGATTTTGGTTTGTGTCAGGATTATCCTTGAAAAGATGCATTAAATGACGCTTGTGGATGTCAAAATAAGGCTAATTAAGACATAAAGAAGCCCAATTATTTAATAAAGCCCTAGATTAATGTGAAAGTGTGTTACAACACTTTACAACACTCCAAATAAGGTACCAATTAAGTTCATTTAGTTGAAAAGGGCCCAAAACCTAATATGAATATGTTAGACATATTACAACACTAAATCAGCCATGTTAGGGAGTGATTTTTCTGTCATTACACTTAGTACTTATTCTAGTGATACTTTAGTAGAAATTCTTAATCAAATGTCACAAAGTGTGTTTAGTGTTGTTTCTTTAAGTATAATCCAACTAAATGTTCCTAAAAAATATTAAAAGTGGGTTTTCCATATTATGCTCCTAATTTTCGTATTAGGGGGTCAATTATTTAGATTTACCCCCACAATTGGTATAATGAAACAATAGTATATGTGATAGACATACCATTTTGTAGATAAACAACCTCCTATTATAGGATATCACTTGGTGAGAGGATTCATGTAGTATCTCTATCCCATAATGATATTGGTGATCACGTGGTTATTGCTTTCCAAAGGAAAGTAATCGAAGGTGTTATTGAGATTTTTATGTAGACATAGATGATATATTTAAGTTAGGTGGGATAGTACTTGATGAGGTATCCATGCAATTAGTTTGTACATCATGTGGATCATCATAATCAAAATTAGATTTCTATAATGCTACTAGGTCATCTCATCTCTAGAGGATCTTGACCATATTATAGATAATATTTAGATGAAATTCAAAGATTGAAACATTTTTTGTCTATGGACTTGATGAGCACATATGATGTTATATTTTCACAACTAGACATCCCTTTATCAAATTTTAGTGTGTACGTGGATCATGTCCTTGCAAATTTAGAGAGTTGAAAACCTAACTTGTACCATTCTAATGTAGATCAAGTCAAATACTTTGGTGGGAATAAATATATATCAGATTAAAATACCATCTATAAATTGTTTTTCCACTCCTTAATAGTTAATAACACCTAATGCATTAGAGTATCTTTCAAGAGGAATGAGTTTTATAGAGTTGATGTCTTCAGGTTCCATACTATTTGAAATTCATAGTTCTTAACATATATCATTGTTACACTTTTAGATGAGAGATATTCAGTAGAGGTAGAGGCTTTTTTGTAGACTACAAATGCATATGGGCTGATGCAAGAAGTTGGGTACACAAAAAGCTCAAAAAGTGGAAATGTTTTTGTTGTTTTTCAGAATTTGTCACACTTGGATTGAAAATTTGAGGCACTTACACAATGAATTTTTAAAAAATTTAGTACTATGAAATCTAGAATTTTGAATCTAGTTTTCAAATATGTAAATTATTAAAATACCCAGATTATATAAATTAAATTTTGATAGGGATCTATAAAAACCACTTTTTAAAAGTCCCTGTTTTTTTACCATACCAAGCAGGTGTACGGACAACACTTTTTGACCCAAATAAAATTATTTTGCTAATTAATTTTGGGAAAAGAGAGCTAACAACATAAAGTTTGATGTGGATTTTTTTTTCTAATTTTTGGTTGAATATTTTTTTTTTTAATTAAATTTTTATTGGCCTTAATTGATGTTTTTTAAAATCAATGTGTATGAACAACATAATTGGACCTAAATAAAACATTTTTTTACTCTTTTTTTTTTCATTGTGTAGAGAATTGTTTGAAGTTTGATGCCATATAATTTTTTTTACAAGAAACATAACCAATAAAAAGTTATTAAAAAACCAAAAAAACCTAATATTTCAAATTTAAAGACTAGTTTGCTTAGAAATTAATTAAAAAATAGAAAAAATAATCCAATCTTAACAAAAGTTATATATTTAGAAAGTAGACATTGTTTTCTGTAATGGGTTTTAATTTTATAGATTCATTAAGAAAAAAAGTCCATCAACTATGTTGTCAAAGTTGGACATTCTTCTTCAATCTGCCTTAGTTTTTTAGTTGCAGGTCAAAGGCTAAGGCTCAGATTTCCAAGCCTTTTGCAAGCCTAAAACCAAGGCTGGATGTGGTGTGGAAATACAAATTTTAAATAACGCGTACGTGTTATAGAAACGCATACACATTATTCAAATGAAACACGTACACGTTTCATAACGCATACACGTTACCCATTGACCTGTTGGGAAAACGCAACATGTACGCGTTGTGAAATGCGTATGCGTTTCTTGAACATAACACATACACATTTTGATAATGCGTACGTGTTTCTAATATAGCCGTTTTTCCCTAGTTTGGAAAATAGTGGTAAAACACGATTTTCCTACAACAATCCTTTTCTGTAGTACGGTCTGAAAGTGTCATTTTTTGCGTTTTTTATTACAAATTTGTCTTGTGCAGGGCATATTCTATTCAAATTGTTGGAAGAGACAAAGTGCAGGTTGAATTTTCTGAAGTGGAATCATGTGCAAGAACTTTTTACAAGAAGATTTGGGAAAAGTGAATTTTTGGATGTACTCATGATGTTTTTGTACTTCAGAGTTTATAGAAAAAATGATCTTCATAGTACATAGTTTAATGTGAATATTTGAAGGAGGTGGAAATTTGAAAATCAGTTTCTTGAATTATTATTTTTTCATCAAAGAGGGTTTGGTAATAATGGGTGATAAGCAAAGACAAAAAAAAAGATGTAGAAAGTTAATGATACCCGAAGAAATTCAAGCAAATAAAGATAAGGAGGCAAAAAGACAAAGGGAAAGGAGAGAAATGATTCATCAAATGAAATATTTGGAAGCATCTAGTTCCAATAATGTTGAAGAGGAAGCTATGAATGATGAAATGAATGTAGATGATACAAATGTGGAGATGGTGAATATGGAAGAAAATGCAATTACGGAGACAAATCCAACTATTCCTTCAACTTCAACTTTGAATGATATGCAAACAACTTCAGGCGTGTCTTCAAATCCACCTCCTGGAATGATATGGAAAATGCACCTATTCAAACAATCTATCCAGGTATGTGTTCAAACCCAAGTTTTCATAATATTGATATTGCTTGTTTAGATGAAGCTGGATACACCATTGATGAGATCAATAATATTAGGGTTGAAATAATGAAAAAAAAGAGAAAATGATGAAATTATATCTTATGAGAATGTAAATGAGAATGAAATCCCTAATATTGATGAAAATGAGTATGAAATCCCTTTTACATTTGAAAATGAAAATGAAACCCCTTGTGTGAATGAAAATCAAACTCCATCTATGGATGAAGGTGAAAATGTTTTATTTACAATTGAAACAGATGTGCTAGATAACCTTCGTGGTAAAGATTCTTCAAGACAAATTAGAAATTATGGAAATAAAATATATAAAATGTTTTTTTATAGAAATAAATTAGGATTCCAATGTCAACTCATGGTGCAATTGATGAGAATGTTGAAAATGAGAAAAGTGATGAAAAAATTAGGTGTTTTTGTAAAACCAAAAATGAAAGATGATTCAGTAGAACAAGTCATATCTAGTGTTGCTAATGCTATTGATGTTATTGGTAAGAAAATTCGATCAAAAGATAAGAATGCGGCTCGTCGTGCAATAACAACTGCTCTACTTGATAAAGTAGCTTCAAATAAAAGAATGTTAAGTAAGATTAGTAAATGTATAAACTTAAATCCTAGAACTTTGATAAGAGCATCTAAAACAAGAGAAAGTATTGAAAAGGATCCTATTAATCAATGTTGGAGTTTTAGTGGTAGACTCCCAAAATCAGACATGAAATTAACTAATGAAATTAAATCTTTAATCGAAAATTTTTGGCATGATAATACAAGAGTATCACCTAACATTAGAGATGTCTTAAAATTAAGGGTGGGTTCCAAAATTCATGAACCTCATCCAAAGCATCTCCTAGATATGACTCAAACTGAATTATATAAAAAAAATTTAGATGCTTCAATCTTACCATTGAATATTAGCATAAGTCAAAGATCATTTGAAAAGTGTAAACCTTTTTATGTTAGAATTAATAAGCAACGAATCTCTTGTTGTTGTAAGACTCAATGTACAATTTCATTATTATTATGATATATTTTGATATATACGATGCACTTTGCATGCTAACCAAATTATGCAGGACATTTGTGGTATTAATATGCCACCTGAAAGAATCAAAGATTTTATAGCATGTTTGTTTTGTAATCCCTCTTTAAATGGAAACTCATTTTTTTTAAAATCATGCATTTCTGGAGAATGTGATAGATGTGGTAATTTTTCATTATTAGGAGAATGTATGCATGAAAGTAGTTCAGATGAATTTGGAAAACAATTAGTGGATGTAAAAAAATTTAAAAATATTGAGTATTCTTTAAAAGATGGAAAAACAAGAAAACGTGTTGAGCTAATTGTGGAAAAAGTTAGTGTCCATGCTTTTATTACTGAATTTAAAGATAAGTTTGTACCTAAATATGTTCAACACTCTCAGAACACTCATTGGCTTGATAATCAATTTCGTTTATGTAAAAACACATTCCCAATTGGAACTATATTGTCAGTTGTTGATTTTGCTAAAAATTATACTCTTACTCCACAAGAAGTGTAAGGAAAATTAGATGCAGAAAACAATTCTCCTAATGTCAATACCTCAGGAAAGAATGTAGAAGTACTTTAAAAATTTCCAATTTCAGTCAAGTTAAGATACACTATGAAACATATTACAAAAATAGAGTATTTGACAATCACACATGAACGCCAGATATAAGTGGGAAAACCCTTACGAGAGAAAAACCCACCACACCAAGAGAAATCACTTTGTATTACAGTAATCAAAATTACATACAATTCTAGACTTATCTTTCTGGTGTCCTTATATAGCATCATTCATCATGAACCTTCTTTGAACAGAAAAACATCCAAGTTATAGCCTTTACAGATTTTAAATCCTTCACTGATACAGTTTGAATTCTTCACACTTCACTGTTGATCGAACTAATATCCAACCCCCAAGTGTCTGCAACTTGCAACTATATCCATGTTGAATTTTGTCTGAAGAACTTCCTTATAGAACCATCGCAACTAACTGTCTTCCAACTGTTCCCCTTCGACTCCTTCTATTCGTCCACTAGACTCCACATAGGACGGTCAATCGGTCAACAGAATTCGTATTGTATTGGCATCTCGGTGAGACACTAACAGTGTCTCGCCAATGCCACAAATACTTCTCATTGATGTCGCCAAGAGCCTCTGAGGTCGCCAAGATGTTATATCGAGCTCCAAGAGATACACCGAGACATCACATAGTCACCCTAACCTATCACTTTCACTAGAGGGTCATAGTGAATCACTAAGGTTACACTAAAGTCCCCAAACCTACTGAACACCAAGTAGAAGTTTGCAAGACTCACATCTATCGCCGAGAGTTCATACCGAACAACTTGAGTTACACCGAAAACATACACCTGTCGGCTAGACAATCGGCTTTCGTCGAGACATCATACTGAGATCCATATGTTTCACCGATGACCAATTGTCGCCAAGAGCTACCCTGATAGCCATCGGCTACCGGTAAGACATTCACGATCGCTAAGAGGTTTCTCCTATAGCTTTAAGTTATACCGAAGGCTTCCAACACAACAAGCTATCGGTGAGACATTTAACTCACGCTAAGACTTCTCATCGAGCCTGCCGAGTCACTCTGATGATCTACCTTTGAGTCTCTATCGATAAGAAATTTGTATATCGCCCAAACTTCATAACGAAGCCTTAGTGTTACACCGATAACTCCCAAGTGTGTCCCTATTGATATGACATTCACTATTTGCTAAGAAGTCTTCCCAAAACATTAGAGTTATCCCGAAGACATCAATACATACACTGTTGGCAAGAGAATAACACTTCGCTGAGACATCTTAGCGAGAACCTTTAGTTTCACTGAAGATCATAGTCGCCAGGAGTCTCCCCAATGCACGATTGAATGGCCTTTCGGCCAGAGGTCTCCCGAGCGCTATAAGGTGATACTGAATACATCATGCTATAGCGATAGACTCCACAGTGTAACCTTTCGACAAGACTTCTTCAGGGTCACAGCGACCTGTCCAAAACATGATGATACACACTGCTTGTCGGCCAGAAAAATAGGATGTCACATTGACTTGGCTCTAATGGAGGTTTCAGCCTGTAATGTTTGAGGCACTTTTTCCAACAATCTCCCACTTGACGAAGATCATTCAGGCACCTCTAGAGCACAAACAATACTTACTGAAAATCATGGGCACTAAGGCCCATTGAACTGGCACACCACCTGAACTTGTCTGTGCTCACTGGCTTCATCAATGCGTCTGCAATGTTCTCCAAAGTATCAACCTTTTCCAAATTGACCTTTCCATCCTCAACCATATCTCGCACAAAATGGTACTGTACGTCAATATGTTTTGTCTTGGCATGGAAAGTTGGGTTCTTTGCCAGACAAAAATGGCACTCTGACTGTCACATAAAATTGTTATTTCCCCGGCATCAAAACCAATGTTAGAACACAAACGTTTCAACCATACAACTTCTTTGCAAGCATGAGTAGCTGCCATGTATTTAGCCTCTATAGTGGACAAAGCAACTACAGCATGCCACTTGCTCATCCAACTCACTGCACCACCATTCAACATGAAAACATATCCACTGGTGGATCTTCTACTGTCAATGTCCCCTGCCCAATCAAAATCTACATAGCCACGAATGTTGAGAGTCCTCTATGATTCATCCGAATTCCCATGATAACACAAAGCAAAATTTGAAGTTCCCTTCAAATACCTAAACACCCTCTTCACAGTATCCCAATGTATTCTTCCTGGATTAGCCATAAATCGACTAAGTACTCCCACTGCTTAAGCAATGTCTGGCCTTGTACAGACCATTGCATACATAATACTTCCTACTTCACTAGCATAGGGTACACTGGTCATGTCCTCCATCTCAGTAGGAGATTTTGGACAGTCCTCAACAAATAGCTTCATTCCCTGCATGACTGGAACAACTAACTATTTGCAATCATTCATACAAAATCTCTCAAGAACAGTCCTGATATACTTACTCTGACTGAGACAAAGCTTTCTATTCTTTCTTTCCCTAGTTATCTCCATCCCCAAAATATACCTTGCTGCACCAAGATACTTCATTTTGAACTTAGCAGATAACTGAGACTTAAGATCAGAAATCATTAGCTTGTTATTTCCTATGAACAGCATATCGTCAACATAAAGAGCAATAACAAGCACTTGATCACTTTCAGCTTTATAGTATACACAGTAATCAGATTTTGATCTCACAAAGCCTAAAGATAATACATAGGTATCAAATTTCTGGTACCACATTCTAGGTGATTGCTTTAACCCATACAGAGACTTCTTTAATTTGCATACCAGTTTTTCTTTACCTTTCTCAACAAAGTGCTCAGGCTGGGACATACAGATTTCTTCTTCAAGATCTCCATGAAAAAATGTTATTTTCACATCCCTTTGTTCAACCTCTAAGTCATATGCTGCTACAAGTGACAATAGAAATCTAATGGACATCAGCTTTGCTACAGGAGAAAAGATTTCCCCATAGTCAATTCCCTCTACCTGGGAATAACCCTTTGCAACCAGTCGTACTTTGTATTTTTCTACACTGCCATCCAGACCAATCTTTTTCTTAAATATCCATTTGCAGTCCACAGGTTTTTTTCCTTTAGGCAAGGGCACTAGACTCCAAGTTTCATTTTTATCTAATGACGCCATTTCCTCATCCATGGCTTTCAACCAAGAATCTGAATCAGACATTTTAATTGCCTCCTTTACAGTCCTAGGCTCATCAGTGCTAGAAATCAAGGCATAGGCACAAGTAGAATCAATTAATGAGAACCCATACCTATCTGGTTGTTTCCTTTCTCAGGTTGACCTCCACATTGGCTGAGGCTAAGGTCCTTCTTCAGAACTTTCAAAATTTTTTGAGCTCTCCTCAGTTTCAGGTACATTTTGAATCTTCAATTCCTCTTTCTCTGGTGTAGGAGGAATTGCTGCTACATCCTTACTTTTTTCTGACTTTGTCTCTGACTGCAGATCCAAGGTGGAAGGTTTCAGCTCATGAAAGATTACACTTCTACTATATACAACCTTCTTTGTAACAGGATTCCAAAGCTTGTATCCTTTAATGTTAGCACTATAGCCAATAAAAATACACTTGTCAGCCTTGATCTCCAACTTAGATCTTTTTACATCTGGCACATGTGCATAAGCCTCACAGCCAAAGACTCTAATATGTCTAAGAGAGGGCTTCTTACCAGACCACGCTTCCAAAGGTGTCTTATCAACAAGAGCAGAGGTTGGAGACCGATTAACTAAGTAACATGCAGTAGCAGTAGCTTCAACCCAGAACTTCTCCTCCAAACCAACACTACTAAGCATACTTCGTGCTCTCTCCATCACTGTCCTATTGAACCTTTCTACAACTCCATTCTGTTGTGGAGTGTAAGGTGTAGTCTTGTGTCTTTTGATTCCATGGTCTTTACAGTATCTTTCAAATTCACCAGAACAGAATTCACCGCCATTATTAGTCCTTAAGCATTTTATTGTTTTACCAGTCCGATTTTCAACAAGATTTTTAAACTCCTTAAATCGACTAAACACTTTTGATTTACTTTTCAAAAAATATATAAATGCTCTTCTTGAATAATCATCAATGAATGATACATAGTATCTTGATTTAGACAAAGAAGGAACATCTACTCGACCAAACACATCCGAATGAATATAGTCTAACAAACCAGAAGATTTATGAGGACTGTCATAAAATGCAACACGATGATGCTTTCCATATATACAGTGTTCACATAATTCAAATTCCATATTACAGTCTTCAAGCCCCTCAACCAGGTTTTTGTTCTTCAAGGTTTTTAAACCTTCTTCTCCTATGTGGCCTAACCTATGATGCCAAAGAATAGTCTTCTCTGTAGGAAGTTTTACTTCTGTAGATTTTACATAATTAGGGATATTTCCCTCTTTATCTCCATGAGCAGCTTTCAGTGACTTCGAAGAGACACTGTTACACTGAACAGCTTGTGCATCCAGCTTGTACAGGGTACTGATTCGAGCACCTCTAGCCAGCACCATTGAACCTCTAGTCATCTTATAGCCACTTCCCGAGAACAAGACTTGTACTCTGATATCATTTAGCTTATTGAAAGAAAGTAAATTTTGATCCAGACCTGGTATGTGCATAACATCATTGATCCCCTTTATTCTGCCATCAGGGAATTGGATTCTGACTCTTCCACGGCCAACAATTTCCAAAGTTGAATCACTCACCAAGTACACCTTTCCACCATTGTATTCTTCATACTTTGTAAACCATTCTCTATAGATGTCATGTGGAATGATGCTCTAGAATTGATCAACCAATCATCATCTGATGCTTGAGTAGCCAAGGCTACAATGAAGGCGTCACCATCACTATGAGAAGAACCATTATCGGAAGATCCTTTCTTCTTCTTTTTCTCCTCTTTACAATCCTTTCGGACATGACTAGGTTTCCCACAGTTCCAACACTTCACGTTGGACTTCTTGCCAGGAGACTTTGATCTCCCCTCTGATTTCGATTTGGACATCTTATCCTTCTTCTTGCCTTCTCCTTTGACCTTCCTCTGACAGCCAGAGCCTTCTTTGCCATCTCAGAAGATTTTCTTCTCATTTCTTCTGACAGCAAAGAACCAACAATATCTTCCATTTTGAAACTGGATGTTGTACTCCCAATAGCCATCACTAGATGATCCCATGAGTCTGGCAAAGAACATAACAGAAGCATACAGTGATCTTCTTCTTCAATCTTTACACCAACAGATGTTAATTGTGCGAGCAGCATGTTCAATGCATTCAAATGATCAACTACAGACCCTCCTTCCTGCATTCTCAAAGAGTAGAGCTTCTTTCTCAGGAATAGCTTATTCACCAAGGATTTCCCCTAATAAATGGACGCCAATCTTTTCCATAAGAGAGAGGCAGTCTTCTCTTCATGCACATTGAGAAGAACTGAGTCTACCAAACAGAGCCTTGTTAGTCCCTTAGCTTTTCTATATGCAAGGTCCCATTCTTCTTGCTTCATGCCTGTAGGTTTAGTTCCAGACACAGCAAGCCAAAGGTCTCGATCTACTAAGAGATCCTCCATCTTGAGTTTCCACAATTCAAAGTTACTGCCATTGAATTTCTCTATTTCAATCTTCCCAGATGAACTAGACATCTTAATTTGTAAATAGAAATAACAATGTCTACAAGACTCCCACTGAACAGTATTGACTCAAAAAACCCAATGTACCCCCAAGGATAACACAATTGGCCAGGCTCTGATACCACTTGTAAGGAAAATTAGATGCAAAAAACAATTCTCCTAACATCAATACCTCAGGAAAGAATGTAGAAGTACTTTTAAAATTTCCAATTTCAGTCAAGTTAAGATGCACTATGAAACATATTACAGAAACAAAGTATTTGACAATCACACATGAACACCAGATATACGTGGGAAAACCCTTACGGGAGAAAAACCCACCACACCAAGAGAAATCACTTTGTATTACAGTAATCAAAATTACATACAATTCTAGACTTATCTTTTTGGTGTTATTATACAGTAGCATTCATCATGAACCTTCTTCAAACAGAAAAACATCCAAGTTATAGCTTTTACATATTTTAAATCCTTCACTGATACGGTTTAAATTCTTCACACTTCACTGTTGATCGAACTACTATCCAACCCCCAAGCGTCTGCAACTTGCAACTATATCCATGTCGAATTCTGTCTATAGAACTTCCTTACAGAACTGTCGCAACTGACTGTCTTCCAACTGTTCCCTTTCGGCTCCTTCTATTCGTCCATGAGACTCCACATAGGACAGTCAACTGGTCAACAAAATTTGTATTGTATTGGCATCTCGGTGAGACAGTAATAGTGTCTCACCGATGCCACAAATACTTCTCATCGATGTTGCCAAGAGCCTCTGAGGTTGCTAAGATGTTATATCGAGCTCCAAGAGATACACCGAGACATCACGTAGTCGCCTTGACCTATCGATTTCACCAGAGGGTCATAGCGAATCACTAAGGTTACACCGAAGTCCCCAAACCTACCGAGCACCAAGTAGAAGTTGGCAAGACTCACATCTATCACCGCCGAGAGTTCATACCAAACAACTTGAGTTACATTGAAAACATACACCTATCGGCCAGACAATCGGCTTTCGCCGAGACATCATACTGAGATCCATATGTTTCACCGATGACCAACTGTCGCCAAGAGCTACCCTGATATCCATTGGCTATCGGCAAAACATTTGCCACTGCTAAGAGGTTTCTTTGATAGCTTTAAGTTATACCAAAGGCTTCCAACACAATGAGCTGTCGGTGAGACATTTAACTCATGCTAAGACTTCTCACCGAGCCTGCCGGGTCACTCTGATGATCTACCTTTGAGTCTCTGTTGGTAAGACATTTGTATATCACCCAAACTTCATAACAAAGCCTTAGTGTTACACTGATAACTCCCAAGTGTGTCCCTATCGGTATGACATTCACTGTTCGCTAAGACGTCTTCCCGAAACATTAGAGTTATCCCGAAGACATAAATACATACACTGTCGGGAAGAGAATAACACTTCGCATAGACATCTTAGCAAGAACCTTCAGTTTCACTGAAGATCACAGTCGCCAAGAGTCTCCCCGATGCACGATTGAATGGCCTTTTGGCCAGAGGTCTCCTGAGCGCAGTAAGGTCATACCGAATACATTCATGCTACAGCGATAGACTCCACAGTGTAACCTTTCGGCAAGACTTCTTCAGGGTCACAGCGACCTATCCAAAACATGATGATACACACTACTTGTGAGCTAGACAAATAGGATGTCACACTGACTTGGCTCTAATGGAAGTTTCAGCCTGTAATGTTTGAGGCACTTTTTCCAACAAGAAGAAATTAAATCGTAGTATTATAATTCAGTGCAAGTAGCTATATTTGTTCACATTGTTTATAGACATGTTGAAGATAGTACAGAAGATAATAGAATTTTTTTGAGAGAGTACCATTTTTATGTAAGTGATAATCAATTACATTCATTTGAGTTTGTATAATACTATTTTGATATATTTTATAAAAAATTAAAAGAGAGGAATTCAAATGCTAGAACATCTCATATGGTCAGATAATTGCACGAGTCAATTCAAAAATGCTAGAATGTTTTATTGGTTATCTAGAGTTCATAAGGAAAATAATATCCAACACATATGGAGTTTTTTTGACGCTGGTCATGGTAAGGGAGAACATGATGGAATAGGTGCATGTGTGAAAAGAGCTCTTGCTAGAGAGCAACTAAAATTTGAGGATGCTGCAAAATTTAGAGATGCACGTGCAATTGTAGATTGGTGCAATACCAAATTATCTACAAGAACAAGTGAGAGCTCAATAATTCGACGCTTATTTTGGTTAGTTGAAGAAAATGATATTTTTTCTCAACAAGATTGTGAAACAATTAATGGAACTGCAAAATGGCATTCATTTAAGAGTTCGAATGCAAACACATGGACAATATGGACAAGGGAGTTGGCATGCTTTTGTCAATTTTGTATTGTAGGTGATTGGCAGGCATGTGAAAATATGGAATGGGTCGAACAATGGCAACAAAGAGCTTTAATTCCTACATTGACACATGTTCAACATGGAACGACAATTGAAGATAATCAAGTGTTTGCATCATATGATTACGATCATATTTCAGATCTTGTACAAGAAGGTACATTATTTATTGAGTTGAATTTTTTATGTATGCATGTTTATATGTGAGTTAAATATAAGTCACTCTTTATTGAATTTTGTATTTATTTTTGCAGGACGTGTGTATGTTGTTGTTGTACCTCAAGGGAATGAAGATCAGATATAGTACTAGTTGGCTAGATGTGTTGAGAGAAAACATAAGTTGGTACATACTAGAGTGGATGATGACAACTTTGAGTATCCAACTGGTTCAGTGGTTGTTGTTGGCACCTGGCTTCAAAAATATTTGATTAGAAAGAATGGCTTGCCTGCATTTGAAGATTATGAAAGACAAAAGAAGATTATACATTATTCACATTTGATTTTGGCAACCAATATAAAACTAGTTAGATATCAAGGGAGGCCTGCTAATAAAGTTTTATGGACACTTTCAATGGATGATCATGAGACAATCATAGATGCATTACAAAAAAGAGAGGATGATGGTACAATAGAGTAAATAAATATTGGTAAGTATATATAGTTGTATATATATTTAATTGATATAAATATATATATATATATATATATATATATATTTGTCTTTAATCATTTCCTAATTAAAGTTTATATCATTTTTTGTTTCAGGTCTCCCAAAATTAGATGCTTTACAAAAAAGAGAGGAGATGCACATATATTACGATGGAATTCAAATCTAGAGATAGGTAACTATATATAGTTCTATATACATTTAATTGATACTTTATAATTGATTTCATATCCCCTTAAGCCATTCTCTTAAAACCCCTTAAGTCATCCTCTTATGTACCATTAATCCATCCTCTTGCATCCCCTTAAGTCATTCTATCAACTACCATTAATCCATCCTCTTAGGACCCCATAATCCATATCCTCTTACATCTCCTTAATCCACAATCTTGCATCCCTTAAGTCACTCTCATAATTCCCCTTAAGCCATCCTCTTAGGGCCTATTAAGCCATATTGTAAGGTTCATGAAATGCATCCCCTTAATCCACCCTCTTCCATCCCCTTAATCCATTCTCTTACATCCCTTCAAGTCATTCTATCAAGTCCCCTTAATCCACCCTCTTGCATCCCCTTAATCCACTCTCTTACATCACTTGAAGTCATTTTATCAACTCCCCTTAATCCACCCTCTTACATCCCTTCAAGTCATTTTATCAACTCCCCTTAATCCACCCTCTTACATCCCTTCAAGTCATTCTATCAACTCCCCTTAATCCACGCTCTTGCATCCCCTTAATCCACTCTCTTACATAACTTGAAGTCATTTTATCAACTCCCCTTAAGCCACCCTCTTACATCCCTTCAACTCATTCTATCAACTCCCCTTAATCCACCCTCTTACATCCCTTCAACTCATTCTATCAACTCCCCTTAATCCACTCTCTTGTATCCCCTTAATCCACTCTCTTACATCACTTTAAGTCATTTTATCAACTCCCCTTAATCCACCCTCTTACATCCCTTCAAGTCATTCTATCAACTCCCTTTAATCCACCCTCTTGCATCTCCTTAATCCACTCTCTTACATCACTTTAAGTCATTTTATCAACTCTTAATCCACCACCCCCTCTTACATCCCTTCAACTTATTCTATCAACTTCCCCATCCAATTCCTCTTACATCCTCTTTCAACCATTCTATCAACTCCCCTTAATCCACCCTTGTATCCCCTTAATCCACTTTCTACATCACTTTTAAGTCATTTTATCAACTCCCCTTAATCCCCCCTCTTACATCCCTTCAACTCATTCTATCAACTCCCCTTAATCCACCCTCTTACATCCCTTCAAGTCATTCTATCAACTCCCAGTAATCCACCCTCTTGTATCCCCTTAATCCACTCTCCTACATCACTTGAAGTCATTTTATCAACTCCCCCTTAATCCACCTCTTACATCCCTTCAACTCATTCTATCAACTCCCCTTAATCCACCCTCTTGCATCCCCTTAATCCACTCTCTTACATCACTTTAAGTCATTTTATCAACTCCCCTTAATCCACCCTCTTACATCCCTTCAAATCATTCTATCAAGTCCCCTTAATCCACCCTCTTGCATCCCCTTAATCCAATCTCTTACACCACTTTAAGTCATTTTATCAACTCCCCTTAATCCACCCTCTTACATCCCTTCAACTCATTCTATCAATTCCCCTTAATCCACCCTCTTGCATGCCTTTAAGCTGTCCTCTTAAAGGACCCTTAAGTCATATCCTTTTACATCTCCTTAATCCTCTTAGGACCCATTAAGCCATATCCTAGGGTTCATGAGATGCATCCTCTTAACTCCCCTTAAGGAATTCTCTTAAGACCCCCCTTAAGCTATATATTCTCTTAGGTCCCCTTAATCCATCCTATGGATAACATCATTTGAATTTGTATGGAATTTACTATATACGGTTCTTTTCTTGCATGAATTTTTTACTTAAATGACTCATAAAAATTGTAGTTACTTACATTAATTATTTTTGCAAGTTCTCATCAAGTCGGTCTACAATGTGATTGTTGAACTGAAAAACTATTTTATCTGGAGACTATGTAAATATCAATTTTTGGTATTCACCTAAAAGTTGATAAGCTTTAATTGTATCTACATGCACATATATGTTTCATCATGTTATATAGTTGTATTAAACATCTTGATGTACATTATATATGTTTGTTCGATGTCACTTTTTAAATATCTTGTTCCAATTTTATAGATTATACATGTTTCATGTCTTCTATTTACCACATTTTATATAATTATTTAATTGTATAGATTATACATTTTATACATACAAGGAGATAGTTTTTTGTTTATTGATTCAAATATTTGCTATGTAATTGGAAAATAGTTAAAATTACTTGCCCTTAATTTATTATGAATATGATATAAGAAACTATTTAAGGAATGTTTTAATTTGTCACCTAACCATGTGATAAATTATATATATGAAATTTGATTCTAGATAAGAATTTATATAGTGCATGTATTACTTGAAAATTAGATAAAATCTAAATATAGATATGTATGAATGCATATAATCATGAAAATGAACATAACACGATCTCATAATTGACTGCATAGATAATCATCATATTAAAGTCAACTGATATAAATAAGCACACATATGATAATAACATGTTCAAAATAAAACTAGAGATCTAGATAGTTGATAAAATTTATATGTCAAGTCCAACACATATATTGAAATAAAACTAGAGATCCGTAGTCCATAAAATATAAAACCATCTAACTTTCAGGCTGATCAGTCATATCAAGTCTCCTGTTTGTTCCATGTCGACTAGATGTACCCGCATCATGCTATAAAAGAGTAAAAGAAACTTGAAATTAGATTTTATTTATAAATTAGAAATTTTGATATAATTAAACATATTTAAAATTGAAAATATAAACTTTTAGATTAAAAAAAAACTAATTAAATATCGAGTAAATATAGTAAAAATGATTTCTAGTATGCATAAATTACCATATGGTCATGTGAATCAACTGACACATTTTCTTCAACGGGTAACATAACTGTCATTTGAGAATATGCAAATGCCTGATCTACTATATCCTGCATATTCATATAAAGCAAACAATATGTGAAAACCTTGAATATATATATATATATATAAAGGTTCGTAAAAATTGTATAGGAGATTTAAAGTAAAGTTTACAACCTCGAATGATATGACCTCATGATCACGCACCTGAGATTTCCCATGCATAAATGTCGATGATGTCTCAGGTGTGCAGCTCACCATGGGTATCTCATCAAATCCCTGCATATAGATGTACAACAATTCGTATAGATCATTCACACATGTGTATGTAAATGAAAAAATAAAATTAGATGTATGATGTGTATTTAATTTAAACTTAACAAACTTTTGAAAGCACGCACCTGAGCTGATGATGTCTCAGGAGCGCTCACCAATGTAACTTTTGGTTGGTCAATACTAGGGATAGTATGACCTCCCTGCATCTAGATATAATATATCAATTCACACATGTGTACAAATTCAAATTAAACACAAATTATTTAATATATTTTGGTTCAAGTACCTGTCCAAAAGGTGAGCCCAGATCTACAACACTCGACATATACACATGATGATCATATTGAGTTTTAGGCATCACGTCATCATGCGTCTACACCAAACACAAACTTATTGAAATAATATTATATTATATATATAGTTTGATGTTATTATTTACATGAATTTTTTACATTTCAAACTTGAATTAAAATTAAGTTCAAAAGATGAACATACCTGTGTAGGACAATCCTCAGAATATAGTAAATTTAGGTATGACCCCATCCCAGATGCATGTGCCTCACCTGAAGTGGATGCCTGAGTATCCCTATAGCCCGAGCCTCCATGCTCTCTATTGGCCACTTCAATGGCCGTGTGTGTAGTCTGCTGAGTGAGATGTCCTGAAAGTGAACTCAATGCTCCTAATGTTGATAACATGGTTTGTTGTTGAAATGTAGTGGGAACACTAGGAGGAGGAGGAACAATAGGAGCAACTAGAGCACGTCGTTGATGATCGACACATGCTCCTAGTCTATGTTGGGGCATGCCACGCCCAGCTCCTTGAAATGACCTCATATCAAAATAGTTGGGTTTTTTACCCAACTCAAACTCAACCCATAACTTTCTCAAAAAGTATAAGGGCACCTCACTGTTGCCATGTGGTGGATTATCAAACACCATCCACCATTTCTCCCAAAAATGAACAACTATCTGCAAGTGCCTACACCATAAAATTGAAATTCATTTTTTTGTGGGTGGTATTGGTTGGTTTGTTTGAGGGTTCACAAAATATTGGCATATGGCTTGTTTAGTAATTTTTAGGTCATTGATTTCTTTATATGACAATCCATCTGCATAGAATTGTCTCATATCTTCTCTCCATCGATGGAACCTATCTAGGTCTGCATTGATAGATCGAACATAATCGACAACAGTTTGCTTCGTAGATGCAAACCATGTGAGATGCGGAGGGACTCTAGTCTCATTTTTTATGAGATCTATATTTCCTTGAATGACAATCAGGTTTGCTTGAATATTCTCTCTTAGTTGATCCTGGTCAACTAGAGGAGGGGGTGGGGGGTTAGGCGGTGGAGAATGTGGAGGTGCGCTAGGGTTTTGTTCATGTGGTGGACTAGGATGTATGTCGAGATCTATAGGGATTTCTTGATCAGGCATGAAATTGTCTAAATTAAATAGTGGATCCATCTAAGCAATGATATGGCAAATACATGTTAAACAATTAAATAATGCACACAATTTGAAAGTTATTTAAAAATCACATTGAACATGCACAAATTCAAAATATATTTCATTTGAAGACCATTCAATTTATAACATTAAAAAATCCATAACATTAAAAATTAATATAACATGTACACACATTAAATTGAGTCCAGTGTGGGGTTCTTAATACGAAGGGTACAAATGAAATTATGGGGTTTTATTAAAATTTATTTAATCTCATTCATTATTTTCAAATAATAATAAAGATAAGAATTTGAAAAATTAATAGAAGACATCGAAAGGGACACATAGATATATATGCTAGTGACCTAATTGCAATGTACAAAATATATAAAAAAGATGAGGCAAGTTCTATTCACCAAATTTTGAGACCTTATTTGATCCCCTTAAGAAATGTCAAATTCCCCCTTAAGACATCGATTTACGATTTAGGGCGATAGGATGGCTTTTAAGGGGATCTATGTGTAGTAAGGTCCTAGGAAAAAATGGTCCATGTCTTAAGGGAATAAAATTTGGTGGAGTTGCCTAAGGCAACCAAATTTCATTTTAAGGTCCTACAACAAAATGAATAGATGTATTAGTCAAGTATCACATAGAATTTAATTAAATCCAATGACATAAATTGATTTATCTAAATTTTCAAATTTCATGATAAGAGACACAAGTTCTCTATAGTGGGACAAAGTAGTTAAGAAGAAATTATAAGTTTAACACTAACATTAAAATTTATAATCCCATTCATTGTTTTCAAAGAATATTAAATATAAGAATGAAAATTTAATAGAATAAATTTAAAGGGACACATAGATATATGCTAGTGACCTAATTGCAATGTACAAAATAAACAAAGATGAGCTTCAACTCTATTCACCAAATTTTGAGAACTTCTTTGATCCCCTTAAGAAATGTCATTATTAGGACCCCTTAAGACATCAATTTATGATTTAGGGTGATAGGATGGCTTAAGGGGATCTATGTCTAGTAAGGACCTAGGAAAAAATGTTCCATGGCTTAAGGGAATAAAAAAATTGTGGAGTTGCCTAAGGAAACCAAATTTCATTTTAAGGTCCTACAACAAAATGAATGTTTTTAGGGTTTAGGGTTTCGATTTCAATTATAACTAAGTTACATGAGTTACGATGGATTTTGAACCTATTTGGACCTCTACGCACTCTTGGATGATTTAAAAAGGGAGAGGGGATCTAAAGTGATTTAGTCCCAAAAATTTTTGTAATCATATATTTTTTGAAAATTTTCTATGGCATAGACTCTTCCTTCATATTTATATAAATTCTAGACACATGGGTTTTCAAAAAAGAACCTAACTACCACTAAGTGAGGAATCAATTGATCAATGAACAATAAATTTAAATAAACTTAGAAAATAAACCTTTGGTTATAGAATTCACTTGCATTTACGAATCATCATCTATCAAGTTTGTCAAAAAAGTAATTTGAATTTTCCATTGAAATGTTCATGCTACAAGTTATTTTTGATACACTAGTTTAGAGAAAGTACAACATTTAGTTTTCCTAATCTAGAACAATGCCACTACACATGAGAGTTAAAATAGGAATTAGATTAAACACACAACCTATAGATCTTATGAATAATATCCTATAAATTAAGGTTTGAATATGATTATAATGCATCCTTACATTTAATTCACAAAGGATCTTGAATCCAAATAAGATTTCGGTAGAAATCATTCATGCTTCACATTTTAATTTTTATTTGATTTAATAACATTTATATAACTTGTCTAGCTCTATCCATATTGCACATAGTCTAGATCAGCAAGTATGACTTGCATTTCTATGTTTTTTTAATAAATTTTTACAAGTAAATGAGAAACCCTACCACCTAAACTTAGTGCTTTGAATAAAATATGTGACATTCTAGGAATAGCTTCAATATATCAACAATTAGGAATAAATTAGATTTCAGTTATAACTAAGTTGTTGAGTTACGATGGATTTTGCAACAATTAGGAATTTTAGATTTCAATTATATAACTAAGTTGTTAAGTTACAATGTATTTTGTTCACCTATTTGGACCTCTACACACTCTTGGATGATTTAAAAAGGAAGACGGGATCTAAAGTGATTTAGACCAAAAAAAATTGTAATCATATATTTTTTGAAGCTTTTCTATGGCATAGACTCTTCCTTCATATTTATATAAATTCTAGACACATGGGTTTCGAAAAAGAACCTAACTACCACTAAGTGAGGAATCAATTGATCAATTCAATAAATTTAAATAAACTTAGAAAATAAACCTTTGGTTATAGAATTCACTTGCATTTACAAATCATCATATATCAAGTTTCTCAAAAAAGTAATTTGAATTTTCCATTGAAATGTTCATGCTACAAGTTATCTTTGATACACTAGTTTAGAGAAAGTGTACAACATTTAGTTTTCCTAATCTAGAACAATGCCACTACACATGAGAGTTAAAATAGGAATTAGATTACACACAACCTATATATCTTATGAATAATATCCTATAAATTAAGGTTTGAATATGATCATAATGCATCCTTACATTTAATTCACAAAGGATCTCATCCAAATAAGATTTGGGTAGAAATCATTTGTGCTTCACATTTTAATATTTATTTGATTTAATAACATTTATGTGTCTAGCTCTATCCATATTGCACATAGTCTAGATTAACAAGTATGACTTTCATTTCTATGTTTTTTTAAGAGAATACATCATACACTATATAAGCTAATATAACATTGATATAGAGTGATTACATGTTCATATCAACTAGCATCATGATATATACATTTATTAAATCAAGCACATAGTTTCGCATGAGGTACATTATTTTACTTTACTAGTACACTTTCTCAAGTTAAATTATACAATCATGAAGTTTTCTGAGATAAAATTAGCTATCAAATTTATATTATGTGAATATATATTATAATTAAATCAATAATTTGTTGGTTAATATATATATCTATGCATCGATTGTTTGTACCTCCTTTATTAGTCAATTTTATGAATTTCATTGGTAGTTGCGTGGATCACCAACGACATACCAAAGTGTACAGGTAGAACCTATGGACTATAAATTGTGATCCCTAATTTAGGGTTTTACGTAACTTACGTTTTAGGGTAAATAGCATGTTTTAGGTTTATGTTTTAGGGTAAATGGGGTTTTAGGTTTACGTTTTAGGGTTTAGGACCAAGGATTAACCTGTGTAAATTAGTTTTTAGGGACCTATGTAAATTTTGTAACCTAGGGTTTTGATTTCTAAGTTAAATGTGTCCAATTTAGGTTTATTTTTTATGGTTTTCAATTTACAATTTAACGTTATCTATTTCGTTGATGTTTTCAATTTTTTAAATGCAATTAAAAACTATAAAAAATTGAACTAAAACACACTAAAGAAACAAAAATTGAATACTAATTACAAAGAAAAAAATAAGATACAAAGCAAAAAAAGGCAGAACTCAACCAACCTGGAGGTCACTGAGGTCAGGTGTGTTGACGGGAGGAGGTGGCAGTCAAAATTTTCACCAAGCACGAGCTTCGAAACACGTACGCGATCAAGAACCTCTCTTCTTTGACATGGCTCGAAACAGTGAGTGAAAATGAAATGCAATAGTTTACTTTAAAAAAATAAATACCTTCGCAAAACGCGTATGCGTTTTGAAATGCGTACGCATTTTATAGCGCATATGCGTTTCATAACGCGTACGCGTTTCATAACGCATACACATTTTATAACCCGTACGTGTTTCTGGTTCGCATACCTGTAGCTAAGCACGTACGTGTTTGGATTTTGACTCGGGTACCCGATCCGTAATGCGTACGTGTTTCCTTCGAAACTTTCTTTTTGGCCCAAAATTTCCCCTCTTCGTGTACTCAACTTCTTGCTTTTACCCATATCTATTAACATATATAAATTTGGATGGAGATGGTGTTCCTCTTAGTATAGTTATTGAGATATATTTTTAACATTTTAAAGTTAAAATTTAAATTAAAAATAATAATAGCATATTAATGAATTTCTTCAAAATTATTATTTAACAATATTTCTTCTTTTAAATTACATTCATGTAGCTTGGGGAAATATTTGATATAGTGTATGCATACATGCTTTACTTAATGGTAGTGGTCAAGTGAGACAATTTATGTATACAATTCTAACTTTACAATTAAATCAAAACATATATTTATATCATGTATATGTTTACATGCATACAGATCATATATATGTATATATATTAACATAATTATTTGAGCATATTTTTGTAAGGATCTATTTATCTATCAGGACACGATTCTCACTTTGAGGATCACTCAACTAGGTGTTGATTTGATGATCAAACAAGTTAGTTTATAATATTACATAAAACATGTTTATTGTATATTCATATTTGACATTTCAAATATGTATATTTATATTAGATATGGATGTTTATATTTGACATGTTTAATTTATGTTGATACATGACTTAATGAGTTAATAGTAAATATTCTATTGTTGATATATAATAAATTAAATATATTGAAAACAAAATAAATATATTATAGGTTGATCCCTTTAGGATTTAGAGCATTAGTTCATATTTAGTTACAAGTAACATAGCTACTTTTATCTTAATTATTTAGGTTGTGAAGAGTATTAAATTGATCTAATTATGGTAGTTGTATTTATCTAGTTATGCATATAATTAGTATTTAGTTAATCATGGCTAGAGCCACATTAAATTTCATAATAAGATCTTAGCAAAAATGACACCTACCTTGTAGGTACTCCTTATTGGGATAATATAATGTGTAATGGTCCCTTTTAAGTTTCACACCAAATTTGTAATATTGTATGGACTAAAATACTTTGAGACTAGTCCTAAGAAGAGTCATGAGGGAAGGTTCAAGACCCTTTGGTTAGTGGTATCATTATCATTAGAAGGGGTCTCTACATGTATGGTAGTGAGATAGTTTAAATTAGGAATTTATTTCGACAATGTAATAAACACTTAGATTGAAATCACATTACAGTTTATAACAAATATTTTGATTCTTAAACATGAGAGTGATTGTTGTTATAATTGAATCATGTGTTTTAAACAAGTCTTTCATATGTAATAATTGAGTTGTGACAACTCATTTGTCTTCTATATGTTTCTATTATTTATTTTCATGAGCATTTTTTGCACATCTATATTTGAGATTGCACAAATAGATTATTTTTTTTGTTGGACCTCTATTCATATCAAGATTAGTACACTTCTTAAGAGAAATAAAAATTGATAATTATTTTAGTCACATATATCATATTGTCGAGAAATGACCAAACAAAAACTTTATATCCTTACATTTCTTGATAGTATTTTTTTAAATCTTATTAGTTGGAAGTTGCTTCTACTTCTAAAAATGAATATTTCGAGCCTCTAGGATGTTTGAAAAAATAGTGATGGTTAGCTTTTCATTAAATATATGGTGTTTTACTCCATGAATGTTAGAATTTGAAGTGGGAGGACAAAGGCTGTGACGTAGTGGTTCCCATTGCTTCATCGTTATCGAGTTGGACAGAGAGTCTCTTCTTCACGATGTTTTAGACGGGTTCTATATTAACTTATTTTTCATTGTAGACCGTTTGAATTATAATGAACTTATTGGGTGAATTAACAATTAGGAGGGGGACCTTTGAGGACGTTGTTCTAGGGGAGAGGGCCCAATAGTCGTGCGGGGTCCAATAGTCGTGCACCCAATCGTAAATATAATACCCAATAGTCATTTATACAATGTCCAATAGTTGTGATTTGACTACCCATAATTAAACAAAATGTATGCTTTTGATCTAAAAAGCAACCAATCATGTGATACCACATCAGCACACAACTACTTATGATGTAATGCACGAGAATTGGTCTCACTATTTTTTAGGGCCTTTTTGGACACCTTGACAAAAACGCATGCTGATGTGGCATCATATTTGATGATGTGGCCCTGAAACCTTAGTTATAAGCAGAGAACTTGCCAAGTTAGCTGCTGTAAAAAATTGGGAGTGATTTGAAATTTCAACATAGGATAATTAGAAGCGCGAAGTTAGGGTGCACGACTACGGGGCCCTCTCCCCTAATAGAAGGTTCAGACAAAATCACGATCTTCCATCTGGTCGCTTACTTATTTTAAAGAAACAACAATTCAATTTTTTACCCTTAACTTTATTTGGAGGAGGCAGAAGCATCGCGCCCAAAAATGACTGGCGAAGTTGTGGTCACGTGAAGGACGCAGCTAAAAGCTTAGCGATGAAGCTAAATCCACAACATCACATGCAGAGTCCCGTACAGAATTCAAAATAAAGAATGTTTTCGTTTTGTCTTTATTCAATTCAGAAAACAATTTGTTCCTTCTCATAAGCCGACAGAAGTTTACGTCGCGTGAAAAAAAAAGAGTTTACCTCACGTGATTTTTCTTTTTAACCTCATGTGGGTATTTCAATCTAGAAGAGACGGAACTGGAAGCGTCCAATTTTCTTTCCTGGTCAACGGTAGCATCACACCCAAAAAATGACCTGAAAAGCTGTGTTCACATTAAAGCGAAGATGGTGCAGATTTAGAGATGATCACATACAGCCTTCCTTGAACGATCCTAAATACTCGAAATTGATGCTGTTAAACCACTGTTAATTATTTCCGCATGATGAGAAACAGATATAGTTTCCGCGAAGAATAGCAAAAATGCCTGCTATTCTTCTCTGTTCTTCTCCCATGTTAGAATAAATTAAATGTAAATTGGTCGGTACTGACCATCTGCCAACCCAGCCGCTTACCGCGTTCACCATCAGTAGAAACTTAAATACTTTCCGCGAAGAATCGTGAAACGATTGCTATATATCTATTTATTCATCTCCCATACACGACAGTTCTGCATCAAATTAGTAGGCCTCGCCGATTTCTGTGAACAAAAATCGATCTCCAACATATCAAAATGAGGGTAAGTCTAGATTACTACTAATAAATAACTTTGGTTCTTTGATTCATATTGAAGTTATAACTGACTGGTGGTTTCTGTTCGAAATTTACAGAAAATGGTGTTACAAGTGACGATTGGGGACGATAAAAGCAAGAAAAAGGCCTTCTAGGCGGTTGCAACGGTCGAGGGTACACAGTTTTTGCCCTTTTCGCTTTCAAACCCTAACCCTAGATTTATTCTGCTATGTAATCTGATGAATGAATATTTTCATTGCAGGGGTGGATTCTGTGGCTGTGGACATGAGGCAAAACAAGATCACTGTGACTGGGGAAGCAGACCCTGTGTTTGTCACCTTAAGATTGAGGAAATACGGTTTTTCTTGTGCAGAGTTATTGAGCGTGGGGCCTTGTTAAGTTTAGAGTTTTGTCAGTGATGAGAAAGCTAACACTAAGTTCTCATGTAGGGTTTTTATAGCATGATCTTTAATCTCTGTTTTTCAAGAAGGGATATCGATGCGCCGTTCGCTAAATTCTGATGTACTGATGAGAATGCTAACACCTTATTATGGTTAAAGTTTTAGTTTCTGATGTCACAGTTTTTTGAAATATTTGATTGCCATTGGGATGCAAATTTATTATTGGTTAAATCTAAATATTACATTTTATTAGCATTATCTTTTCAGGTTTTTGGGGTTTCATAAAGCGACAAGGAAAATAACAGGTGGTCTATAAAGTCATAATGCTCTGCCTGCCAAAATGTTGATCACTTTCATTGAGCTTACTTTCAACTCCTCCTATGAAATCGAGCCACACTTGTACTAAGCAATAGAACAAACTCACCATTTAGAGTAATTTTTCGATATTTATTTTTTTATTTTGAAATTTGATTCACATAAATTAAAAAATTAATTTTAATGATTCTTGAGTAAGCTTCTAAATTTAAATTTCAAGTTTCTCATCACTTTCTATTAATCATTGTGAGTTGACATAATAAACATTTCATACATGTTATTATGTTATGATATTTTAAAATATTCATTATGTACTTGAATACATGGAAAGTAATGTTAATATGAGGACAAAAAGAGTAGAATGACAAGAGTACACTTCAATTCCAAAGACAAAAAAGAATAAAATTGGTATCAATATATATTTGAATGTTGTTTTCTATCTTTCTCATATCCATTAATTCAATCCATCCAATAGTTTGACCAAGGGGAACCTCTTCACTTATTGAGTCCACAATCCCCTCAATGGTGTTTCTAGACACTACCTTGATAGTAGAAGGTGAAGACAAATATAATTCTTAGGTGCATCTTTTGTGCTAGTTCAAACTTTGAGATATTCCTTAAATTGTGAAAATTACTTTTCCTATTGTGACAAATCATTCCAAAATAACATCATCATTTATTTTTTCATTAATCCTCAAATTGAGTATATCTATCCTCCTAATTAATTATCACATTTTATTTAGTTATATTATTGCCCCTAGCTTGTATATATAATTTAAATGTTTATTAGATCATTGTATTTATTTAATTAGCCTACATATTTATGTAAGTGAAAACCCATACACATTTATGTTGATCTAGAATTAAAATTTTCATGGATTCTTTGTACTTTTCTATCTAGAGTTATAAGTTTAATTTATTAAAAAAATTACTCTCTAAAATATGTTTTCCAATTTAAATAATATTAATATATTTGTAATGATGTTTGGACCCATTTTGATGGAATGTCTTAAGAGAAGTATATAGTGTCAATTACACACTCTTGTATTAAGTTTGGACCATTCTCCAATCTATATCCATTCCCACTAATCTCACCCACATGAATTTTTACATACATTTAACTTTATATGTGTGCTACTTGCAACCATTCCCTCACACTTGTCACATTATTAAGTCCATATTTTCATATATCTAATTTTGATCTTGATATTCCACACTCTTAGGTTGATCACATGACATTCAAATTTATTCTTGCACTATGCAACATTGACCCGAAAATTACATAATAAAAAATTAAATTGCTAGCTCTCACTCTTTTCTATTAGCTAGCAGGAGTTGAGAGATAGAAGTAAAGATAGAGTGGCGAGACATAGAGAGGGAAAGATAGAGATAGATAGATGTAGATATAGAAAGATAAATATAGAAAGGGAGAGGGAAGGAGAGACAAAGAGATAGATGTTTCTTGTATATTCGTATTTGACATTTTACATATGTATATATTAATATTAGATATGGATGTTTATACTTAGCATGGTTATTTATATTTGACATCATGGATGTTTATATTAGACAAATATTATATTTGACATGTGTTTACTTTATGTTGATATATGACTTAATGAGATAATAATTATTATGCTATTGTTGATATATAATAAAGTAAATTTATTGAAAACAAAATAATTATATTATAGCTCGATCCCTTTAGGATTTAGAGAATGAGTTTATATTAATTACAAGTAACATAACTAATTTTATCTTAATAATTAAGGTTGTGAGGTCTATTTTATTGATCCAATTAGAGTAGTTGTATTTATTTAGTTTTGCATACAATTAGTATTTAGTTATTCATGACTAGAACCACATTAAATTTCATAATAAGATCTTAGTGAAAATGACACCTACCTTGTGGGTACTCCTTATTGACATAATATAATATGTAATGGTCTCTTTTAAGTTTCACACCAAATTTGTAATATTGTATGGACTAAAATGCTTTGGTACTAGTCCCAACAAAAGTCATGATGGAAGTTTAGGACCCTTCGGTTAGTTGTATCAGTATGATTAGGAGGGGTCTCTACATTATGGTAGCGAGATAGTTTGAAATAGGAATTTATTTCGACAATGTAATAAGCACATAGATGGAAAACATGTTAGAGTTTATAACAAATATTCTCACTCTTAAACATGAGAGTGATTGTTGACATAATTGAATCATGTGTTTTAAACAAGTCTTTCATATGTAATATATGAGTGTGGTAACTCATTTGTTTTTTATATGTTTCTATTATTTATTTTCATGAGCATTTTTATCATATCTATATTTGAAGTTGCACAAATAGATTTTTTTTTGTTGGATCTCTATTTAAGATTACATTAATACACTTCTTAAAAGAAGTAATAATTGATAATGATTTTAGTCACATCTATAATATCGTAAAAAATGACCAAACAAAATATTTATATCCTTGCATTTCTTCATGGCATTTCTCTTAAATGTTAGAAGTTGGGAGTGCTTCTACTTAATGTATATTTAGAGCCTCTAGGATGTTTGAAAAAATAGTTTTGAATAGTTTTTCATTAAATAGAATGTGTCTTAAAGCATGAATGCTAGAATTTGAAGTGGGGGACAAAGGCTGTAAAGTAGTCGTTCCTAAATCTTCATCATTATAGAGTCAGACAGAGTATACGTTCTTCACGATGTTTTAGACGGGTTCTATGTTTATCCATAACTTTCTTTTTCATTGTAGACCGTTTGAGATTTAATATAATGGAATTACTGGATGAGTTAACAATTAGGAGGGGGACCTCTCAGGACGTCGTTCTAAGAGAAGGTTAAGACAAAATTCACACAATCATAATGGTCCATCTGTTCGCTAACTTATTTTAAAGAAACAATAATTCAAATTTTTTACCCTTAATTTAGAGGAGGCAGAAGCATCACGCCCAAAAATGACTGGCCAAGTTTTGGTCACGTGAAGGACGCAGCTAAAAGCTTAGCGATGACGTTAAATCCATAACATCACTTGCAGAGTCTCGTACATAATTCAAAATACAGACTGTTTCCGTTGTGGTCACGTGTTGGACGCAGCTAAAAGAGTTTACTCACGTGATTTTTTATTTTTATTTTTTACCTCACGTGGGTATTCCATCCAATTTTCTTTCCTGGTCAACGGTAGCATCGCACCCAAAACATGACCTGGAAAGCTGTGTTCACATTAAAGCGAAGAGGGTGCAGATTTATGATGATCACATACAGCCTTCCTTGAACGATCCTAAATACTCGAAATTGATGCTGTTAAACCACTGTTAATTAATTCAGCATGATCAGAAACAGATATAGTTTCCACGAAGAATAGCAAAATGCCTGCTATTCTTCTGTGTTCATCTCCCATGTTCATCTCCCATGTTAGAATAAACTAGCACTTGCACCCCAATGAGGTGCAATACTTACGCCGATAGGATGATATACAATGGTATTTTATTATGAGCATGTAGAAGTGGTGTATTTTTTTTGGTAGCAATGAGCTTTTGCGATCTTTGTCATTTGTCTTCAAAGCCTGCACAACAAAAGCAATGGGGTGGTTAGGTGTTTAGATTAGGTGTTGATGCAGACAAATTGTAGCACCAATTTTAAGATTAGAAGTGTGAATTGTGTAATGATTTGTAAGTGCTCGGAGGAGAGTTTTACAACAATCAATTTGAGACACCAATTAATCAGATTAGCTAAGTGAAAGGAGCAGTGATTACAAGTAGAAACTTCAGAGAGGTAATAATGGTATAATTCTATGGAATTGAATTAGGGCAGATTACCCAGTACATTTTCTTGAGATTCACATCAATACTGTGTAAAATTGGCCCTTAATTACAAGCTGTGTGCTACGTGGATCTCTATGAAAATGAAGTTGAAACATCACACAAATCTGGTACGAATAGTTGACAGAATATATAGGCATATGTTAAACATTTGCCCTGCTGTTTCATAAAGAACTTAAAATGAATGTCCTTATTTTGCATTAGAAACCTTGTGTATTCATGCTGGATTGGGACAACATATAAAACAAATATCCAGTCATTGGCAAGGACTTAAATATTGAAAAGCCTAAAAAATTTCTAATAGTCATTCCTTACATAAGTTATAAATGTTCCACCAAAATCACAACAATAACAGGCAAAGATAAATGCAGTTTCCAAACCAGCACAAAAGCTCCTGGCATTACATAAAAAAAAATGTTTTTCATACACCTATATAGACTACAGAAATTGCAATTATCTAATGTTACATCAAAACAAGATGAGGTTTTGTAAAGTTTTGATGAGCTTACTTTGGCTTTAATTGGACCCTGTTAATCACTTACTAACAATACCTTAGGGTGCTGGCGAACTATTTCACAAATTTCATATTTGGCTTTACTATTATAAATTCTATCAAAAGTAAATTTGAAATAACCGTTATCCATTTTCTAACAGAATAAAAAAGCAATACGGGATTGATTTAAGGCTAAGCTAATGAGGCTCAGCTCTCAACTGTTCAATTAAGACATTGCATGAGGAACTGCCTATTTGCATGTGATTAAGTAACAAAAAAAAATTGAATTCAACTATCCATCTTTTCTTATAGTTAATAATCTTCCTATTTAAGAGACAGACCAGGAAATAAATTAATTTCTAACCTCCAAGAATTAAGCCCTGGAGATGAGAGAGATCCCTCAGTTTGTTATATACCGATTTTTCATTTTTGACTGAAACAGAAAAATGCATTGAAGACAGGTTGTAGAATGAACACTAAAAATGCTGCACTATAATCCTCATTACAGTGTTCAGCACGTGCCTAGGGCTAGCTTCTAACAAGGATGCTCAATTTTAGCTTTGAATTTGGAATTAAAATTCTGTTTGTGCTTTGAAATCAAGTAAGTCAAATCAAGGTAATTATCATTAGGCATTATTCATTGTTCTTAACCGAAAACAGAAACATAAGAACTGGAATAACAAAAGGGTCTTTTTTGATCTGATTTTAAAAAAAAATTAAAATGGTGATTAGTAGCCCTCGAATTTCCTTTGAAAGCTCTTCCCAAAATGTGGTCTCATGAAATACAATCATAGCAGGGTATGCACAAAATGGATTCGTTGAAAAGGCTTCAGTAATTTTCAAGAAAAAACAATTTACAACTTACATACACAGTCTTTCCTCTAGGTATCAGTTCATTTTCAGATCTGATGTTGTTGGCATATATAATCAAATCAGTAGAAACATTGCACATGTTTGCAATACATAGACATCAGTGTCATTCATAACTGAAATAATTGGACTACATTAACTGCATATGGGATTGTCAGTATGATTTTTGTTGCAGGGAACTTTTAGCCTTGTGTTATTATATAATGGATTAAAGTTCACACCTTCATTCTCAAGCTGCAGGGCAATGGTACCTACATGGCATTTGGCAGCCACACCTGAGAGATCTTGACCATCCAGGGTGGTAAATAGAGACCCACAAGGTCCACAGTTGTCCTTTCCACATGGCAGCCTAAGCCTAGCCCCAGTAGGAACAACTGTAATGTTTGGTCCTTGCACTGAAGGATTCAGAGCCATCAAATCATTCGTATTGACTAAACAATTCTTTGAAACGTTTTCTATACCCACCTCTTCCATTGCATTGTATTCAATACCACAAGGTCCACAATGGTCGAGTGGGATTATAAGTTTTGGGTTCATACAGGGTATATTAATGTATTGGCCTGGATATACATTATTCCAGTCAATTCCGAGGTTTATGTATTACAGTATTCTGCCACAGATTTGATGGTATCTCCAATGCTAGCTTTATATTTATCCCCACATATTCCACAGCCAATGAAACCAGAAACTTGAATTTTAGCACTTATAGATGTTGCCACTCTAGAAACTCTTGGATGTTGACCTGGCCCAGGTACTGTGATCTTTTCCTCCAGCCTACGTGAGGAAGAGAATGGATTAAACTGATTTACATATTCTGCTGTTGAATTTTGAGGACGTGTTGCTTTAAAATCCAATGGGCAGGGAAGCCTAATACTAGAACCCTTCTCCAAAATATGTTGAGCACAGTTGGCATTGTATTTCTGTTGTGATTTTACATCAGACCCACATTTCCCTGCAGAAAAACCATACCCACTTCACATAATGATCCTTATGTATTAATCTAGTGACTGTAACACTACGTTTTGGACTGTAATTCATCAGAGAGTACTGATGGTCACACTCCAGGTCACAAGTGACCATCCCTATCCTATGAGAAGCCAATATATAAGGACTCATCACAGAGTGCAGATATATGAGGGCTCATCACAGGTTACAGTAGTACCCACAATATTTTGTGGAAGCCCAACACAGTATTAGTGTATAGATATAAAGAGTAAAAAAAAGGTACAACGCTCCTAAATCCTTTATGATATATATCTTCCAATATTTAAAGTGAAACAGTTATGTGTTAAACTTGCTAATCTACCACTAATAATATACTGTATACCGCATGGACTGCAGCTTCTATCATAATAGTCTGCATCAAAGACCATAATTCATTCAAAGATATTCAATTCTTGATCTTATCTATAATAGATTCATAACTAAAGATTAACCAATAATTTTCTTCCTTGTAAATTTGTAAAACAAGAAATAAACCTCTTTGAAAAAAAAGATGAGTATTATGGACCTCTCCTATACCTGCTGCAAAGAACTGGGTAATTGTGTCTGTAATTACTAACGTGAAGAGAACTGTGAACAAAAGAAGCACCTGCCCATGCATTATGGTATGTTGGTCCACTTGTTATTTGATAAAAACTCTGCAAGTATATTCTTTTTCATCATGCAAATGACCATTTTGCTTCTTCAGATCAAATTCAAAACAATGGAAACCATATAAAGCAGGTACGAACCAGTATGCCCCCCTCAAATGCATGTTCTGGAATCTACTTTAAATAGAAACAGTGACGGAGCTCGAAAGAATACCTGCCAGGCCACTCAGCTGGACGCCAAAATGTCGTGCCTGTGCCTAGCTTCCATGTGAAGGCCATCTTAAGGTTGCTTCACATTTATTACCTCCAGGGAAGATTTGGTGGCTTATTAAATTGCAGTTTGCAAACGGACACCCCAAGAATGGTGTAGAATGGCGCATGCGGGCTCCTAGCCATACCTTTTGACCGATGCATGTACTACGAGGGATGGCTCCCATCGGCTAAAACTCTCGCGACAGGGATCAGGATGCGTACATAGTACAGGGGACTCCGAGGAAGGCCAAGGGTCAAGTGAACAGCCATGGTACTCTCCGTCGACAATCCGACAGCCGTGAGGGGTTTCCGGTGGGGTCTCCGGCGTCAGACTGCTGGAATTCCCGGTGGGCTTCGCCCAGTATAATAGCCTATCGGCTAATTAGTTGTAAATTGGTCGGTACTGACCATCTGCCGACCCAGCCGCTTACCGCGTTCACCATCAGTAGAAACTTACATACTTTCCGCGAAGAATCGTGAAACGATTGCTATATATCTATTTATTCATCTCCCATACACCACAATTCTGCATCAAATTAGAAGGCGTCGCCGATTTCTGTGAAGAGAAATCAATCTCTAAGATATCAAAATGACGGTAAGTCTAGATTACTACTTCTAAATAACTTCGGTTCTTTGATTCATGTTGAAGTTATAACTGATTGGTGGTTTCTGTTCGAAATTTGCAGAAAATGGTGTTACAAGTGACGATTGGGGACGATAAAAGCAAGAAAAAGGCCCTCAAGGCGGTTGCAGCGGTCGAGGGTACACAGTTTTTACCCTTTTTGCTTTCAAACCCTAACCCTAGATTTATTCTGCTATGTAATCTGATGAATGAATATTTTCATTGCAGGGGTGGATTCTGTGGCTGTGAACATGAGGCAAAACAAGATCACTGTGACTGGGGAAGCAGACCCTGTGTTTGTCACCTTAAGATTGAGGAAATACGGTTTTTCTTGTGCAGTGTTATTGAGCGTGGGGCCTTGTTAAGTTCAGAGATTTGTCAGTGATGAGAAAGCTAAACACTAAATTCTCATGTAGGGATTTTATAGCATGATCTTTAATCTCTGTTTTCCAAGAAGGGATATCGACGCGCCGTTCGCTAAAGTATGATGTACTGACGAGAATGCTAACACCTTATAATGACTAAAGTTTTAGTTTCTGATGTCACATATTTTTTAATATTTGTTTGCCATTGGGAAGCAAATTTATTATTGGTCAAATCTAAATATTAGATTTTATTAGCATTATCTTTTAACTTTTGTCGGGTTTCATAATGCGACAAGGAAAATAATAGGCGGTCTATAAAGTCATAATGCTCTGCTCTGCCAAAATGTTGATCACCTTGATTGAGCTTACTTTTAATTCCTAATATGAAATTGAGCCACACTTGTATTAAGCAATAGTACAAACTCACCATTTTGGTGAAATTTAGCATATTTATGATCGTTCAATGTAATGGTATATCAATAAGTGTTATGCTTTTTATATTAGGTCTGATTAACATTTTTAAATTTATTTATATTCAAGATCATTTAGACTAATTTCTCGATATTCATTTTTTATTTTGAGTAAATTCAAATTTCAAGTTTCCCACCACTTTATATTAATCATTGTGAGCTGACTTAATATACATTTCATACATGTTATTAAGTCACAAAATTTTAAAACATTCATTATGTACTTGAACACATGGAAAGTAATGCTAATATGAGGACAAAAAGAGGAGAATGACAAGAGCACACTTCAATTCCAAAGGCATAAAGAAATAAAATTGGTATCATTATATATTTGAATGTTGTTTTCTATCTTTCTCATATCCATTAATTCAATCCATCCAATAGTTTGTCCAAGGGGGACCTCTTCACTTATTGAGTCCATAATCCCCTCAATGGTGTTTCTAAACACCATCTTGATAGTAGAAGGTGAAGACAAATATAATTCTTGGGTGTATCTTTTGTGCTAGTTTAAACTTTGAGATATTCCTTAAATTAAGTCAATTATTTTTCCTATAGTGACAAATCATCCCAAAATAACATAATCATTTATTTTTTTATTAATCCTCAAATTGAGTATATCTATCCTCCTATTTAATTATTATTTTTTATTTAGTTTTATTATTGTTAGCTTGTATATATAATTTAAATGTTTATTAGTTCATTGTATTTATCTAATTAGCCTACATATTTATGTAAGTAAAAACTCATACACATTTGTGTTGATCTAGAATAAAATTTCCATGGATTCTTTGTACCTTTTCCATCCAGAGTTATAAGTTTTATTTTTTTTTAAAATTACTTTGTAGAATATATTTTTCAATTTAAACAATAATATATTTGTAATGATGTTTGAACCCATTTTGATGGAATGTCTTAAGAGAAGTATATAGTGACATTTGCACACTCTTGTATTAAGTTTGAACCATTCTCAAATTTATATCCATTCTCATGGATCTCACCCACATGAATTTTTTACATACATTTATCTTTATATGTGTGCTACTTGCAACCAATCCCACACACTTGTCATATTATTAAGTCCATATTTTTCATATATCCAATTTTGATCTTGAAATAACATTATTAGTCCACATTTTAGTATATCCATATTTGATCTTGATATTCCATACTCTTAGGTTGATCCCATGACATTTACATTCATTCTTGGAGTATGCAACATTGACCCAAAAATTAAATTGCAAGCTCCCACTCTTTTCTACTAGCTAGTAGGAGCTAGCTTGGTACAAATATGTGCGAGGGTCAAAGTTCAAAGTTGTGTCATACTTTAGACTAATTTATCAAAATAAATAAAATTAAGAATTCCAAACTAAAATTTAATTTTGGTCAACTATATCATATAGTTGGATTCATTCTAATTAAAATTAGATATACACCACAAATTAATGTAGCATCACTTTGAGTCCAACTGATCGAAAAATAAAATAAATTAGATAGAGAGAGGGAGAGATAAAGATAGTTTGGGAGATAGAAAAGAAACATGAGAGAGATAAAGAAGATATAGATATATATATATATATATATATATATATATATATATATATATATATATATATATATATATATATATATATATATATATGTATAAGAGAGAGAGGGGGGGTGAGATACAAAGAGGGAGATAAAGGGAAAGGAAGTGGGTGAGTTATGGAGTATAGATATAGAAAGGGAGATAAATAGAAATATAGATAAAGTGAGAGATGGAGAGATGGATGAATAGAGAGAGGGAGATATAAAGAGATAGAAATAGAGATACATAGAGGAAGATATAGTTTATGAGAAAGAGGGAGAGATAGAGAGGAGAGAGAGAAGGAGGGAGAGAGATGGAGATGGAGAAAGAGTGGGATAGATATAGACAGGGAGCTAGAGGTAGAGACATAGTTATAGAGGCTTAGATTGAGAGAGGAAGATATAGATAGAGAAATAGATGTGTTGTGTGAGAGAAATATGAAGAGAGGGGGAGATGGAGATAGAGATAAATGGAGAGATAGAGGTAAAGATATAGAGAATTGAGAGACATAAAGAGGGAAAATAGAGGTAGATAGATATAGATATAGAAAGATAAATATAGAAAGGAAGAGGGAAGGAGAGACACAGAGATAAATAACTTGATTGAGAGATAAAAGAAATAAAGGAGAAAGATAAAGAGATATGATCAAATGATAGATATTAATAAAGGGAGAGATATAAATAGAAAATGGGAGAGGGAGGTGGATAAATAGATGCAAAAGAGAAGAGAGAGGGGGTGATATAGTGAGATATAGATAGAGAATGGGAGAGGGGGAAGTGGATAGGTACGTATATTGAAGAAGAAGGAGAGGGAGAGGGGGAGACTTAAAAAGTTAATTTAGAGGAGGCAGAAGCATCATGCCCAAAAATGACTGGCGAAGTTATGGTCACGTGAAGGGCGCAGGCTAAACGCTCAGCGATGAAGTTAAATCAGTAACATCACATGCAGAGTCCCGTAAAGAATCCAAAATACAGACTGTTTTCGTTGTGTCTTTTTCAATTAAGAAAGCAATTAGTTCTCCTGATAAGGCGACAAAAGTTTAGCTTACGTGGGTATCTCAATCTAGAAGAGGCAGAAGCGTCCAATTTTCTTTCCTGGTCTTACGGAAGCACCACACCGAAAAATGACCTGAACGCTGTGTTCACATCAAAGTGACAGATGATACACATCCTTCCTTGCAGGGCTTAAATTTGACGGTCGACCTTGACCGTCAACAAATTTTGTAATGACGGTTATCTATTCAAAGGTGCCCTTAAAACATTATGATATACCTTAGTGTAAGTAAAATTATATATAAATCAAATATATATATCATTATAATTCTATATAAATCTTGACAGTCTATCCAAAATCTCTCCTTTCATCTGATACAATCTTCTTAAAATTTTGATTGTATTTTACGGCAAAAATCTCTAAATACGGTCATACGGCCATCAAATTTAAGCCCCTCTTCATTGAACGATCCAAAATACTCAAAATTGATGCTCTTAAAGCATTGTTAATTAATTCATAGTTCCCGCGAAGAATAGCAAAAATGCCTGCTATTCTTCTATTTGTTCATCTCCCATGTTAGAATAAATTAATTCTAAATTGGTCGGGACAGACCATCTGCCGACCCAGCCGCTTACCGCGTTCACCATCAGTGGAAACTCATATACTTTTCGCGAAGTATCGTAAACCGATTGCTATACTTCTACTTATTCATCTCCTATGGCTATATACCACAATTCTGCATCAAATTAGAAGGCTTCGCCGATTTCTGTGATCAGATATCCATCTCTAAGATATCAAAATGAAGGTAATTCTAGATTACTACTTATAAATAACTTCTGTTCTTTGATTCATGTCGAAGTTATAACTGATTGGTAGTTTCCGTTCGAAATTTGCAGAAAATGGTGTTACAAGTGACGATCGAGGAAGATAAAAGCAAGAAAAGGGCACTCAAGGCGGTTGCAACGGTGGAGAGTACACTGTTTTTTTCCTTTTCGCTTTCAAACCCTAACCTTAGATTTATTCTGCTATGTAATCTGACATGAATGGATATTTTCATTGCAGGGGTGGATTCTGTGGCTGTGGACATGAGGTAAAACAAGATCACTGTGATTGGAGAAGGAGACCCTGTGCTTGTCACCTTAAGATTGAGGAAATACGGTTTTTGTTGTCCAGAGTTAAATTTCTTTCTCGATATTCATTTACAGCAATTTTTAGATATTCATTTTCTATTTTGAAATCAGAATTTTACTCGTACAAATCATTAGTAGTAGATGAGAAATTGATTCAAGTAAATTGAAAAATGCATGTTAATGAGTAAGTTTCTAAATTCAAATTTCATGTTTCCCGCCTCTTTTTATTAGTCATTGTGAACTAACTTCATGCAATATGTTCTATGTCATGTTATTTTAAAACATTCATCATGTGCTTAAACACATGGAAAATAATGTTTATAGAAGGACAAAAAGGGAAGAATGACAAGAGCACACTTTAATTCTAAAGGCATAAATGAATAAAATTGATATCAATATATTTTTTAATATTGTTTTCTACCTTTCTCATATTCATTAATTCAATCCATCTAATAGTTTGACCTAGGCAAATGTTTTCACTTACTAAGTCTAGAATCCCCTCGAAGGTATTTCTAGACATGACCTTAATAGATTTAAATATATAGAAGGTGAAAAACAAACATAATTCTTAGGTTATTTTTATGCTAGTTTAAACTTTGAGATATTCCTCAAATTGAGTATATCTATCTTCCTATTTAAGTATCACAATTATTTTTCCTACCTTATATATCTCTGTGTGTGTGTGTGTGCGTGTGTGTGTGAACCCATAGAAATTTACATTGATAAAGAATTAAACTTTTCATGGATTATTTGTACCTTTTCCATTTATATTTATAGGTTTAGTTTACAAAATATATTACTCTCTAAAATATGTTTTTCAATAAATAATAATATATGTGTATGAGAGTCTTGCAGATGACAGAGATAAACAACAAGCACATGAACACATGAATTGCATAATGTTGACCTGGTTTTGATAGATAGATAAGGGTCTCCTTATAAAGGAGAAATATCCAACCATGAGCAAAATATCCCAAAATATTAGTAGGGAAAAATATCAGAAGATATTTAACTTGCACAATAAATGCCATGAGATATTTAACCTGTATAATAAATGCCATGACTAAGTAGGCTTAAGTCAACATGAGGATAGACAAGTATTGAATGAAAACACTGACACCCCACCTTAAGCATAACTTAGGTGGGCATGGATAAAATGGGTCCCAGCGACGAGCCTGGTGAGGTGCCCATGTACAAAGTAATCTCTCATGAAGTGGAGAAAAGTAGAAAACCCTATGGGAAAAAAACTACCCTCCAAAAGAGAGAAAAGATGCATCAAAATTATACATGTGAAGAAGTACTACTTCTTTCACTAAGTACAATATATGATTGCCTCCATAAGAGAGAAAATAATAGAAGGTCTATAAGACCCCCCATAATACATGTCCTGCTAAATTAAAGTTGGATAGTGAACAAAGAATGCAGATGTAGTTCCAAGAACACTTCACAATGTTCCTTCCCTTGGGAAGAAATGAAACCAACTGAAGATGCAAGATATCTTCCCATGTGAGATGATGTATGTATGATCTTGAATATAGTTGAAGCTCATCCAATAATGATGATGATGGTGCCCATGATGTCTTCGAATGTTGCTCATGAATCTCCAAGCCAATGCTTACATGTGATGAATACTGATGGAATGAATCAAGTATCATAGAAGATTATGTAACAAGGACCACAAGAACCATAGATGTATGGGGATAACTGGAACCATAAGAATCTGATACTTTCACTATAGAAGCCGATGTAGGTGAAGGAAGAGAAACCATATTTGAAGAAGACAAGGCCGATGCAACTTTATTGAAGTTGTCATAAAAAAGAAGACTGATGTCCTCAATGTGTGTTTCCATGTCAGCAATGTGGGATTTTATGAAAAGACATAAAATTTCGGGTAGATATGCATCCCAATCAGCAATGCTAGGAAGACTAATATCCTATTGCAAAGAAGTGTTGGAAGCTCTCAAAGAAATGACTCTGAAATCCGATGAAGCAACATGAGGAGGTGGAGGAATGATGATTTCCTCTATGTCAGCTAGACGCTCTGTATCTGAATCATGATGCAAGATGTGAGGTGTGATCATAGCAGGATCATGTGGGAAGGGAGAAACATTAGAGTCTCCATATATTTCCCAAATTTTGATCCATAATGCATGTGGACATTCAATATCCATGATGACATACAAAGAGTCATCTGGAATATGTAAACCGATTAATCCACGAATATGAACATGAATATTAAACCATTTATCCTTCTAAGATTGTTTACCTGGTTCTAGGACAAGTCCATACAAATATGGCATGAAATTATGGAACCTGAGATGTTTCAGGATTCCTTCACACCAAGACTTATAGTTTCCCAGTTTTAAGTTGATTACAAAAGAGTGGGTTTCATATCCCATGATTAGAAATGTGTCAACAACTCCCTATGATTATTTCTTTCCCCCCAATTTGGCACTTTATAGGTTAGTGCATTTTACAATGAGAAGAAATTAAATTTTTTTTCACAAATTGTTAACAAAAGGCAAAATAACTTCCCTCCTTTTACAAATTGATTGTAAAATTAAATTTGACCCCCTTTACAAACATTTGATAATAAATCAGATAATCTTTTCTAACCACTATTAAAGAATAGTTAGTGCATTTTAAATGCAACTTTAACTATTTTTCATAAAAATCTAGTTAAAAGAGCATTTATGAAATAGAACGGTTGCTTGAAAGGAAGAATGAGTCAAAGATTTTAGGGAAGATTTGAATTGCCCCAAAGTAGGGAAGATTCTCTAGATCTTAGAGGCTCCTTCACCATCACACCCATAGATTGCAAATTGCCTTTCAAATCTTAGAAAATTTTATGCAAAATTGCAATAGGGACAGAGGGTACTTAGGGAACGTACAGGGGTGTGCATACGTGGCAGAAATAGGGGTATCTCTCAGCCACACCAAACCGTGCCCAAGAGTCCTTATCAGATACAGGATTTCATGCGCCTATGCAGCCAAATCGTGCTAGAGTTGACTAGCTCTTGTGCGCTCTGGAGTTGACTGGCTTTTGTGCCAGTCTCTGCCCTCAATCACCTGAGAATAGATCTAAAATAAAGCAGAAAAAAAATGTCACTTTACAAAATTAGTAAAAAATTGTGCCTTTTCAGTTGATGCATCGCTTGTTCTTGAGTTCCCTTCTCCTCCAAGCGCAGGCCACTAATGGATGACGCTGGAGACTATTGGAAGACACGTGGGCAGTGATATGCGTAGAAGAATCTTAGCTAATTCAAACTCTTGGTGCTGTGACTGGAGGCGTAAATGAAAGAGGGCATACAAGGCACAGGAGAAAATACAAGGCACAACCTCTTCTTTCGCAGATTTCAAGCTCCAACAGGGATTTCAAGTATCTCAGGCTCGAACAGTAGACACATTGCAAGCATTACACCACAAACCAAAGATTACACCACAAATTGGAGGGTCTGTAGGTGAGTTGGAGGCACATCCTACACAATTGTTGATAGGCCGCTGAGATGAGACTTAAAGTCGAGTCTACTGAGGAGGCACAAATGGAGACACTGCTGCTCTTTCCTCGACTGGACAGCAAGCCTGCATGGAGTGGTGTGATGGCAGAGATCAAAATGGTTGATTAAGGCCCCCAATTAGCAATTTGATGCCTCAAGATCAATCATAGCTTACATAAGTGCTAAGAGCAGCCAAAGAGGGTTTCCCTTTGCAAGCACAGTCATAGATTCCTCATACCATATGAGAGACTGCAACATCACTGTGAAAACACCACTTTGAATGTGGAGTTGACTTCGGCTTAAGGGCATGGCAAAGATAGCCACAAGCCAAAGATTTCACGACTAGCAAAAGAGATGAGGTCTACGGATCTATAACAGAGGAGACGTATGTACGCCCCTCTCAAACCCTTCATTCACTGTAAATCTTCCTATAGACAAGGAGCGTTGCTTACGGCCTGGAGATATCTCTGATGGCTTTCATACCATATGAGAGTCTTGCAGATTACAGAGATAAACAACAAGCACATGAACACATGAATTGCATAATGTTGACCTGGTTTTGATAGATAGATAAGGGTCTCCTTATAGAGGAGAAATATCCAACCATGAGAAAAATATCCCAAAATATCAGTTGGGAAAAATATCAGAAGATATTTAAGCTAAACAATAAATGCTATGAGATATTTAACCTATACAATAAATGCCATGACTAAGTAGGCTTAAGTCAACATGAGGAATAAATGCCATGACTAAGTAGGCTTAAGTCAACATGAGGATAGACAAGTATTGAATGAAAACATTGACAATGTGTAATGATGATTGAACCCACTTTAATGGAATGTCTTAAGAGAATTACATAGTGATAATGACACACTCTTGTATTAATTTTGGGCTATTCTCCAATATATATACATTCACATTTACTCTCACCCACATGAATTTATATACATTTAACTTTATACTTTTTCTACTTGCAACCATTTCCGCACACTTGTCACATTATTAGTCCATATTTCCATATTTCCAATTTTGATTTTGAAATTTCATACTCCTAGGTTGATTTGGTGACATGTAAATTCATTCTCCCACTATGCAACATTGACCCAAAAATAAAAAATAAAAAATAAAATAGCTAGCTCCCATTCTTTTCTACTAGCTAGTTGGAGCTTGCTTGGTACACATTTTCTCAAGAGTTAAATTTCAAAATTGTATCAAACTTTATGCTAATTTATCAAAATAAATAAATTTAAGAATTTTTAGATAAAATTCTATTTTAGTCAAAATTATGGTATAGTTAGATTCACAAATTATATCTACACAATGAATTTTTTTATAAGAATTTTGCACAAAATAAAATTTAGCATCACTTTGAGTAGGGTATGTGCAATATCATCATAGAAAAAATAGGCCCTTAAATGGCGAAAAATTTAGAAAAATAAGAGTTAGGCAATTTAACATAAAAATTTGAATAAGTTATCTAGATTATTTCAAAAATATGTAATAATAGAATTTGTAGCAAATTGAATTTAGTTCTTAAACTACTAGGTTTATTTGAAAAAAAAATCTATTTGGTGAAAAATTGAAATCTCAATGCAGTAGTACTTAAATTTCAGGGAAAAAATAAAAAGTAGGTGTCTGTCTGACCACCCTAACCACAATAAAATGATAATATTTTTTTATAAAATTTTAGATATAAGTAGAGGACTCATATCCCGATGTGATGCATATTTTTTTGTAATTTTTTTCCAAGTAAATAATTAATTATGAATTTTTTAATACAACTTTAAAAAAATATAAAAACTCATATATCTGACCACCTTAACTTGGTTAAAACTTCATGAAATACAATTTTCTTTTTAATCCTATAGTAGGCGAAACATAGAATGTGACACATGTTTTAGATTAAAAAATGTGATATTGTTTGAAATCTATAGATATTTTTCAATCAGCCAATCAATCAAGACTTTAGTTGTAATTCAAATAGAAAATGAATAATAATTATTTATTAAATTCAAAGTAAAGAATAATTTATATTGGTGGAAAGTTGAGAATATCCTTTAAAAACCTTTTTTGTTTCATCAATTTTGGGTAAAAAAAGTCGTCAGTCACACACTCTACACATACCCACCATATCACCACTTTTTGGCCCATCATGATCATGCACATACCCAGTACAAAAAATAAAAAATATTACAAATTGGATAGATATATAGATATATAGAGAAGATAGAGTAATAGAGATAGAGAGAGGGAGAGATAGAGAAGAAGAGTGAGAGATAGAAAAAGAGATGGAGACAGAGAGAGTGAGAGATAGAGAGGGAGAGAGCGAGAGAGATAGATTGAGAGAGAGTGAATGAGATGGAGAGAGTGACAGAGATATCAAGAGAGAAAGAGAGATAGAGAGGAAGAGGGATATAGATAGAGAAAGGGGAAGAGAGATAGAATGAGATAAAGAGAGGGGTGAGATACAAAGAGGAAGATAAAGGGAAAGTAGTGAGTTTTGGATATATATATATAGAGAGAGAGAGAGATATAAATATGGAGTGGAATAGTTGTATAGTGAGATAGAGAGAGGGGTTGTGTGAGATAAATATGAAGATATGGAGAGATAGATGGATATAAAGATAAACATGGATAGGGAGAGGGAAGGAGAGATAAAGAGATATCTATAACTTGATAGAGATATAAAGGAGATTAGGGAGAGAGATAAAGAGATAGGATAAAATGATAAATAAAGAGAGATGGTGAGATAGAGATATATAGATAGAGAATAGGAGAGAGGGATATGAAAGATAGATATAGATAGGAAGTGAGAGAGGTAGGGGCATACAAAGAGATAAATATATATAGAGATAAGGAGAGAGAGGGAAGTAGAGAGAGGGAGAGATATATAGAGGAAAAGAAAGAGATAAAAATTTGAATATAATAGGAAAGATAAAGAGGGAATGAGATATAGAGAGGATGGCGAGATAGATATAAAAACAGGGAGAGATAGAAAGATATAGAGCTAGGGAGTGATATTGTGATAGATTTAGAGAGGGAGATATAGAGAGATATAAATATAGACATGTAGATAGATAGCTAGTGAATAGAGAGGCAAAGTGATAGATAAAGGGAAAGAGATAAAGACGAGACATATATATATATATAGAGAGAGAGAGAGGAAGGGAAACATAGAAATAGAGAGGGAGATATAGAGATATAAAGAGATGTTTGGAGAGGATTTTGAGGGGAGAGATAGAGAGGGATATATAGAGAGAGATATAGAAAGAGAAAGAGAGAGGAGAGATATAAAGAAGTGGGAGATAGAGATAGAGATAAAGATAGGGATAGAGAGGTAGAGGGATAGAGTGAGAAGATAAAAATATAGAGATAAAGAGAGGAAGAGATGGAGATGCAGAGGGATAAATAGGATGTAGATGTAGAGATAGATTGAGATGGAGAGTGGTAGAGATAGAGGCATATTTAAGGATATATATATATATATATATAGAGAGAGAGAGAGAGATAGAGAGAAGTTATAGTTAGAGGGAGATATAGAGAGATAGAAAGTGATAGACACAAAAAATATAGAGAGATAGAGATAAAGGGACTTGTAGAGAGAGAGAGGGAGAGGGAGACATAAATATATAAATAGGGAGATAGATAGAAAGAGGTAGAGAGGGAGATGAAGAGAGGAAGATGTAGAGATCTAGAGAGATAGAGATGGATAGAGAGATAGTTAGAGATATTTAATAGATCATGGAGAGATGGATAGATAGAAAGTAATATAGATAAAAAAGGAAAGAGATAGATGGAGATAGAGATGGAGAGAGATATTGAAAGATAGATAGATAGAGGGATAAATAGAAAAATATAGGGAGAGATAGAGATAAATATAGGAAAAAATAAATATTGAGGAGAGCGAGAGACATAAAAATAGATAGAGAGAGATAGAGGGGGAGATATAGAGAGAGGTAGAGATAAAAAGAGATTATAGGGTGCTGCCACAATAGTGGTTTACACTTTCTGGGAGATCCTGATTTTTGCTGAAATCAAATATTTTTAGAAAATATAATGATTTAAGCCTTGAAAATTTCCATTTAAAGGATTCCAATTGAATAGGGTTTCATCAAACCACCTTATACCAAGCCCCATGGATAGAATCCCGCTAGTTTTAAACCATACCTATAACGAAGTCTCCTTTACACCTATCAAATTGCTGATAAATAACCACTTTTGATTTACCTTTTGGAGGATCAAATGAATTCATTTAAAATTTAATTTTTTGTAAGTATGTAGTCCTTATTATAAGCTTCCAAAAAGGTATAATTTTAATTAAATTAAATTTGATTATTATATTTATTTTTTATTTCTTCTAAATGTAGGTTTTTCACTTAAAATAAAACTCTCTATTTTGCACATGTGGAAAAATAGAAGATTATCAAAAAAAATTTGAAAAATATGACTGCACTAGATATTGGAGTCCTTGATCCAACAAATAAATAAAAAAAAGAATTTCAATATGCACAAAAATAGTTACACGTTATACGGTCGCGTATTTCTAAATTGTAATTGGTTTGACTTCGAAACTTGATTAAAGAAAAATTATTCAATAAAAAACTATCTAACCAAGTGGAAGCACTAGATATCAGAGTTACAAATCTAAATTTGAAAGAATTAAAATTTTATCCTTCATGGAAAAAAAGCTGTGTTATACGATGAGAATCACTTTTTAAAAATGTCCTTTTCTAAAAAAATTTAGTTTTAGAGGGAGATGGTAAAAGAAGTGCAATTTGATTCCAAAAAATTTCAAAAAAATATATTTAGAATCTACAAAAAAATGTCACAAAACTCTAGTTTGCATCATCTTCAAATTACTCACGGTTTAGCTACTATAAGTGCACGAAAGTGAATATTTAGTTTAAAAAAATTATTTCAATGTCCAGTTTGGCCAAAATTTGTAAACCACTATTGTGGGATCACCCTAGATATATATATATATATAGAGAGAGAGAGAGAGAGAAAATGATAGAGACAAAGGGAGAGATAGGGAGGGGAAAAGTGAGATTAAAAGGTAGGTATATAGAAAAAGGGGAAAGAGGTAGGGATAAAAACGTAGAGAGAGTGGGAGAAATGGAGAGATACATTTATTTTTTATAAAATTTTCTAATTTTTAAATTTCTAAAGCTTAGTGGATCTATACAAGAAGTGGATGTGTGTGCACAAACTTGACAAAGGATGATGGATCCTTTCTTACACATTTTTTTTAGCTTGAATAACCTATGGATTTAAAATTCATCCTTATACAATGAGATGCTCCAAGAGGATTTGTAGAAGATTAACATCTCACATTTTGTTAAAATGAATCATGTAACAACCTTGTTACATGGTATGCATACAACAAACCTAGATTTTTTTATTTTTTTTATCAAAGTGAGTTAACTCCTCTTGAGATTCAAAAATAATATGAGGCTCTAATGATATTAGTGGTCATTAATAAAATTGGTGTTAGACATACTCTTATTGAAAATGGACCAGGTCTTAATATTTGTAGCATTGATCTTCTAGATAAGCTTGGTGTGAATAAGAATATCATAAAAGCTAATAATATTTCTATTTATGGATTTGATAATGTTGGTAGGAAACTATTAGGGATAATCACACTACCCACTAAAGTGGGATGCATGATTTTGCCTACCCTTATTCATGTCATGCCAAAAACTCTTTCATAAAGTATTCTCCTTTGTAGACCATGGATTCATACCATGAAGGGAGTCTCATCTACTCTTAACCATGAGATGAAGTATGAATATATAATAACATGCTATATATATAGTTAAATTAGATGCAAAAAGCTATCATTTACAAGTCCAAGCCAAACATAAAACTTTCAACTCTCTTAGTACATCGATTCCATCTTCAAAAGTAGAACCATTGTCTTGTGATGATAACGATGATACAAATGTATGCTATTAGGTGATGATTAGGCTATAGTTTACATCCACTTTCATTGGGGAATATAAAATCTCACCATCAAAGCCTATAGATTTGTAGATTGTTCCAACACAATCTTGTGATTCCTCCACTCAAATTACAAATGATGATCATAATATGGCTTCCTCTTCAAATACATGTTTTGATTGGGGTTCATTAGATTTTACACCCTCCTTTGTAGGAAAAGGTAAAATCTCACAATGTAAGTCTAAGGATTCATGTGTTTCACTTTCTCAATTTTTTTCTACATCAACAAATCCAAAAAAATCATGCTATGATGGTGTTGGGGTCTCTTTATCTTTTATCCCTCATGTGTTGTTGATGTATATCCTTAACATTTCAACCCATAAAAAGGACTTGAATTATTTTGAAAGAATTAATTCTTCTAAATTTGAGTTAGAAAATGTTATGGGTCTAAATTTAAAATTCTTTCTTAAAATAGATACAATGAAAACATGGAACAAGGAGTTAAGGATCATGTGAATTCTACACTGTACCAAGTTCTAAAAGGGGTTTAAGTTTCTAACCTTCTCCTTCATCTAAATCACATGCTCCATCATGTACTATATTGATAACATCTTGTGGTAAACTTGAGCTAGCTTTTCTTCACAAGAGAGAGGACTACCTCCTAGTTCTTTCTTAGAGAAAGAGTATATTTTGTCAAGGCTTCTAAAATCCAACTTGATTACTCTTCCTCCTCCAACAAATAAGAAATATAACTAAACAAACTCTTTTTGTGAATATCATTGAGTGCATGGTCATTACACTAATGAATGCCAAACCTTAGACAATAAAATAAAGAAACATGTTTATTGTGGTGCTCTTCCATGTGTTGATGCACCTAATAATTATAAATAATGATCTCTCTTCTATGGTGTTGCTCCTCACTATGTTTCATTAGCTCAGATTCATGTGTTTTCTCATTTCCTTTCATGGTAGTATGATAGTTTGTGCAACTATATGTCTTTAATATATGGTAGCAACATGATACTACTATATTGCATGGTTATATTTTCCTTTAAACTTGTAGGCAAGGATAACTAGTTTTGGTAGGTGTGTATTCTTTTCAAGGATCCAATATTCTCCTTATTTTCTTTAAAATATCAATATAAAAAGTGTTAGAATTATGAAAAACACAAGCCACAAGATCAAACAATGAATAAAGACACCTTCCACACAAGATATCTGCAAACAATATGTGCAATATTCCTCAATAGGAAAAAACTACAAAAGAACCTCAAGAAACTTCAAGGAAAACAAAAGTTCTCAAAGGTTGAGAGTTTGAGAGAACAAAAGAATAAATCTCTAGAGTGATAATACAATGAGGGTTGAGTGCTATATAGGAGCAACCCTAAATGGTAAAGATAGTAGATTAGGACAAGTGTCAACACATGTGATGAGATATAATAATCTAATAATATCTCACTTTAGTTAACATAGAAACAAACTTAGTTAACTAAATAATGAACTCCTAAGTGTAGCTTAAGTGCATGGGAATAAATTTGACTAATAATCAATTAAAGAGTAAGTAATTATTAGCTAATGCATGATTAATCTAACACCCCCCCTTAAGATGAACTTAGGGAGTAGCTAAAAATCCTAAAAATAAAGAATGCATGATGGGTCTTAACAAACAAGGTCTAGTAAGGTACCCATGTGCAAATGAAAGATCTCTTAAAGTTGGAAGAAGGAGAAAACTATAGTGGGAGAAAACTCTTCTCCAAAAGAGAGAAAGGTGAATGAAGGACTGAGAAGCCTCCAACCAAAAGAATGTCCCAAATAAGAACATTTAGAACATTGCTGAAGCACGAAGAAGCTATAGACTATTATTGAATGATTAGTGATATGGTGTTGACATGAAGAACCTCCAAAAATAGGAATGCAATAGTGTCCATATAGTAAATGATCCATCTCACTAAAATGCATGTAACTAGAAAGTAATGTATGCTACATTTAAAAGTACATAGAAACAAGAACCAGATACATAGATAACTCCAAACTATGATTTAACCAAGGAATCATTAGTACTAATAGTAGAAACCCACCACCCATAATGTTGTAAAAGGGAGAGCCAAGATAGGTACATTGAAACTATGTGAAACCAAGAAGTTCATTATAGGATAAACAACCTAGAAATAAAAGGGTGTGCAAACTAAGGCACACACGCATGAGGAAAGAATCACTTGGATTCACCGCTGTCATGGAAGGGACACTCAATTGAAAAAGGTGTGATGGAAAACCAAAGGCAAACATCAACCCCCCATGGCACTTAATATCATAGTGTGATTAAAAAAGGCATAACAAGGATGTGTGAAATCCTAAAAAGTATACATCAGAATGGCACTTTATCTTAGTATTTCTATAAAAGAGAATGTGCATGAAAATTATGTCTATAATACCCAAATAGGATAAAATATTAGTGTAGCATAGATTTTTGGGACCCACTTACTTTCTAGCTCTCCTAGGGTTTTTCACCTAGAAGGAGAAAGATGAGCCAAAAATGCATATGTTACATTCAAAGTCAATTTAATATGGATAGAATAAGGATGCAATATTCCTAGATATAATGCTTGAATGTAAGAAAAAAATGAGATTTATTGACTAATGAATATAAACTAAAGGAAAACAACTTGTTTGAAAACACATTGTGTAATGCAACAATGAACTAGAAATGAATGCAAAACTTAATAGAAATGAACCAAACTAAAAGTGTACACCTGGAATATGGTTGGAGACTAGAAATTTCTTTTGAAATGCTACTAATGCTGAAATTTAGGTCTAGTGGGACTCATTCCCAGTTTTGCCAAACTATGTTGGAACTTGTTTCTGACAAAAGGGTACTCAAAAATGCAAAAAACTCAAAATTGAACCTATGGTGGGAATCATTCACCACCCATAGTGAATTAGTCCACTTTTTTATTTCTAAATTTTCAAAGGTGGATTCTGAAGATTCCAATCTGCACTTTAGCTTCCTACAGGTGTCTGCTTCCGAAACTCTAATTTACAGGCCTGAAAATGGATTTTTGTTGATATTTTGATTTGATGAATGAGGAGAAGAATTTAGCAACCTTACAACTTGATCTTCAATTATTTCCAAGCTTTCACGAGACCTAAATCTGCAAACAAACAAGACAAGAGAGAGAGAGATGTTGAATTTTAGGGCATGGGGGTTTGCCTAATTCAAACTCCTTTTAGTTAATTAAACCAAAGTGATGAAATAAAGTAATGAAACATAAAAAAGTGGAGATGATTACCTTGTCATGATGATTTGATCTTGAAAGTTTACAACAATGGAGGAAGATTCAACCCTTGAATGTCCCTAGAAGCTTACTTGATGAATTGCAATGTAAAAACCCTAAGTTGCTTGACTTGAAATGAAAGATTGATGGATGAATAATGAAGAATGGGAGTGAATTAAGTTAGTGGATGTAAAAATGAGTTAAGAGAGGTGATTTTATAGGAAATTCACCTTATTTTCCCGTTAATTTGATCCCTAAGGCCAACAGGGAGAAAAATTAAAGTTAAAACCTATTTTTTCTTGCTCAAAACTTTGAAAATGGCTCAAATGGGACTTATTCGCCACTAATGGTGAATGGGTCCCACATGGGCCATTTTTGCTAGCTAGAATGTCGAGAAGTAAGAAAATTAGGCTTGTATGATGACTATGTCAGTTATTTGATCAGATTATGCCTTGAGATGCACAATATGGGATAATAGGGTCCTATTAATGATGATGTAAATGTCAAATAGGGCTTGGGACACAAAATTCAATGTGAAAGTGTGTTTAAATACACTTTACAACACTAAAATGAGGTCCACATAGCCTAGGAAGGCACAAGAACCAATGTGAATGTGCAAGACACATTACAAAACTAGTTTAACATTAAGTTTTAGTTAAGAACCTTCTAGATTGATGTAATAATATTATTAATCACATTTTATAATGTTGAATTAGGGATAAATAGGTTAATTAAGTCTAGAAGAGTGTGAAAATTCTTTTCAAGACTTTACAACACCTTTCCAAAACGTCAATAAAAGCATGTTATTTGATTTTCAAGGCTCCAAGACCTAGTGTGGATGCATAAAATGCCTCACAACACTAGATTCAGACCTTATTAAGTCCATTTTATCATGAATTAATCCCAAGTAATTCAACAGAGTGTGAAAACAAAAAAACTTGAATAAAATGTACCTAGAGAGCAATCTAGAAAAACTACATGGATGGTTGTGAAGAACTCTAAAAGACAGTTCCAACACTATTAGAATCACAGAAATTAGGGAAATGTTTCAAAAGTTATGAGCTTGGGATTGAAAATAGCACCTCTGATTTCAATAGGTTGTAGAATGCACTAGCAACAAAAATAGGCGATGAGAACCACAGTATTGGAAAGTTAGTGGAACTAGATTTTTGGTGATATCTCATTCGTCAAAATCCAATATCATACACCCAAATTATGGCCAAAAGAAAAAAAATTGCTACCTTAGGCCAGAGAAGGGGAATTAAGGCCCTTTGCTAGCTAACCATACGAATAATGTCATGTTGAAATCAATAGAATATTCCATTTTGGGAAAAAAATCTTAGTCAAAACAAAAAATTCATTGAAAAATGGGAGCTACCTAGAAAAAATTGACGGGCACTAGAAAGTGGGCGAAATAATCACTAGGAAAGCATGATTCATTGGGATAGTGAATGGCTAGGAAACATTTTGGAGCAGCTACTAGAAATTTTCCAAGATGTTGGAAAAGTTGAATGTCTACCAGAGAAAGTGTTTTGGCAACTAAGAAACTTACTAGCAAATTTTATTAAGTACCATTAGTTGGGTGAAAAACCCGGGTGGCATAAAAAAGCCACTAGATAATTTTGGAGGCCCCAGTGCGAAAGGAAAGGAGGTCATTGGTGGGGTTTTGAGGACCCACTTGTAAGGAAATGTGGCCACACACTAGAGGTATGGAACCACAAGCAAGTATCACTTCTGATAAATACAAAATCACCCCCAAAATAAAAAAAATTGAAAGATGTAGTTTTTTTTTAAAATAAACTTTTTAATTTTTTTGTTCAAAAAATATAGAAATAAAATTGCAGCTGCCTTGATTTTTAATATTTTTTCAATTTTCATGCAGCGAATCCGTATATGGGCTGTACGGGCCCCTGTATAAAAAAATTTCCTCAGAAGCTCTTGACATCAAAATAGGGAAAACTTGTAGTCAGAATTCGTGGAATCGACCTCTTGAATCCAATTGTGACATCCTTTTCACGCCAAAATGCACCAAATTTGTAACTACACTCTAGATCTGGAAAAAAGCAACTACTTCAAACCCTCATAGATCTGACCTCAAGAGTCCAAATCAAGCCAAACAAAAGCCAAATTTGACTTTTTTGACAACTCTAATGTACCATGCTAGAATTGTGAAAAACATTGGCCACAAGATCAAACAACGAACAAAGAAACCTTCCACATAAGAGATCTGCAAACAATATGCACAATATTCCTCAACAAGAAAAAGCTAAAGAAGAACCTTAAGAAAATTCAAGGAAAGGAAAAGTCCTCAAACATTGAGAGTTCGAGAGAGCAAAAGAGTAAATATTTAGAGTGATAATACAATGAGGGTTGAGTGCTATATAGGAGCAACCCTAAATGGTAAAGGAAATCGATCAAGAAAAGTTTCAACATCACATGTGATGAGACATAATGATCTAATAATAGCTCACTTCAGTTAACATAGAAAAAAACTTAGTTAACCGAATAAAGAACTCCTAGGTTTAGTTTAAATACATGAGAATAAACCATATTAATAACCAATTGAAGAGTAATTAATTATTAGCTAATGCATGATTACTCTAGCAACAAGTATATTGACATTTTAAGGGAGGCGCATATCACCCTAAAACAAAGAAAAATAGGTTGGGTGAAAAGGATTTCATCCCAAAGAACTATTTTCCCTTATTTCATTTAAAATGTACGTTATAAAATGCAAATGAAGAATAGCAATCAAATCAAATTGAAACAATAATCAAAAGGAAGACCTAGAAAGGGGAATGTGTACCTTTCACCAAAACTCACCCTTTGAAGCTCACTAAGGACTCATTTTCCCTATGGTGAATGGGTCCTAGCTAGGGTTTCTAGAAAATATTTTTTGGGTTCTCTTCTACTCGGTCTGCACTCCCAAATTCCATGTGTTCACTATCAGACAACTAGAAATAAATTCTATAGAAGAGTTTTCATGATTTGACAACTTTTCTTGCAACTTTCACAAATTTTCAACTTTCTTCAATATTTCTCTTCAAAGGATCTTCAACCTAAAATCTACAATCACACATCAAAGAGAGAAAAATGTTGTTTGTTAGGTGAATGAGGGTTTTCCTTGGTCAAACCCCATTTTGGTTATCAAACATTGAAATGAAATGAAACATGAAAGAAAGAATGATGAATGAAAAAACTATGTAACAACTTGAACCAAACCTTGGTTGAAACCTTGGATAACAAATCTGCAAACTAGCATGAAGTGGCATGAATGAATGTAGATCTTGATCATGAAAATTTCTTTGAAATGATGTCTTTGATATGCTTGAATAGATCTTGAACTCTACATCACCATATTACCTCAAACAACATGCATGATGCAATACATCTTTGAAATGATGATGGGAATCTTGATTGCTACAATAGTCTTCTACAAATATTCTCTTGAATGCCTTAGAAATTCTCTTAAATTCTTCTATAATTCTCTTGGAAGTGCTCTTAAGATAACTTGAATTGCTAGGATTGCTTGAAAATGACTTAGATGAAATATAGTGAAATGACCTTGTATTTATAGATATCTTAACACTAATTCTCAAAGTTCAAATATCACAAGCCAACATTGAATTATAGATTTGAAATTATTAAAATATCACCAAAAGCATATTTTAAAGGGGGGTCCTAGGTCTAAGTGAGGACCCATTCACCATTGGGTGAATGGGTCCTAGTCCACTTACTTAGGACACACATCATTCAATGTTAAATATTATGTAAAATCAAGGTCCTAGATCTAAGTGAGGACCCATTCACCCTATGACGAATGGGTACTAGGCCACTTACTTAGGACACACATATTACAAAGTTAAGTGTTGTGTAATGGAATTTATGAATTTTTAGTTTTATCCCTCAAAATTTTCATTTAATTAGGCTTGGATTTGAATTAAAGGGGTCAATAAAGGAAAATTAACCTCAATAGCCCTAGATTAGTGTGAAAGTGTAAAGATAACACCAAAAACAAGGCAGAATTAAGTCCATTTAATTTAAAAGGTCCCTAAACTTAATGTGAATATGAAAACATATTACAACAATAAATTAAGGCATAATTAAGCTCACGTACTTATTATTTATTTCCCAAATTAAGTGTGAAAAAGGGATACTTTTTCCTACACTACAATTTTCGCCCACTTTAATGAGACGATGAACCCATGTCAAAGTCACACTAAAGTAGAAATTCAAGACACTTATGTATTTAACAATGACAAAGATACACAATCATACAACATCAAAGACAAATAATACCAAGCTTAGATGATATGATTGGCATGAGACACATCTAAGCCTTCAGTTTTGTTTTGTGCTCACTCTAAGGTAGCAAAACTTTAGGTTGTCCGCTAAGTGAGTCTTCCAATAAAGTGGCTTAGTGAGAAAGTCATGCCAAGTCTATAGGCTCTCATTGTACAATGAGAAATTCATGCCTCTGTGTTAGTTTTTGATGAAGGGTACTCCCCTTACAATCTAAAACTCACAAAAACAACAGATAATCACACAAGAAAAATGCTAGATAGAAAACAAATATTTTCTATTATAACTAAAATGAAAATGAAATTACAACATTATATTTTCCATCACATGGGCTTTCTAATTACAAAAATCTACAAATCTTCAAATAGGAGCCACCATCTACGCTACTCTGGCCTCCCCTCTGTAGTCCCCCTTTACTTCCTTTATTTGGAAGGTGTAACTTCCCTAGAATCTTCTAGAAAGTGTAACTACCCTAGAATTTTCTAGAAAGTGTAACTTCCTCAAGAAGATAATTTGAAATTTTATTATTTTGGTATTACAACTTTGTGGGGCCATAACTTTTTATCTGACTATCGGATTTTCTATTATAATATATTTTTCGGAAAGCTCTCAAGAAATATTCCACCAAAAAGTAAGGCCTAAAGTCCAACTACTTTTTTCTTCTTCCAATTTCTAGGCCCATCTGGAGCATCTAAGTGCCTCAAAATTGACTTCAAAGATTTTACTAGGATTTTTGAAAATTAAAATTCTAATATCTCTTAAATGATACATGGTATTGAAGTGATTTCTTCACCATTGGCTTAAATTTACCATTCTGGAGGTCTATGTAAGATTACATGTCCAACTGTGCATAAATGAAGACTTACTAAAATGGTAACCATGCCAAATTTAGCCCTTATTGAAAAGAAATAACTTTTTTTTTTGGTGAAGCAAGATTGCTCTTACACCCTGGATTCTCCTACATCAGACACATGGGGTAATTTGAAAAGTGACCCTGTCACTTCTTAGGAGTTAGAGGGAAACCAAGAAGGTTTGATGAATCTTCAACATGCCGTCATCTCCATTTCACCAGGTACTCTACATATTGCCTATTTCTTGTGCTTCTTCCCACATGACTATCCAAAATGTCTTCTATCTCCTTTTCTGAAGTAGGTACTGGAATATTCCACTGTGCCTCTATTTTTTCTTCATCAATTCCTCCCTCATGATATTCTATTAAATCTGAGATGTTAAACATACGTGAAATATGAATTCCATCAGGCAACTCTACCTCATTGCATTTCTTGAATCATGCTTCTTCAAGATCTTGGATGGTCCAAACTTCTTCATCTTCAACTTGTTGTATGTACCAACTGGAAACCTTTCCTTTTGCAAATGAACCATGACTTCATCTCCTACCTGGGACTCCTTATACCTCCTTTTCTGATCTTCCTTAGCCTTATATTGAGAGTTCATCTTATAGATATGCTTCTTCACCTCGTCATGCAAATTCTTCAGGTGCTTAGCAAAATCTTTAGCCTTAGCACTACTCTTCTCTCCTTTATCTGTCTTTCTTAGTTTAGAAGCATTCCTCGGACTACTCCCATATATAATCTAGAATGGTGATTTACCAGTGCTCTTGTTGACATAATTGTTATAAGAAAATTCTACTTGTGGTAAAATCAAATCCCATCCCTTTGGTTTATCTCCTACTAAGCATCTTAGTAGGTTACCCAAACTCCTATTTACCACCTCCATTTTTCCATAAGTTTGTGGATGGTGAGTAGAATTGAACTTCAAATCTATCTTCAACTTCTTCCATAATGTTCTCCTCAAATAAACAACAAATTTGGTATCTCTGTCTGAAACTATACTCTTCGGTAGACCATGTCGTCTCACCACCTCTCTGAAAAATAACTCTACAACATGAACAACATCACTAGTCTTATGAAACGGAATGAAATGTGCCATATTTGAAAATATATCCACCACCACAAATATGGAATCATTTCCTCTTTGTGTCCTTGGAAATCCAAGAACAAAATCCATGCTAATATCCTCCCATGGCCTCTCAGGTATAGGTAATCGCTGATACAATCTAGTATTATTATTTGTTCCTTTCACCATCTAACATATGTTGCAACTTTGTACAAACTTCTTCACATCTCATTGTAACTGTGGCCATTAATAATTCACACTGACAAGAGCAATGGCCTTATCTTGACCAAACTGTCCATCCAACCCTCCATTATGCTTCTCCTTGATTAGATTCTCTCTCATAGAACTCCTTGGAATGCACAATTGGATTCCTCTAAACAACATCCCATCTTGGATTAAGAAATCCAACCATCTTGTCCTATCCAACGTAACAGGTTCCAAACAAGCTTTCCAAGCTTCTACAAAGTCTGGATCGTCAAGATACAAACTCTTGAGTTCATTGAATCCAACAACCTCTATATCATTTCTATCAACAAATTTTTCCTTCTAGATTCAGGGCATCAACAACTCTATTTGACCCTCCACTCCTTTGCTTCAAAATAAAGGTATAACTTTGCAAAAACTCAACCCACTTTAAGTGCCTTTGATTTAACTTTCCTTGAGTATTGAGATACTGCAAAGCCTAGTGATCGGTATATAAAACAAATTATTTTGGAAACAAATAGTGTCTCAATTTCTTAAAAGCCTAAACTATAGCATAAAACTCCTAATCATAGACATAATAATTCTTCTTGGAATCATTCAACTTCTCACTAAAATAGGCAAGAGGCTTACCTTCTTGACTCAAAATAGCTCCTATGGCAGTGCAACTAGCATCACAATCTACCTGAAAGACCTTATTGAAATCTGGAAGTGCCAAAATAGGTTGCTCTATACATTTCTTCTTCAACATATCAAAAATTTTGGCTGCTCCTGTGGTCCACTTAAAATCTCATTTGTCCCCTCTCATCACTTCAGTTAGAGGTGCAAAAATACTACTTAAATTCTTAATAAACTTTCTGTAAAAACTTGCTAGAATATGAAATGTTCTTACCTCTGTGACATTCCTCAGGTAGGCCATTCAATGATAGCTCTCACCTTCTCTAGATCTATTTTAAGACAATCTGCTGAGACAACAAATCCCAGATACACCAACTCTCTCTTCACAAAACTACATTTCTTCAAATTAATCAACAACTTCTCCTCCCTTAGCTTCTCAAAAACTCTTCAGATATGCATCAAGTGCTCCTCCAGTGTCTTACTGAAAATAAAAATATCATCCAACGAAACAATAACAATTTTTCCTAAAAATTCTTCCAATACCTCATTCATAAACCACATAAATGTGCTCAATGCATTGGTTAGCTAAAAAGGCATGACTAACCAATTGTACAAGCCCTCCTTGGTTTTGAAGGTTGTCTTCCATTCATCACCTTCTCTAATCCAAGTTTGGTGATAACCACTCTTCAGATCTATCTTCGTGAAGTAATCAACTCCACTCAAACAATCCATGATGTCATCCATCCTTGGCAAGGGAAATCTATACTTGATGGTGGCCTTATTTATGGCTCTAGAATCTGTACACATCCGCCATTCCCCATCCTTCTTTGGTGCTAGTACTATAGGCACTGAACATGGACTCAAACCCTCTCTGATCAATCCCTTTTGCAACAACTCTTGCACTTGTATGTTCAACTCTTCACTCTCTATTGGAGTCATACGATGAGCTACCTTATTTGGAAAACTAGCCCCAGGAATCAAGTCCATCTAATGATTAATCTTTCGTACTAGAGGCAAACCTTCAGGTACATTATCAAAAATAATAGCTTGAAATTCATGCAAAAAATATGAAACCTCTACAGGTACCTCATTAGTATCTTCTTTATCAACTCCAAGGATCAATGAAAACAAATATGCTCATGCCTCATACCTTCTAGGAATTTTCTTCCATCAACCAAAAAAATTCTTGCATTACTACATACCTTTTCCTCTGCCTCTTTCAAGAGCTTCAACTTATGATGAACTCCATCCTTTGTCAAAGAATAGGTGTTGGCATGCCCATCATTTATTGCTCGTCAATCAAACTACCATGGTCTACCTAACAACATATGACAAACATCCATAGGCATAATATCATACAATACCTCTTCATGGTAATTTCCAATCTTGAAGTTTACCAGACATTTTTAATTTACCAAAGCTTTATGGTCCTTTTGCAACCAAGCAATCTAGTATGGATTTGGATGCCTTCTTCTCTCCAAATACAACTTACTAACCATCTCTTCTAAATAAGGTTATTGGTACTACCTCCATCAATAATAACATTGCAAAATTTTCCTTCACACTTACATCTAGTGTGAAACAAATTCTTTGAGCTGGCTCTTTCTCCTCATTCAGCAATGCTCTTCTAGTAACAAAAACCTCTCCTCTTTCTACATCCTCAGAATGTGAAGACTCAACATCTTCGTCTACATGTGCAACTCAGGCATTACCCTCAGGTCTTCTATTTGTCCTTCCTTGATGTTGAGGACACTCATATGCCCTATGCCCTTCTTCTCCACATTGGAAATAGGTTCCATGAAATACTCCTCTCCCTGGTCCTCTCCTAGATCTTCCTCTTCCTCTTTGGTCTCCATTATTTTGATCATGAGGATGATAGGTGATATTTTTGTTTCTAGTTTTGGTTGCCGCCAGACCCTTCTCCCTTCCTTTGATCCTCATTTTGACCTCCATATGACCGTCCACTAGTCCTTACATCGCAACCTCCACCTATTTTTATACTTTCAAATCTTCTATTCAACTTCTTTTCTACCTTCAAAGTAAACTGATATGCATCTTTAATGGTAGACATTCTTACCAGACTTAGCTCTTCTTGAATTCTTGGATTCAACCCATTTATATAATAGGAAACTTTCTCCTTGTTGGCCTTAGAATGACTTGTTTTGATTAGGACTCGATAGAATTCTTCTGTGTACTCCTTAACAGATTTTCTTACTTGTTTCAACCCTTGCATTTTCTTCAAAAAATCCAACTCATAGTCCCTTTGAATGAACTATTTTTTCAATTTTCCCACCATCTGATCCCATCTTGTTATTTTCTCTTTTCATCTTCTGTTTCTTTCCAACTGGACTTCTTTCCACCATATCCTAGCATGGCCTTTCAATTTGGCCTTTGCAAATTTGACCCTATTTGGGTCTTCTATTTCCTCATACTCAAAATACTCTTCCATGTCATTTATCCAATTGATCAACTCCTTTGGATTTAGGTTTCTAGAAAAATTAGAAACTTCTATCTTTGGCCTCTTTCAAATTTTGGAAATGGCCCTAATCAGTCTAACTTCTCCATGATCCATTACATCTTGTGTTTTCTCTTCCAATGGCTCCTCATCTTCAACCTCATCCTCACTCTCATCTCAGATTCTTCTGACATCATCTCCTCTTGCAATGCTTGAACTTGTCTCTGGAGGGCTCTAAAACCCTCTTTTGTTACCCCAACATTTCTTCCACCATGGTTTCTTCATGGAGGCATCTTTTCTCATAGACCCACAACCACAAGTCCTAGTACAAACTGCCTCATGTTCGGCGATCTATTTACACACTCAAGAAAACTTGCTCTAATACCACTTTTTTGAAGGGTACCCCTCTTACAATGTAAAACTCACAAAAACAACAAATAATCGCACAAAAAAAAGCTAGATGGAAAGAAAATATTTAATATTATCAGGGTATGTGCAGGATCATGATGGGCCAAAAGTGGAAATATGATGGGTATGTGGCTGGCGACTTATTTTTACCCAAAATTGATCAAACAAAAAAGGTTTTTAAAGGAGATTCTCAGGTTTCCACCAATATAAATTATGCTTTAATTTGAATTTAATAAATAAATATTATTCATTTTCTATTTGAATTATGACTAAAGTCCTTATTGATAGGCTGATTGAAAAACATCTACAGCTTTCAAATGGTATCACATTTTTTGAATCCAAAACATGCATCACATTCTATGCTTCACATACTACATGATTAAAAAATAATAATTTCATGAATTTTTGACCAAGTTAAGGTGGTCAGACATACAAGTTTTTATATTTTTAAAAAGTTGTAATAAAAAATTCATAATTAATTATTTACTTGGAAATAAATTACAGAAAAATATGCATCACATCGGGACATGAGTCCTCTACTTATATCTAAAATCTTATAAAAAAATATTATCATTTTATTGTGGTTAGGGTGGTCAGACGAACACCTACTTATTTTTTTACATGAAATTTAAGTACTATTGCATTGAAATTTCAAATTTTCACCAAATAGATTTCTTTTTTTAAATAAACCTAGTAGTTTAGAAACTACATTCAATTTTCTATAGATTCTATTCTTATATATTTTTGAAAGAATATAGATAACTTATTCACATTTTTATGTCAAGTTTCCTAACTTTGATTTTTCTGAATTTTTCGCCACCTAAGGGAATTTTTTTCCATGATGATCCTACACATACCCATAACTAAAATGAAAATGAAATTACAACATTATATTTTCCATCACATGGGCTTTCTTATTACAAAAATCTGCAAATCTGCAAATTGGAGCCACCATCTATGCTACTTTGGCCTCCCCTCTATAGTCCCCCTTTACATTATTTATTTGGAAGGTGTAACTACCCTAGAATCTTTTGGAAAGTGTAACGACCCTATAATATTTTGGAAAGTGTAACTTCCTCAAGAAGATATTTTGAAGTTTTATTATTTTGGTATTACAACTTCGTGGGGCCATAAATTTTGATCTGATCCTCAGATTTTCTATTATAATACCTTTTTGGAAAGCTCTCGAGAAATATTTTGCCCCAAAAGTAGGGCCTATAGGCTAGCTACTTTCATTTTCCACCAATTTTCAGGCCCATCTGGAGCCTCTAAGTGCCTCAAAATTGACTTTGAAGATTTTAATAGGATTTTTCAAAAATTAAAATTCTAATATCTCTCAAATGATACATGGTATTGAAGTGATTTCTTTTCCATTGGCTTAAATTTACCATTATGGAGGTCTGTGTAAGATTATGTGTCCAACTGTTCATAAATGTAAACTTACTAAAATAGTAACTGTGCCAAATTTAGCCCTTATTGAAAAGAAAAGACTTTTTTTTCGGGTGATGCAAGATTGCTCTTACACCTTGGATGCTCCTGCATCAATTTCTCATCATAATAACCATACCAAAGCTATCCCTCTGATAACTTCAATAAGGTGCCACAAGGCAAAGGTCCACAGGAAAGCAAGGTGTGCTATGCTAGGTGGCCTTGAATTTAGGGTTCAATCTTCACAAGGTTCGCAAGTTGTGTTATGCCAAACACTTATGAACATTATATATAGGCTTTTATTCAAAGGGATTTCACTTAGTTCGTGTAAGGTCTTCTTCTTAGGGAAGGGTATGTGCAGGATCAACATGGAAAAAATAGGCCCTTAAGTGGCAAAAAATTTAGAAAAATTAGAGTTAGGCAACTTGACATAAAAATTTGAATAAGTTATCTATATTATTTCAAAAATATGTAAGAATAGAATTTGTAGCAAATTGAATGTAGTTTCTAAACTACTAGGTTTATTTTAAAAACATATATATATATATATATATATATATATATATATATATATATATATATATTTGGTGAAAATTTGAAATTTCAATGTAGTAGTACTTAAATTTTAGGGAAAAAATAAACAGGTGTCTGTCTGACCACCTAACCACAATAAAATGATAATATTTTTTTATAAGATTTTAGATATAAGTAGAGGACTCATGTCCCGATGTGATGCATATTCTTTTGTAATTTTTTTCCAAGTAAATAATTAATTATGAATTTTTATTACAAATTTAAAAAATAAAAAAATCATATGTCTAACCACCTTAACATGGTCAAAACTTCATGAAATTCAATTTTTTTAATCCTATAGTATGCAAAGTAGAGAATGTGACACATGTTTTGGATTCATAAAAATGTGATACCATTTTTAAGCTATAGATATTTTTCAATCAGCATATCAATCAAGACTTTAGTTGTAATTCAAATAGAAAATAAATATTAATTATTTATTAAATTCAAAGAAAAGCATAATTTATATTGGTGGAAAGCTAAGAATATCCTTTAAAAACCCTTTTTCGTTTCATCAATTTTGGGTAAAAAAATTTGTCAACCACATACCCTACAAACCCATCATATCGCCACTTTTTGACCCATCATGATCTTGCACATACCCGGAACATCACGCCTAAGGTCTTCAAGAGAGGAAAAGGAAGGATTAAAAGTTTCACAACTTAGGGAATGCAGTGCATCGAATCACCACTAAGAGGAAAGTCGTATGCTAAGAAAAGGATGCATCACAAAAGGTAAGAAAATTACACCATGAAACATGAGAAATGTCAAAAGATATCATCAATGTATGCCTCCACTTTAAAGCAGTTTCTAACACCATTGTTGTGAGAAATTGTTTTAAACTAGCCAATGTTCAATCCTAAGACATGAGATCTTACTCAGAAAGCTCTATGCCAAGTCATATGTTTATGAAATAAAGCTACGTCATGAAAAAGGAGGGAGGGGTTGCCTCAAAAAATACAAAAGGGATCTATGGATTCAAGGTCAGTATGTCTTTGCCGCAATGTTGTTATAGAGCTCAAAAATGTCATCGTTTCCCAAATACTTAGATAATAGGAAGAATGACACAAAAAGAGAGTGAAAACAAGGAAAAATACTTTTAGGTCAACATGAAAGAGACCTAAATTTCTCAATGCATTGCCTCATCCCCAAAAGGAAAACACAATACAAATGAAAAAGGTAAAATGTTTACGACATAGAGAAGAATGTAGATACATATAAAAGAATGCACATGAAGAGAGAGACAACAAAAAAAATTGTACGAGGGATCACATTATGCACATGTACAATCACATAAATAAACATGAAAAAGAAAAAAAATAAAAATACTAGTAAGGCACATGCCAGTCAACCTATAGCAGGTCGTCTGCATCCCAATCTTGATTGGTATATGCAAAAGGAAGAAAACTAGAGAAAGGGACAACGTCAAGTACTGAACTAGGAAAATGCTATCTAACCCCTTGCCCCCACTAAGTGTAGGAAAAGGATGAGTTGAGCTAAGTGATGAGAATGAGATCCTTGCAATAAAGAGAATGGTTTGCAATGAATGTAAAACATGTAATAGTGAGGATGATATGATCCTAAAACTATTACATGGAAAGGAAAGAAGTGTATGTGATTTTAGTCATGTTTGATTCTTAGAGGGTGTAAAATTCTTTAATATTTTCTTTAACAAATGATAATTGTTAGTCTGATGGCTAAAGAATCTAGGTAAGGAAAATATGGTTCATTTTATTAGTTTGTCTTTTGGTCAAGTTTGCATGTTTAGGTTGTAATTTGATTGCTTTCCAACGTAAAAGAGCATAGAAGATCGTCTCAGTTTTGGATAGTTCATAATAATTTATAATGAGATTTAGGAGGTTCATACAACTATTGCAACTAAATTTTTTGATGATCATGCACTCTCAGTTTCTTATTCTTTGGTATGATAACTGTGTTTTTATCAATTTCTTCTTCTAACTGCAAATCCTTTCCTTTTGTAGAAAAGGATCTATTAGGAGTAGTAAAGTGTTCAGAAGGTGTGGATTCTTTTTCTTTATTCATAGGTAATTTATTGGAAGTGGGTTGAGGGGGAGGCAATTTTTTATTGATGAGGTAACCAAAGCTATATACATATTCTATTCCTTGTTCGTATTTAAGTAGCTTTCGTAATTTTTCTATAAGAGGATTGACATGGATAACAATAGGTTAATTTCTCACAAGGTCTTGTAAAGTTTTTAATTCTTCATCTAGCAACCTTATGTTTTCTTGTGGGACATGAAAAACATCATGAACATGGGTTGTAGGTAAGGTAGTCATTGGAAATGAGGTATGCATGTTATGATCCATAGGGGGTTGATTATCAACACTATTAGAAAAAGAGTTAGAAAACCCAAGATCCACAACGAATGGTGTATTGTAGGATGACATGAGTCTTGAACTTCATCTCACAACAATATTGCTAATAGGACACCAAGTTGCAAAGATCATACATGTTTCAAAAACTCAATGCCAACCCAAAATGGAAAGATGGTAAAGGGAAATGCAATGACCTAGAATGCAATATGTAAATGCAATTTTCTGATTCTAAACAAGGTAATTTTTTTATTACACTATGCAAAAATCTGAAAAAAAATACTTGTAAATACAATTTCAAAATCACAAAATGCACTAAATTTATCAAATTAAACTAAATATGATCAAATTGATGAAACCAAAATTTTGCAAATAGAAATAGAAATTTGAAAACAACAAATAGGAATACATAAATGAATGTTTTTATGCCCAAAAAATTAGAATGTAACCCTTATTAGGGACTCATTCTCCCTAGGGTGAATGGGTCCTAGGTGATGGTTTTGAAACAAATTTTTATAGATTTTTGAGTGATTTTCAATAGTTTTCATATTTTGGTCTGATACAATAAGATCTAATTTTAATTTTTTGTGAATTCAATGTTGAATTCAAGTGCAAAATGTGATAAAATTTCCACCTAGAAAACCTAGTTTGATATGAAATTTTTTGTTTATATTTTCAAATGCAAATGAATGCTATGTAAATGATATGCAAGGTGACTGATTTTTTTTTGTAAAATAGATTGAAAGAATAAAAACCCTTAAATGAAATGCAAAGTTAAATGCAAACTAGACACCCTAAATCAAACCTAATTCAATGCAATGAGATGCAAATTAATGCAAGATCTAAATCTAGGATGAGAAAGGACTCCTAAATCAGAATATACAAGGATCAAACTTAGGTTCACCACAATGAAATAATGAAAAATAGGTTTGAGGAAAAGGAGTTCATTCTAGAGACCTTTTTTTTCTAATATCATTCAAAATGCAAGATATAAAATACAAATGGCGAATGGGTCCTAGCTAGGGTTTCTAGAAAATGATTTCTAGGTTCTCTTTTGCTTGATATGCACTCCTAGATTCTAGATGTTCACTGTTAGACAACCATAAATAAATTCTATAGAAGATTTTCTATTATTTGACAACTTTTCTTGCAACTTTGACAACTTTGCAACCTTCTTCAATCTTTCTCTTCAAAGGATATTCAACCTAAAATCTACAACACACATCAAAGAGAGAGAAAAATGTTGTTTGTTAGGTAAATGGGGTTTACCTTGGTCAAACCCCATTTTGGTAATTAAACCTTGAAATAAAATGAAACATGAAACAAGGAATGATGAATGAACAACACTATCTAACAACTCACAAAACCTTATTTGAAATCTTGGGTAACAAATCTACAAACTAGCATGAATTAGCCTCAATGAATGTAGATATTGATCATGAAACTTGGTTTGAAATGATCTATTTGATATGCTTGAATATATCTTGAACTATACATCACCATATTATCTCAAACAACATGCATGATGCAATAAATCTTTTACATGATGATGGGAATCTTGATTTCTGCAATAATCTTCTACAAATCTTCCCTTGAATACTTTAGAAATGCTCTTGAATTCTCCTATAATTCTCTCTTGAAAGTGCTCTTAAGATAAATTGAATTGCTAGGATTGCTTGAAAATTTCTTAGATGAAACATAGGGAAATGACCTTGTATTTATACATATCTTAACATTAATTCTGAAATTCAAATATCATAAGCTGACATTGAATTATAGATTTGAAATCATTAAAATACCACCAAAAACATATTTTAAAGGGTGGTCCTAGGTCTAAGTGAGGACCCATTCACCATAGGGTGAATGGGTCCTAGGCGACTTACCTAGGACACACATCGTTCAATGTTAAACATTATGTAAATTTAGGATCCTAGATCTAAGCAAGGACCCATTCACCCTATGGCGAATGGGTACTAGGTCACTTACCTAGGACACACATCTTCCAACTTGTTAAGTGTTGTGTAATGGAATTTATGAATGTCAGACCATATTATCCCTCATAATTTGTATTTAATTAGGCTTGGAGTTGAATTAAAGGGGCCAATTAAAGAGAATTAACCTTAAAAGCCCTATATTAGTGTGAAAGTGTAAAGACATGCCTTACAACATAAAAATCAAGGCACAATTAAGTCCATTTAATTTAAAAGGGCCCTAAACTTAATGTGAATATGAAAAAAATATTACAACACTAAATTAAGGCATGATTAAGCTCATTTATTTATTATTTATTTCCCAAATTAAGTGTGAAAAAGGGATACTTTTTCCTACACTACATGTATTGTATCTATTTCATTGATATCTTGTTAGATATGGCTTATTAACAAACCCCTTTGGTGGTGGTATTATTTATAATGCCCCATAAGGCATGGTTATCAATTCATCCCCTATGGTGTTAAGCATTGATTCACCCCCCATGATGTTAAACTTTTATTCATTCCATGAAGCATTATTGGAAAAATAGTCCATGGATTTGGAATAACAAAGCTTTCTGATTCATGTACTTGAGCATTTTATCATGGCCACCTAGCATAACACAACTTGCTTGCTCATGGAGCCCTATGTTTCATAAGTGATCTAGCATAATAAAGTTTTTTAATCCTTATGAAAGCACCATCTTGTCTAATAACACATTCCATGGATGAAATTTGGTAGTTGAGAAAAATTTAGTATTGAGGTCTCTTTACCTTACTGAATCAAATAATTTTTAGTGTACTAATCTTGTGATTGTGTTTTATTATGTTTTGTTATTTTTTTTTATGTTTTGGATGTCACTACTTTTGATGCAAGAGAATCTAGGAAGATTGGAAATCAACGTAAACCAAACCAAGCTTCAAGTTTGAATTTTAGTTTTTGTGTGTTTTGGGGTTCATTTGACATCTCTCAGCTTTGGAAAACTCTTGGTGTGTTCAAATTTGCATAAATTTGGTTTTTTATCAAATTGATATTTGAATACATTGTTTTCCTCTTCGATGAGCTTAAATGATAATTATACTAAGAAGACTGTTGAACTTGGTAATTATCCTATTTAGAAACTTGCTATTGTCCATTTACTAGTTGCTTTCCTTCTATATATGATGAACAAGATTGGGATGTGGATAGCCTACTAATAGGTTGACTTGCATGTGCCTTACTAGTATTTTGTTTTTTTCTTTTCATGTTCTTTTTGTGTGATTGCATGTGTGCAATGTGATCCCCCATATCATTTTGTTTGAAATATCTTTATGTTCATTCCTCTATTTGTACCTACATTCTTCTATATGCCATAAACCTTTTTTTGGGTATGTGTAGGATCATGATGGGCCAAAAAGTGGCAATATGATGGGTATTTGTAGGATATGTGGCTGACAAATTTTTTTTTACCCAAAATTAATGAAATGAAAAGGGTTTTTAAAGGATATTCTCAACTTTCCACCAATATAAATTATGCTTTACTTTGAGTTTAATAAACAATTATTATTCATTTTCTATTTGAATTACGGCTAAAGTCCTAATTGATAGGTTGATTGAAAAAAATCTATAACTTTCAAACAATATCACATTTTTTGAATCCAAAACATGCATCACATTCTATGCTTCGTATACTATGGGATTAAAAAAAAATAAAATTGAATTTCATGAAGTTTTGACCAAGTTAAGGTGGTTAGACAGACAAGTTTTTTTAAGTTGTAATAAAAATTCATAATTAATTATTTACTTGGAAAAAAATTAAAAAAAAATATGCATCACATCCGACATGAGTCCTCTACTTATTCCTAGAATCTTATAAAAATATTATCATTTTCTGTGGTTAGGTGGTCGACATACACCTACTTCTTATTTTTCCTAAAATTTAAGTACTACTACATTAAAATTTCAATTTTTCACCAAATAGATTTTCTTTTTTAAAAAATAAACCTAGTAGTTTAGAAACTAAATTCAATTTTCTACAAATTCTATTCTTATATTTTTGAAATAATATAGATAACTTATTCAAATTTTTATGCCAAGTTGTCTAACTCTGATTTTTCTGAATTTTTTGCCACTTAAGGGCTTGTTTTTTACATGATGATCCTGCACATACCCTTTTTATTTTTTCTTTTGTTTTCCTTTTGAGGGTGACTCAAGGTGTCGATACATTTAGGTCTCTTCCATGTTGACGTAAAAATATTTTCTTTGTTTTCACCCTCTTTGTTTCATTCTTCCTATCCATGAGTATTTGGGGAATGATGAAAATTTTGAGCTCTCTAAAAACATTGTAGCAAAGACATACTGATCTCGAATCCATGGATCCCTCATGTGTTTGGGATTTCATTTTGAGGGAAAGCCCTTTTCATGATGTAGCTTTATTTGGAAACATATGACTTGACATAGGGATTTCCAAATAAGCTCTCATGTCCTCTTTCTTGTTAGCATTTATCATTTGCTACTTTAAAGTAATTACTCACAGCATGGTGTTTACCAATTTCTTTAAAGTGGGGGGCATACATTGGTATTATTATTTTCCAATTCATGCTTCATTATGTAGTCTTCTTACTTCAGGTGATGTGTCTTTCACTTTGTGGTTACATTGGGCGCGATGTCCTTCAAGAGCATGATCTCTCTTAGCATATTATATTCCTCTTAGTGGCTTGATGTGACACACTGCATCCCCTAAGTTGTGAATCTTATATTATTTGATTGGTCCTCTCTTGAAGACATTAGGAAAAATATTCCCTAAGTTAAGACCTTACATGAACTAAGCAAAAATACTTTGAATGTACCTTACACTATTTTTCATTTACAATATTTGTTACATGGCCACCTTGCATAACACACTTTTCTTGCATGTGGAGCCATGTTGTTTTTTCATGAGTTTTAATCATATGAAGCTTTTCTTTCCTCATGAAGATCAAAGTTCATTTTTGTGTGGCACCTTATCAAATTATCATAAGATATAGCTTTGTTATGGTTGTATCTATGGGAGCCAAACTTAGGTGTGAAGTTTGAATAGCCACTTGATTGTCTGTGTGAGGGCCTACTAGTGGTGTGCGTATGTGTCTCACCGGGGATTCACCTAGTGGATGGCCTAAGGTTCCACTAGCCCTTGTGAGTGTGTGTTTGGTTTGCATAGTGGACATTGTGTTCCACTTGTAAACATTCTTAGACAAACAAGTTATATCCGATCCACAACGTGCAGGACAAATAGTCGAAGCTTGATCCATCCCCTTTTATGTTTGTTTTTTTCTTTTTGAATTTGGAAGTGTATACTTGTTCCTTTCTATTCCTCCTTATAACATTTTTCATGTTTGTTCTTTTGTGCCTATGTTGGCTTTCCATAGGATCTTGATCGTGGTGGCTTGTGCAACCCTCTTGATTGGTGTTGTCCTATCTCACTAGCATTGGTACATTTGGACCCCTCTTGATGCGAGTTTGTGTACTTTCGTGTGAGTTTGAAGCAAGTTACTCCTCTCACTAAAGTGGGGGCTAAATTTATTATAGGAAAATGTATTCCTCTACATTTTCACACTTGTTTGAGCCCTCCCTGCTAAAATTGGGCTTTTTTATGCCTTATTAGGTCCTATTTTTCATCTAGAAGCCTTAATTAATGCATATTTCTAAGGATAATCCCGATATATCTCAATTGACTTATCATAATTTAGTGATTTTAGATTGAGTGGCCCAAATTTAGTGATCTGGGACTCATAGGCCACCTTTGGCGTATGGGTCCCACCTAAGTTTCAAGGCATAGATTTGAATTTGGCATTAAACTAAATATTTATTGGAAAATGTGTTCCAAGCTTAGCCTAGTGGGAATCATACGCCCCAATAGGTGTATGAGTCTTGAGTAGCTTAGACCTAATTTAAATTCAAATTCTTGGCAAGATTTTATTCTCCTAGATCTAATGTCAGCTTGTAGTGTTGTAATTTTGGGAAATTTGGCATAAACAAGTATAAATACAAGGTCATTTCACATATTTTATCCCAACAAGTTTATAAGTTATATAACACTTTTTGAGATTAAGCATTATAGCCTTCAAGAGCATTCAAGAGTGATTATCAAGCATTTTGGATATTCAAGAATCAATTATCATGTCAAAGTCGTCATGCATCATGTTTGATTTTGAGTTAACATTTGTGATGTAGGGTTTTATGATTCAAACAAGAATTCAAGTCAAGATCCAAATTCATGCTATCCATTTCATACAATATTTCAACCTTTATTCTAATGGTTTGGTGAGTTTCCATGTTGTATATTTGTTCATTCATCATTCCTTCATTCTATTTTTGTTCATTTCAAGGTTTGATTACCAAATAGGGTTTGACCAAGGGAAAGACCTACCCACTAACAAAATAAAAATTCCCCCCCTCTTTGATGTGTGATTTGTAGATTTAATTTAAAGAATCATTGAAGAGCAAGCTAGGAGAAAGTTGTCAAGTTGTCAAAGTTGTCATCTACATTGCAAGATCATGAATAGTTACCTACAGGTTGCAATTTAGTGATTTAGACTCAGAGATTTGGTAGGAAATAAGCTACATAAAACCATTAGAGGATATAAATTTTTTAGATCAACCCTAATACTGGGACTAAATCACCATTTGTGGAATATGAGTCCCAATATATGTGATTTTAGACATTTCCAATATATCCCGAGTTACCAGTTCTAGATTTTAGTTTCTGTCAGAAACCCTAATCTAGGACTAAATCACCCGTACTGGCATATGAGTCCCATTGTGCATTAAAATTCAATATTTCCAAGATTTCAAACCCTCATTCAAGCCTCTTTAGTTTCCAAGTGCACCTTTGTACTTTCTCAATTTACTAAATATCTTATTTGAATTCATTTCTAGGTCATTTACTTAAGTCTTGCATATCATTTACATTTCTTGTCTTTCTAATCCCTTTCTTGGTGGTGAACCCACTTTATACCTTTAATCACACCCTAGGACACCTTATTGCAGATCACTTTCCCTCATTCCATCCTTGGATTGATATCTCTAGGGCTTTCTTGAGTGAAACTTGTAGGAAATTAGTTTTTCTATGCCCTAAAACATATAAACAAAACTATTTTCAAGGTTTCAATCCAGTGTCTTCTTGAGGGAACTTTTCATTAGATTTATTTTTGCTTGAGCCTATTAAACTTATTAGACATCTTGAGGACTAATTTTTCAAATCATATCAAAATTTTAAGGTAAAGTGCATAGCAAAATTATCCCTTAGAAACATCTCCTTGTGATTGAGCCACCTATTCTTCACGGACCAATGATCAAACCAAAATCCCTTCCAAAAATCCAAGAACAACGTATGATAAATCCTCCTACCATTTCCTATAAGATACCATGAGACAACCAAAAAAATCTCATTATGCCTCCTAAAGTCAAACTAGTTTACAAAGCTAAAGAAAAAGTGTTTGTACAACCTCCTATGGCTCATTTCATTCCTCCCATAATGAAAGAGAAGAAGCCTATGATTGAAAAACCCACTCCTACAAAAACACAAATTGAAAATAGATTGAAACGAAACTGAAATGCTAGAGAGTGTAGGTGTAGACGTCATGCTATTGCTCGCATGTTACAAACTCAAGAAGAAAAGATCAACATATAAAATGAAAATCCAAACTTTCCTGAAGCAATGCATGATGATTCTATATAGTTTCTGCAACATAAACAAGAACTTTTTAGAGACATTATCATTCAACCTCCTATTGTGATTAATTTAGATGATTACATTGATATTGCAAATATTGATGAACAAGTGCATAATGAGTTGAATTCATTGTTCTCATCTTCTATGAGCTTACAGTATAATTCTCTGAAGAAGAGTGTTGAACTTGGTATGTGTCCTAGTTTGGAACTTGTTGTTGTCCCTTTGGCTAGTTGTCCACCTTCCAAATATACTAATCAAGATTGGGATGCAGACAACCTACTATAGGTTGAATCGCATGTGCCTTACTAGTCTTTTGCATTGTTTCTTTTTCATGTTTCTTTATGTGATGGAATATGCATAACAAGATCCCTCATGTTTTTTTTAATGTATCTCTCTCTTGTTGTGCATTCCTCTATATGTATCTACATTCTTCTCTATGTCATAAACATTTTGTCCTTTTCTTTTGTCTTGTGTTTTCCTTTTGGGGATGACACAAAGAATCGAGACATTAAGCTCTCTTCCATGTTGACCTGAAAGGATTTTTCTTTTTATTTTTTTATCTCTATGTGTTATTCTTCTAGTTCTATGAGTATTTGGGGAATGATGACACTTCCGAGCTCTATGACAACATTGTAGGAAAGAAATATTGACCTTGAATCCATAGATCCCTTATGTATCTTTGGAGGAAACCCCTTCTTCCTTTTTCATTGTGTAGCTTTATTTTGGAAGCATATGACTTGGAATAGGAATTTTTGAGTAAATCTCTCATGTCTCAGGACTGAACATTGACTACTTTAAAGCAATTTCTCACAACAATGGTGTCGGAAACTACTTTAAAGTGGGGGCATACATCGATAATATCTTTCGATATTTTGCAAGTTTCATGGTGCAATTTTCTTTTTCTTGTGATGCATCCTTTTCTTGGTGGTGTCATTAGGTTTGATGTCCTCCAAGAGTGTGATATTTCTTAGCATATGACTTTCCTCTTAATGGTGATGTGATGCACTACATTCCCTAAGTTGTGAGTCTTTTACTCTTAACTTGTCCTCTCTTGGAGACATTAGGCACTATGTTCCCTAACAAGAAGACCTTACGTGAACAAAGAAAAATCCCTTTGAAAAAAAACCTATAGAAAAAATGTTCATAAGTGTTTCGCATAACACAAGTTGCTGACCTCATGAAGCTTCAACACAACTCTGATAAAGGCCACCTAGCATAACACACCTTGCTTTCCTATGGAGCCTTGCCTAGCATTATGGTGCCTTATTGAAGTTGTCAGGAGGATAGATTTGATATGGTATGCGAGCCTAATGTGATTCTCTCATTTTCCACCATTTTGGGATACTCACCTAATGGAAAACCTAAGGTTCCACTACCTCAGAGTGAGCATCTATGTTGTTTTCATAATGGACATCAAGTTCAGTTTATGAACACTCTTTGGACAAACAGTTGAGGCATTTTCCACATCGCGTTGGATAGTCGAGGCTTGATCCTTCCCCCTTTCTTGGAATAATAGCTGAGATGTGTTCCACATCACGTTGGATAGTTAAGGATTGATCTTCCTCCCTTCTCTTCTTGTACTTTGATGTTGTATGATTGCATATCTTTTTCATTGGTGAATACATGTGTCTTGAATTCCTACTTTAGTGTGATTTTGACATGGGGTCATACTCTCACTAAAGTGGGGGAAGAATGTAGTGTCGAAAAAAGTATCTCTTTTTCACACTTAATTTGGGAATAATTAATATTTAAAATGAGCTAAATTATGCCTTGATTTAGTGTTGTAATGTATTTTGAAAATTTACATTAAGTTTAGGGCCCCTTTTAATAAAACGGACTTAATTGTGCCTTATTTTGGGTGTTGTAAAGTGTATCTTTACACTTTCACACTAATCTAGGGCTTTATTAGTTAATTGAGCTTAATTTACCTTAATTGGCCCCTTTAATTCAAATCCAAGCCTTATTAATTGTAGATTTTGAGGAATAAAGCAAGACATTCATAGATAATATTACACAACACTTAATTTTTGAAGGTGTGTGTCCTAGGTTAGTGACCTAGGACCAATTTTCCACCTAGCGAATGGGTCCACACTAGGTCCTAGGACCCTATTTTCACATAAAATTTCACCAGCCCCGAAGTGTGTCCTAGTTAAGTATGCTAGGAAACATTCATCACATGGAAAATGGGTCCTCACTTAACCCTTGGACCCCCCTTTAGATATGTTTTTGGTGTAATTTTAGTGATTTCAAATCCTAGATTTGATGTCATCTTGTGTTATTTGAAATTTGGGAATTAAGAATAAGTATAAATAAAAGGTTATTTCACTATATTTCATCTAAGCAATTCTAGAGCAATCTAGAGTACTTTCACAAGAGCATTACAGAGCATTCAAGAGAATTCAAGAATGCATTCAAGGTGAAAGGAAGAATTTTTTTTGGTGTTCTATTCTTAGGAGATAGAATAATAAAACTCAACACTCTCATTCAAGGATAACCCTAGAGATCTCAATCTAAGTATGCAAAGGAGAAAGAGATCTTGCAATAGGTCTATCCTAGTGGTTGATTGTAAACTAATGAGGGGTTTACCACCAAGTTAGGACTTGGAAAGACAAATTAGATGCAAGATGTAATGCTTAACCCTAATATGATGCAATCTTTCACTAAATGACCTAGAAAAGTATGCAAAATAGAATAGAAAGTTGCAAGATGAGATATGTGCACCTAGAAACTTGAAGGAGATTGAATGAAGCTTTGAAATGCTAGAAACATTGATTTTAAAGCCTATTGGGACTCATACATGCCAGACTGGGCTATTTAGTCCCAAATTTGGGTTTTTGTGCAACACATGAAATATGAAAAATGGGTATTAGAAATTACAAAAACATGAAAAATACCTAAATTGGGACTCATATGCTAGAACTAGCATATAAGTCCAATTAGGATTTTCTAAAGCTTCAAATTCTAAATCTAGTATTCAATGTCTAATCTATGCTTCCCAATTGATTTTAAATTTGAAACCATAATTTACAACCTTTAGAAATCTTCCAAGCATCTTAAATGTAAGGTGACAATTTTAAAAACTTTGAACAGTTTCACAACATTTTCTAATCTCTCTCTTTAATAGGTTTTCAATCTAAACCTACAAATCACACATTAAAGAGAGGGAAAAATGTTGTTTTGTTAGTGGAAAGGGGTTTTCCTTGGTCAAACCCCGTTTTGGTAATCAAACCTTTAAATGGAATGAAATAGGAATGGAGAATGAAGAATGAACAAAATATAATGTTACAACTCACCAAACCCTAACAATAAAGTGTTGTAAACATGTATTAAATGGCTCCAATGGATGTAAATATTGACTCTTGCTTGAATAGGATAGATCTTGAATGAAATTAGCTTGAATAATGAAACCTTACATCACAATTGTCATCTCAAAAACCAACATGATGCATAAAGAATTTGACATGATGCTTGATGCTTGAATAATGCTCTTAAATGCTTGATAATCAACTCTTGAAGACTCCTGAATTCTCTTGTAAACACTTGAATGCTCTTGTGAAATCCAATTCACTATAATGCATGAATACTTGAAGGCTTGGGATGATCTCTTGAATTATTAGAATGATTGATGAAAAATGAGTGAAAGAACCTTGTATTTATACTTAATTATGCCAAATATATCAAAATTACAACATTACATGTAGACATCATATCTAGGAGGATAAAATATTGCTAGGAATTTGAATTAATTTTAATTTTGGGCCACACAGGACTCATATACCCTAGGTGCCATATGAGTTCCATTAGGCATAATTTATGGGACCAACTTCAAAAATGTTTGGAAAGGTGTAAAATCAGGATTGAGATCCAAAACCCTAAGCGAGACTCATATTCCCAAGGTGGCATATGAGTCCCATATCACTAAATCTAGGCCACACAACCTAAAAACACCTAAATTATGATTGTATGTTGATTTGTGTCAGGATTATCCTAGAAAAGATGCATTAAATGAGGCTTGTAGATGCAAAATAGGGACAATTAAAGCATAAAGGGGTCCAATTATTTATGAGAAACCTAGAAAACTGTGAAAGTGTGTTGCAACACTTTACAACACCCTAAATAAGGTATGATTAGAGTATATTTAAAAAGAGGTTTATTAGGTTTAGTTAATTAATAAAACCTTAGGAAAGCATGAAAGTGTGTTACAACACTTCACAACACCTTAGCAAGGTACAATTTAAGTTCATTAGTTCACAAGGGTGCAAGACCTAATGTGAGTGTGCTAAACACATTATAACACTAATTCAAGGTATTATTGCACTCAATTTTACAAGGAGGGCCCAAACAAGTGTGAAAATGTCACCAACAACATTTTTTGACACTACATTTAGCCCCTACTTTAGTGAGAGGATGAACTTGCTTGAATTTCTCACTAAAGTAGACAAACTTACTTCAAGAGGGGTCCAAGTGCACCAATGCTAGTAAGATGAGATGATAATGATCAAGAGGGGTGAGAAAGCCCCAGGATCAAGATCCCATGACAAACCAACATAGGCACAAAAGAACACACATAAAATTGATATAAATAGCATCAAAAAGGCATAAGAATACACTAGGTCAAAGACAAAGAGAAGGGAAAAACAAAAAAGAGAGGGGGGATCAAGCTTCGACCATTTTTCCATCATGATGCAGATCAAATCTATTGTTTGTTCAAAAAATGTATGCTCACTCTAAGGAAACAAAACTTCAATCTATCTGTTGGGTGAGGATCCAGAAGAGGTGAGACACATACACACATGGCTAACATGTGCTCACACTCACACACAAGTGGCTAAGGGAAATTCATACCTCAATTAGGCTTACCTTCAAAACCATACCAATGTTATTCCTCATGATAACCTTGATAAGGTGCCATGCAAAAAAAATGACCTTCAATCTTCATGAGGCAAGAAATTTTTTTTATGATTGGAGCTCATGAACAATGGACTTCAAAATTCATGAGGCAAGAAAAAAATTGTATGCTTGGAACTCATGAACAAACAAGATGGCTTCACGAGCATGCAAGGTGTATTATGCAAGGTGGCCATATAACTGAAAATTCACATGCAATCAATAAGGAACACTCAAAGGAGTTTTTCTTAGTTCATACGAGGTCTTAACTTAGGGGAAATTGTGACTAATATCTCCAAGAGAGGACCAATAAAAGATTAACAGATTCATAACTTAGGAGATTCAATGGGCCGCATCAAGCCACTAAGAGGAATATGATATGCTAAGATATAGATCAAGCTCATGAAGGAAATCACACCCAATGTCGTCCACAAAGTGAAAGACACAACACATAAAGTAAGAAGATTGTACCATGAATCATGAAAAAGAAAAATAAAAAAATAATTCCAATGTATGCCCCCACTTTAAAGAAATTGCTAAACACCATACTATGAGAAATTAATTTAAAGTAGCTAAATGATAAATGATAACAATAAAGAAGACATGAGAGCCAACTTGGAAATCCCTATGCCAACTCATATGTTTCCAAATAAAGCTACTACATGCAAAAGGAAAAGGAAAAGAGAGGGGTTTGCCCAAAAATGAAAATCTAAACACATAAGGGATCTATGGATTTGGGGTCAGTATGTTCTTGCTGAAATGTTTTTTAGAGAGGTTAGAATGGTCATCATTCCATAAATACACATAGAATTGGAAGAATGACATGAAGAGAGCAAAAAAAATTGAAAAACCTTTTGGGTCAACATGGAAGAGACATGAATGTATTGACACCTTGCATCATCCCCAAAAGGAAAACACAAGACAAAGAAAATATAAAGGAAAAACTTTTGGGTCAACATGGAAGAGACATGAACGTATTGATGCCTTGTGTCATCTCTAAAAGGAAAACACAAGACAAAGAATAGATAAAGGATAAAAGGAAAAGATTAAAGATTTATGACATAGAGAAAAATGAAGGTATAGATAGAGGAATGTCACAAAGAGAGAGAGATACATCAAATAGAATAGTATGGGGGATCGCATTACACACATGCAATCACACAAAAGACAAAAAAAAGAAATAATGCAAAGGACTAGTAAGGAACATGTAAGTCAACCTATGAGTAGGTTATCAGCATCCCAATCATGTTCATTATATACAGAAGGCAGAAAAATAACCAGAGGGAGAATAGCAAGTGCCAAACTAGGGTCATTACAAAGTTCAACACTCTTCTTAGGAGAATTGTTGTTTAAGCTCATGGAAGAGGAAAAAAATGTATTCAATTCATTATGCACTTGTTCATCAATCTTTGCAATCTCATCATCAATATCTAAGTTAATCACAAAAGGAGGTCAAATGATAATATCTAAAGAAGGGTTTAGCTCTTGTTGTGGTTGTTCTATAGGATATTTTCATTTTGGTGAAGGGGGAGACTCATCATGCATTGTTTCAGTCAAGTTCGGATCTTGATATTCTTTGTTTATTTCTTCATTTAACTTCCAAGCAAAGGCACGATGTTTATGCCTACACTCTCTATCTCCTTTGTTTCTTTTAGTTTGGTTTTCAAGTTGTGTTTTCATAAGAGTGGGTTGATCAACCATAGTTTTCTTTTCTCCCCTAAGGGGAGGAATGGAAGGAACCATGAAAGGTTATTAAGTCACTTTCTCTTTGACTTTGTAAACTTTTTTTATTCTATGAGGCATGACAAGATTGTTTTCATTGTCTCTTGGTCTTTTGTAGGAAATGGGTGAAGATTTTATCTTAGGTAGGTATTTTTTATTTATAATTTATTTAGGTTCAATAATTGTTTCGTCAAGGATGGTAGGTTCGGTGGTGGGTGGAGACATGTTTTAGAGGGATAATTCTGCTATTTTCTTTTCCTTGAACTTTTGATAGGACTTGAAAAAGAAGTATTCTCATGGTTTGATAGGTTCTATAGGCTCTAGCCAAAATAAATATAAGGAAAAGTTTCCACGAGAGGACAATGGATTAAAGCCACTATAATGCACAGTGAAAAAATCATTGTCAAAGGGAAACTTTAAGAATTTATGTACGAATGAGAGACAACATTCATGGAGCAAAGCCATTTGATAGCCTAGCTTCATACGAAATTGGTTCGACTACAGGATGATGGAGAATGAGATATATAATATTTTTAGTCCTACTTGTAAAGGTAAGGTGATTGATCCCATCATAGGGCAAGTGAAACCATTATGCGTCTTGATCCATGCTTTCATTTTATCATATATATCTTGATAGAGCTCATGCAAAAGTAATAATTCTTAGTGAACACATTCTCTCCACATACATGATATATAAATATCCCATTAGTGGGCTTGTTATAGATTCAATTGGCTATGTAAAGAGGACCATCAGGTACATGTTTAAGTATATCTTGTGAGGAGAAAACAATTTCAAGATGCTTTTTAGTTCATCCCTTACGGTGTTGAGTTTCAACCAATGCAACCATACCATCAATAGATTTTTTTTTTGTTGATAAATATCCATAGGACTTTGTTTAATTGTATCTATGTTCTCATCATCTATTTCAACATTCATCACATCAGTCTTTCTAGTTTGACTAGATTTGACAAATGAAATATTATGTTTTGTCATAGGGTTGGCAAATACTTGCAAGTTTTGGTTAGGATGGGAAATAGACTTATTTCCTTGATCATTAACTCCTCCAATGGAAAGTTGATCGAAATCAATGAGGACTTGTACAAGATGTTTAAGACCATTACAATGTTTTGTATTGTGTCCATTTTGTTGGTGATAATGGCAATAAACATTTGGCCTAAAGTTTAGAGGTAAAGGCTTATTAGGATCGGGTGTTTTAAGAAGAGGAAAGGTAATCATTTGATGTTATAAAAGTTGTGACATTATGTTATGAAGGGTATCAGGTAGTGGAGTGAATTGTGTTTTTGGGTCCCCATAGCTAAAGGGTATAGTTGCTTTTATGACAGCTACTTGGGTATTGGTATTTTAATTTTTTTGTTGAGGGGGATTAAGTTGAAGGAAGCCTTTTTTTTTCTTTCTAAAACATTAGTAATTATTTTGGTTTACGAACTCAGACTTCTTAGTTTGGTTAGAAGTGGACTTTGCATCATGACTACTAACTGAGTTTTGATAATCACATAGGGCAGTACACAAGTGCATGAAGGAGGGGAATTTCATCATGGTAAGCTTGTCTTGTATCTTACTTTACAAATTCTGTATGAACATATGGGATCATTTACATTGATTTGAAAATACAGTGATTGATATCATGAGATAAAGTCAATTATCTTTTCTTCTTTTTGCTTCATCTCATCAAATCAGCCGAGGTCATCTTAGGAGTCATATGCACTTGCAAATAGTTTATAAATTCCTCAAAAATTTCATTGAATGAATGAATTGAGTTGTTTAGTAATGAAGAAAACCATTCCAAGGAAGTATCCTTCAATGACCTAGGAAAAAGTTTTACCAAGAGTTTATCATCAAGGACAAAGTCACTAATAAGGCAATGTAGGTGGCAACATGGTTAGAGGGATCACCATTCCCCCCATAGTTCTTGAATCTAGGCACTTCTACACCTTGTGGCATTGATTTTCGCAATATCTCCAAGGACAATGGGTTGTTTTTGACATAATATGTAGGTGGGCCATTTTGATTTTGGTTGATGGTGGAAAATTTTTTTTGAAGGGATGAAATGGTTTGGAAGAGTTGATTTATGAGAGGGTCATTGCTTGTGTTATGAGATGGAGGTGAAAATGGTGGAGGTGTGTATGTATTTGAAGGACAAGTGTGTAATGATTATATGTGGTAAGGTGGTAGGAGATATGACATGCAATGCCACAAAGGTGCTAGTGATTCTAGCAAAAATTCCCGAGGAAGGAATCACATTTCTAGTCGGTTGCATTGTTGTTGCAACTTGAGGGTTGGTATAGGTAAGAATAGAGGAAATTGTTGAGGGAGGAGGAATTTGAATTCCTCCTTGTCTTGTGACATGGTTCATAGGTAAAGGACAACTAGTGGTTGAGGTGAAGGGTTTTCCAAAGATTTGAAGTATGTTTCTCACAAGGTCAAGTCCATCTTCACTTTCAATAACACGATGAATGTTATCTATGGTAGGGATGGCAGTGGTTGAAATGTTATCATTTTTCACTTGATGTTGTAGGTTTTCTAAATCTTCATGAATTTGAATTATGTTTTCTTGTGTAACACTATCAATCCTTGTTTCAACATGCACAACACTACTTGAAGGAAAAGTATTGTAAATGCAATATAAGCTAAGAACAATAAAATGACTATAACAGAAACTCTGTAAACTAAAACCGAAAGGTATCAACAACAAACAAGAGCACATAAATAGAGTTTTAAATTTTGGAAAATGTAGTTCAAAATCAACACTAGGAATGAATTGCCTAGAGTGGCGTATGAGTCCCAGTGATGATTTTTTTCAAAAAATTTAGAAAATTTCAAGTGATTTTTATGCTTTTTATGTTGTATGATCTCTAACCTAAGTGAAAATGAAGATTTTATATTAATTTCAATGATTTGAGATGCAAAAATGCAAGCTATATGCACTTTCACTAATGCAAAATTTAGAAACCCTAAAATGCCAATTAACTAATGCAAAGCTTAATGCAATGTTAATGCAAGCAAGATCTAGAATGATGATACACTCCAAATTAGAATTATGATGTTCTAAATGCAGGTTCAGTAAAATGAAAGGAATATTTTTTTTTGGTGTTCTATGCTTAGGAGAAAGAATAACAAAACTCAAAGCTCTCATTCAAGGATAACCATAGAGATCTCAATCTAGATATGTAAAGGAGAAAGAGATCTTGTAATAGGGCTACCTTAGTGGATGATTGTAAAATAATGAGGGGTTCACCAAAAATTTAGGACTTGGAAAGACAAATGAGATGCAAGATGTAATGCTTAACTCTAAGATAATGTAATATTTCACTAAATGACCTAGAAAAGTATGCAAAATAGAATAGAAAGATGCAAGATGAGATGTGTGCACCTGGAAACCTGAAGGAGATTGAATGAAGCTCTAAAATGCTATAAACACTAATTTTAAATATTTCTGGGACTCATACACTAGAGTGGGTGATTTATTCCTAGATCTAGGTTTCTATGCATAAACTAAAATCTAGCAAATGGGTATTTGACACTGCAAAAACCTAAAAATTGACCTAAACTGGGACTCATATGCTAGAATTGGCATATCACTCCAATTAGGGTTTTTTGAAGCTTTAAAGTCTAAATCTAGTCTTCAATGTCTGCTCTGTGCTTCCCAATTGATTTCCATATTTGAAACCCTAATTTTTAACCTGTAGAAGTCTTCCAATTATCTCCAATGCAAGGTGACAATTTTGACAGCGTTGAACACTTTGACAACATTTTCCAAACTTTCTCTTCAATATGTCTTCAATCTAAACTTGCAAATCACACACTAAAGAGGGAAATTTTTTGTTTTGTTAGTGGAAATGGGTTTGCCTTGGTCAAACCCTATTTTGGTAATCAAACCTTGAAATGAAATGAAATAGGAATGGAGAATGATGAATGAACAAAATATGATGTTACAACTCACCAAAGCCTAGATATAAAGTGTTGTAAACATGTATGAAATGGCTCTAGTGGATGTAGATCTTGAATATTTCTTGAATAGGATAGATCTTAAATGAAATTATAGCTTGAATCATGAAACCCTACCTCACAATTGTTAGTTCTAAAATAAAAATGATGCATGAAGACTCTGGAATGATGCTTGATGCTTGAATAATGCTCTAAAATACTTGATAATCAACTCTTGAAGACTCTTGAATGCTCTTGTAAACACTTGAATGCTCTTTTGAACTCTAATTTTCTATAATGCATGAATACTTGAAGGCTTAGGATGATCTCTTGAATGCTTAGAATGATGAATGGAAAATGAGTGAAAGAAACTTGTATTTATACTTAATTATGCCAAATTTCCCAAAATTACATCACAAGCCAACATCAGATCTAGGAGGATAAAATCCTGCCAAGAATTTGAGTTAATTTTAATTTTGGGCCACATGGGACTCATATGCCCAAGGTGGCCTATGATTCCCATTAGGAATAAGTTATGGGACCAACTTAAAAAATGCTTGGAAAGGTGTAAAATCAAGATCAAGACCACAAACCCTAGGTGGGACTCATATGCCCAAGGTGGTGTATGAGTCCCATATCACTATATTTGGGCAACACAAACTAAAAACACTTGAATTATGATTAGATGTTGATTTATGCCAGGATTATCCTCGAAAAGATGCATTAAATGAGGCTTGTAGATGCAAAATAGGGCTGATTAAAGCATAAAGGGATTCAAGTATTTATGAAAACCCTAGAAAATCATGAAAGTGTGTTACAAAAATTTACAAAACCCCAAATATGGTATGATTAAGGTACATTTAAAAAGAGGTTTATTAGGTTCAATTAATTAATAAAACCTTACAAAAGTGTGGCAGTGTGTTACAACACTTCACAACACCTTAGCACAATACAATTTAAGGTCATTAGTTCACAAGGGACCAAGACCTAATGTGAGTGTGTTAAACACATTGCAACACTAAGTCAAGGCATTATTACACTCAATTTTACAAGGAGGTCCCAAACAATTGTGAAAATATCATTGACGACATTTTTTGACAATACACAATGGTAGATTATTGAAGTTTATCACAACAATCAAAGATCTATTTCATCATGTAGAAGGCATAGTGTATCATGAATGTTGTTGATCTAATGTTTTGATTTAGCATTGAAGATATAATTCAAGTATTGCTGCATATCAAGGTTCATGATCAATATCTCCATTAATTGAGGCCACTTCATGCAAGATTGTTGATTTGTACTCCAAGGTTTCAATTGAGGATTGGTTAGTTGTGACATTGAATTTTATTTATTCATATTTCCTTTCATGCATTATTTCATTACAAGGTTTAATTACAAAAATGGGGTTTGACCAAGGAAAACCCCTATTCCCTAACAAAACAATATTTTTTTCTCCTTTGACGTGTGATTGCAGGTTTTAGGTTGAAGATCAAGTGGAGAGAAAAATTGGAGAAAGCTGCAAAGTTTTCAAAGTTGTCATCTTTCTTGCAAAATCATGGAAACTAAACTGTAGAATTTATTTCCAAGTTTTTTACAGTCTCCAACTAGGATCTGGGAGTGTAGAGATTAAAGAACAAAACCCAAAAAATTGATTTTCCAGAAACCTAGCAAAGACCCATTTTCCATAGTGAGAATGAATCCTCGGTGAGGCCCAAAAAAGCACTTTTTGTAATAGGTACACAAAATTTGACCCTCTAGAAACCTACCTTTTGATTGCTTTATTGATTGGGTTTGATTTCTAATATTTATTTATGCATTATAAACCTCATAATTGAGTGAAAAAAGAAAGATAGGGTGCACCCATTTGGTTAATTCATATTGGATCAGACACCTTATTTTCTTCATTTCAATTAATTATATGATATAACATTCCAAGGAACTCAATCTTATACAATATTTCAAAAAACACATGTACAAGGCTATTGTCTTGATAAAGTCTAATAACAAAGTACAATTAATCTCACAGAACAATATAACAACAATATATTACCACCCAAACAACACTTCATAAGTATAATAGATCTATTCTTTCCTTTTTAAAATTAATAGGTTAATTGAATTTCAATTTTAGTTTAAGGATGAAGATTTATTCTTATAAATTTTTACAACATACTTAAAATCATATATAATAGATTTACATTGAAATCTAAGTTTGGTCAAACTATTATATTATAGAAAATATCATAGGTAGTCTTTACCCTTGTAAAACTTAAAATGTTTCCTTGTTAGATGAATTTAAGATAATTTTTTTGAGTTCACATCTTATAAAAGTATTGTTTCATTCCTATAATTTTTCTATTGTAAATATTAGCATTTTTGGTTGTGAAGGATGACATAAGTAGAACAAAGTTTAAGATAAAGTTTAAGTCACTATTTTAATTCAATCTATTTTTATTGCCCATCCACCCATGGATAATCTTCTTTAACCAACATAAAAATTTGAGGAAAATCTTGGCATCAAAAAATTAGGTAAGAAATTTTGGTTGAGTTTGGTAATGGAGTTTTGTGAAGATGGCAGTTGGTTGTATCTCATCAAAGGTTCAAATATACTACTTATGAATGTTTATGTGATGATTTTCTATGCTTTATAGATACATAAAATTCATATAGACACAAACACACCCTAACAAGTGTCACATACAAATATGCATTAATAAATTATAAACCACTTTCATTTAATTTAAACTATGTAGAGTTTTTATCAATTATAAGAGACGACTCTCCTTTTGTCAAAGGCTAAATGTCACCATTTCATGAATAAACCAATATTCACTAAAAATTGTAACCAATAACTACATTAATTTTATCCTAGATATTTATAATGTCAAAAAATGATATGAATCAATTTATGAAATGCTAAGTAGATTATATTGGTTAAATTTCAATTAGTAGAAGTTAACGCTCAAAACATAAGTATAGTTGATTATGAGGGTCTTCCTTTATATGCTAAAGATGAATGTGAGGTATGCTTGGATGGATGAGTCTAAAAATATAATGGAAATAAAGGAAAGGTATGATGCATGTAGAGATGGACAAGTCTATAGTCAATATGTATCTATATACCTATCTATATATCTACTTTAGTCTATCTATCTGAATATCTATGTACTTTTGTAATGACCCATCGGTTAGGACCAAGCCAAAACCTGACCAACCAACTTTTTTTTGAAACAAAAACCAACAACGCTAACAATGCGACAACAACATATTGCAACTACACACCATGTGCACAAAAAAGTGTCATAAGAACACCATGACACTACAAAAAAATTGAACAAGACCACACCATTTCACAAGCAAGGTGATAACATTAGAAGACTTAACAACATGGAATAAATCACCACAAGGAAGCAACAAGAGAGAGATGGACATCTCTATGATGAGCGACTAAAGTCCACAGTAATGATCTCTCACAAGACTACAAGAGGATGGGATGAGGGAATCATTAGCCTTCAACCCACATCCAACCAAGCTAACCAACACAAGGTTAAGTGACTACATACAAAGACGATCACTAGATCAACTTCTAGCTAACAAGATATGATCGTAGCTATAAGATGCACAAGTGGAAGACTAATTATTTCACAATGCGAACCAATAAAACAAGACAACACTAACACTCTAGGAAAGGTCTATAAAGAGTCTCCACCCCAACAGGACTTTACAAGCCTTCACAAATCCTTCCTAGACATGCTTAAATTCTCACAACACAAGATTTGGATAACATAAGATTGTAAATTATTTTTAAAACCCAAACAAGGTTCCTATAATCATTCATCCATTAAGAAACAATTAGAAAGAGAAAAACAACAATAATCAGGAGCTTGCCACCCACATCGAGTCACCAAATCTAGTCTAATCAAAGCATACAACTATTCTCAATATCATTTGATTACAAAACCCTTCATGAGGAAGGTCCAATAACAATATTAAAATTACAAGATTAGGACTTAAGGTCCTTGAATTATACATTTATAAACTTTATACTAATAAGAAAGCATTAATAGAGGGAGACATGAAAGCATGAATGAAGGAGGAGTACAAACTCCAAGTAGATCCACCATGCCAAGATCTTCAATCCCTAATAGCGGTTTGCAATGCCACCCAACCATTTGGAACCCATAGGTCCACCCCCCATGCTCATGGAGATAGTCACACAGACCAAACACTCAAGCAAGGTTCAAGCACAAAGCTGTAGACTTAAACACATGCCAATCACAATGAATACACTTCATTCAAGGTAAAGGATAGGAATCCCAATCAAGGGAAACTAACATATATGTCAATGCAACTCAATTCACAAAAGGGAGAAGAGTAGAATTCATGCAACTACATAAGGCATTTAATGCATCAAACATGAAGAGAACATTCCAACACATGGAATACATGGCATAAAAGCTACTAACACATGGAAAACACATGCCACACACGTCATTCATAAGAGGAATCAAATGAAACATAAGCCATTAAAATTGATATACCAATCACTCAAAAGAGAAGCTAAATGATATACAAGCGATTATAGAAGACATGAACATAGTATTTAAACTCAACACCAAAAGAGGAAGAAACATACATGTTCTAGGTGCTACTCAAAATAAGATCAAGATGCTAGAGTGCAAGGATAGGGAGAGTCATAACATGTGCCCAAAGGGATGGCATCAAAGAAATTGGCATCCTTTAATATGAACAAGAATGCAAAAATACACAAGTCCCATGCTCCATGTTGGTTGATAGATTTATCACCTAACTCTATATTCTCATGTCCACAAAGGTGACAAATGTAACCATAGTTGAATCAACAATCATATAATTCATAGATCGATTCTTTTCTTATTTTATAAGGTGGTAGCTACCTTCGTTTGATATTCAAGGAATAATCTTTAACTTATATTGCTTTTAACCAAAAAGAAAATAAAGGTAGGGACTGTTAACCAGAAAGATTTAAAGGTATTCAATAATTTCATAAAATAAAACTGAAAATAATTCACAATTTGAATGAAATAAAATATCACCATAAAACCCTTATTCACAGATAAATGATACTATAGTGATGCAACAAATCCAAATATATATTATCCCAATCATAGATTAAACACTAGGAGAACATTCAACATAAGAAGAACAAATTCATACACCATAATTCAAAGATTACACATGCACAAATTCCACCATTGTCTTCTATATCAAAATAACAGATAACAAATATTCAGATAACAAAGTTTTGTTCTAATGAGAAAATCAAAGTTTTCCCAAAAGATCCTAAGCATAATAGCCAAATCTATATTTAAAGCATAAATAGATTGTCATGGAAACGGTTTCTTGAAAGTAATGACACCAAATAATGAAAAGAGTTTTAAACTTAAAGAGCCAAAATAAAGAGAGTATCATGAAATACTAAAAATTAATTATGCATCATCTCCCACCGCTTTAGCTTCTTCATCTTCTAGGTTTTTGACATATTCTTGTTGCAACTACTTCTCCTATTCCTTCATCCTGGTTTTGTAATCCCTGTACTTGGAAATAATTGCAAGCAATTCCTTTCTCCTTAGAGTAGCAACAATTTTCAGTCCAGTTCTTACTTGGGCTAGAGCTGCTTTAGACTCATTCAATGTGTCAGACCTCCTACCCACCTCTGTTCTAAAGGAAGTGAGGTAAAATTTCAGTCTACTAAGTTTTGAGAAAGATTCTTTAGTCATGGTAGCAGGGTCAACCATATCCTTGTTGAATATTTCTCTAAATTTTAGAAAAACCTCCTTTGAGTCCAAAATTCTTTCATCAAATTCATCAATTATCTCTACCTTCAAGTCATGACAATTTCCCTTTATCTCCACTAGCATGTCCAAGTATCTCTCAAGTACTACAAAATTATCTTTTACCAAATTATCATAGATGTTCAATTTCCATTGTAATGCATTGGGCCATGAAGGATCTAATTCCTTTGGATCACCTACAATTTTTTCATTGACCAATTTCATATGATCCATGGAAATTAATTCTTTAATCTCCTATGAGAGCACATAGAGACTAGTTTGATCTTTTCGGATTTGTTGTAGCTTTGCCATCAACTCCTTCCTTTTGTCAACCATTTGAGTGTAGAAGAGTATAGACATAGTGATAAAGCAGATAGTTTCTTCAAGCATATCATCAATCCATTCACTAACATTTTTAGAATAGCTTAGATTCTTTTTAATTAATTGCATTGTGGACTCACCAATGATTCATGCTTGAGAACTTGAGGTTTCACTGGATATAGAAGAAATAAAGTTTTCAAATCAAGAACTTGGGATTCCAATGCCACTTTTTCCTTCCTTTCTTCGTTTACTCACTTGATCAAAGCATTGACTGAATAGTCAAGATGATATATATCCCTTTCAAGTGTCTGGGGTGCCATATCAACATCTATGACCTTATAATTAGTTACTATTATCTCATTTTTATTTAGATCTTTTATGGGATCATAAATTTCCAACACCATATTACCAGAATTTGGATTAGTCAATATCCTTGAAATGTTTTGAGCTTTCATTGGTCTTGAAGAATTTTGGAGCAACTTCGTAACTATATCTACTCCAACTGTTGCTGTAGGAGTGTATTTCCTCTTCTTCTCTACTACTTTTCTCAACCATACTAGGGAAGCTTCAATCAAAGCATAATTATTATTCTTTAGAGAGATTTCTCTACTCTCACCAAGAGTAATAGGAATGTTTTCCATTGGGGAAGAGAGCGCCTCAAAAAATGGAGGGAAAGTATTATCCTAAAAAATATGCTTGAAAATAGCATTTGGATCCTCAAACACAGGTTTTGTTTGACTAACCTTCTTTTTAGGAGTAGGAGTGGATGGGCTATCTTACCCACATAAAGATTTTAGTTTAGCCACCTCTTCCCATTTCTCTCCATCACCTCCAGACTGTGAATTTGAATTGGAAGATCTTGTAGCCATTCTCCCTAAGGATATGCCAATTGTAATTGTTTGAGAAGAACCTTGTTCATTTTTCTGAGAAGACTTTGGTTCTTGAGTAGAACTTGCCACTTGTCGCCAATTTCCTTCCAGCCAATCCTGTGTCCTTTTCATGACTAGGGCAGTCTATATGTTCATATCCAGGACTTCATTTTCATTCTAGTAAACCTTGGGATGTGACTTATCAGAAAACTTCTCATATTCAGGGTTAATGACCACCGAATCATCAACTGTGCCCTTTAGAATCTTGAAAGGTAAACCAAAATCCTGTAATTTTTCAAGGGTTAATCTCATGTAATCTCTTTTTAGGACTTCATTTTCATCAATGCAATCCTCCCAGAAGTCCTCAATAGTGGGTTGATTTTGATATGAATTTCCTCTGTATAAATTTTGCTTAACGGACTGTTTGTGTAGGATCATGATGGGCCAAATAGTGGTGATATCATAGGTATGTGTAGGGTATGTGTTTGACAACTTTTTTTTTACCCAAAATTGATGAAAAGAAAAGGGTTTTTAAAGGAGAATCTTATCTTTCCACCAATATAAATTATGATTTACTTTGAATTTAATAAATAGTTAATATTCATTTTCTATTTGAATTACGACTAATGTCCTAATTGATAGGATGATTGAAAAACATCTATAGCTTTCAAACAGTATCACATTTTTTGAATCGAAAAAATGTATCACATTCTATGCTTTGCATACTATAGGATTAAAAAAAGAAAAATTGAATTTCATGAATTTTTGACCAAGTTAAGGTGGTCAGACATATAAGTTTTTATATTTTTTAAAAGTTGAAATAAAAAAATCGTAATTAATTATTTAATTGGAAAAAAATTACAAAAAATATGCAACACATCGAGACATGAGTCCTCTACTTATATCTAAAATATTGTAAAAAAATATTATCATTTTATTGTGGTTAGGGTGGTCAAACAGACACCTACTTATTTTTTCCCTGAAATTTAAGTACTACTGCATTGAAATTTCAAATTTTCACCGCATAGATTTTTTATTTAAAAAAAAAATAAACCTAGTAGTTTAGAAACTACATTCAATTTTCTACATATTCTATTCTTACATATTTTTGAAATAATATAGATAGCTTATTCAAATTTTTATGTCAAGTTTCCTAACTCTAATTTTTCTAAACCATGACGATCCTGCACATACCCTATAACAAAAAGCTTGTTGTCAAAATTAGCGCTCATGAATAAATGTTGGAGATTATATTCTTTAAGAAGGCCTTCAACACATTTGGATGTTTGATTACTTTTTCATGTGAAATATGGAGTTGTTAATGGGAAAGGATAACCCCATTTCCCCATACTCAAGTATTTCACATTCACAATAGCCATTTGTCTACAAACTTCCAAGAACACTAGCAAATCTTCAGGATATCTGGGTAATTTTAGTGGGGCTTTTTCAAAACCACCTATCCTCAAATAGGAAAATATATCAAACTGAATATAAAAACTTTCAAATTCTTACACTAGAGACATTGATTTAGTAGAAAAACACACTTCAGGATTCCCATCTAATTTCCTTACAGTTTCCATTAAAAATGCATCATTAACAAGGGAAAAATCTCCCATTCTTGATTGCTTAGTAAACTGTGGGTAGCACTTATACACAAGCATGCCAGAATTTGGAGGTATCTGTGGTTTCAATCCTGACCAAAATGACCTTTGAATAGCTATAACATATGTTAAGCAAGAACATAGATGAAAAGTAGTTGTTTTCAAAAAATTAACCAATTGTTCATTTAAATGGAAGCAAATTATCTTGGCCCAATTAATGCATACGTTTTCATCATATAAATCCAAAATAAATTAACACATCCAATCCTTGAGGAACTGAATTTGTGCATTCTCAACAATATGATGCAACAAAGCAATAGCATCTGCAATTTCCCCTTTGAAATGCATTCTTTTGAGTTTAGCGGTTAGCTGTGACTTACCTCTTTTTTATGATTTCAACCACCCTTTGGCCATAGAATTCTTGCACCAAATTTCAATGACTTTGAAGAATTCACCAGCTATTGCGATAGACATATCCTTCATTGGAGCTCTCTCAGGAATCCTCAGTGCATGAGAAACAGTTCCAGGGGAAATTCTAGCAACAATATTCTTGTTGACAACTTTGATTTCCTATTTCTCTAGAATGTATCTTCTTGCACATGCACCTATTAAGTCCACACTAAGGATGGATTTTGGAAAACCCCCGATGTGAGCTAATCCACTTTCTAATAACTTCGCATCAATAGCAATCCTCTTATCACTTTCCAGGCATGCCTAGAATTCTTCCAACTTAAAATATCCCAGCTCTGTGTCCCTCACATCGAGCTAGGTGTTTTTGATTCTAGATTGCATGAGCTCATAGTACACAGAAAAAAAACTTGTACACCCGAAGAAATGATTGTAGATGATAGAGGTGCTATTGGAAGCTCGACCAAATAAATTTTCACCACCTTAAGTTGTGTAAATGATAGGACATGCATTTGGTGACGAATTCATATGGCACTTTATTTAAATCATTGGTAAAGAAAACCCTAAGATTTGCATGCCTTATAAAAATCCTTGATAAGACATCTCCAGGTTGTAGCGCATGCCTCATTAAATGGATTGGCAGTGCCTTGAAAGATGAAGATGCACAATATATTACCTTTTCATGGAAAATTGAAACTTTACAACCTAAAGTTGGGAGTTACGAAATTATGAAAACCTTTGACTCCATGAATTCACAATAAACTAACTCACTTTATGCTACTAAAGGAAAAGTTGAGTTGTGAGGAAGTTAGGAAAAATTGAAACCTGACGAAAAAATTAAAAAAAAAACAATACCAAAAACTTAGGTTTCAAAACTCATAAAATGCATGCCAAGAGGTTAGGAACTTTAGAGGAACCTGTGACCGAGACTAAAATAAAGCAAAAAACTTTAGACTTAGGAAAAAAATAAAATATTGAAGAATGGGGAAGAAAAAATTTGAAGGGATGTGATACATAATATACCTACAGGTAACATTGGCTCCAAATGGGGACCAGGATTGACATGACACAAAGAATCCATAAACATGGCATAAAGCCTTATTCATTAGGCAATAGAGTCAAAACCAAACAAGCCAAAGCCAAAAAAAATAAATTAAAACTATGTACAAGGATGAACTTGATGGAACAATTATTCAAGAAGTTTCAAATCTTTCCCATTATAGGCAAGAGGTAGAAGAGTACCATTAGGATAAGCCAAACAATAAGCATGATCACCAACAAGTTGTTTGATTAGGAAAAGTCCTCTCTAGAGAGAATCAAAATTTTTATGTGCTCCTTTTGCCTCCCTCCTTCTGTCCCAGAGAAGAATTGAATCACCAAATGCAAAGTCCCTTTGTCTATCCTTTTTATCAAAAACCTCTTTTACCATCTGCTGATGTTTGGTAATCCTATCTACCACAACCTCCCTTTCTACCTCTAGCTTGTTCAAATATATAATTTGATTTTCCAAAGATGTCTGAAATTGCTCATCTTCTATAGTCTTCTACAAATTAAGCATTGAAATCTCCAATGGTGTTGGAAAGGTGCTATTGATGTTGTATACTAATTGAAATGGGGACATCTTGATGGCTCTTTTATAAGTAACTTTGTCAGCCCATAGAGCATCATATAACTTTTTTATGCCATCATCTTTGATTTTCATCCACCAACTTCTTGATGATGAAGATTAAATTCTTATTATTTGACTCAGCCTTCCCATTTCCTTGAAGATAATAATCATATGAATGAGTGAGATTGATGCCATAATCATAGCAGAAAAGAGTGATTTTAGTAGAAGAAAAAGAGCTACCATTGTCAGTGACAATTTTATTAGGTACTCCAAACCTTACCAAAATATTCTCCTTCAGAAAGTTACATATGACCTCAGTGGTAGTATGTTTCACTCGAATAGCCTCCACCCATTTGGTGAAATAATCTACATTAGTCAGTATGCGTGTATGTCTTGCACTAGAACTCAGATTGATTGGCCCAATAAAATCTAGCCCCCATTGATGAAAGGTCTCATCAATTACCACAGGTTTCAAAGGTAAAGCAAAAATTTGTGGTCTGCCAGTAAATTTTAAACACTTTTCACATTTTGATACCCACTTATAAGCATCTTTGAACATACCTAGCCAATAAAATCTATAACATAGAATTTTGAAGGCTATTACAGAAGTAGAAAAAATTCCACCACATGCTTCACTATGAAAGACTTCCAATAACCTCTTACGTTGTTCCTTATCAACACACCTCAAGAAAGTCCCATCTACACCTTTTTTATACAAATTCCCTTCCTAGAGAGCATACTTGTTTTCTTTAAGTTTTAAATTCCTCTTTTTTTTATGATAATTGTGATGGGAAATCACCATAGGTCAGATAATAAGAGATATCAAAAAACCAATCATCAGTTGTGCTTGTAAATCGTACTAATGGTAACTCTTTTTCTTCAACTAGTTTACTTTCAAAAATCATTTTGGCCAGTCCCTTTCCCCTTACTAGATTAGTGGGTTTAATATCTAGATCATATTCTTGGATTTGAGCTATCCAAGACCCTCTTTAATTACAACCAATATCTTGCCGAGTAAGAATACTTTTCATAGTAGTTTCAGGAACAAAAAAAGTAGTATGAGAATGAAGAATATAAAACCTAAAACTCTTGAATGCCTTCACAACAACATACACATGTTTTTCAAGATGATAATACTTAAGCTCATACTTTTTCAGAGAAGTACTCATAAAAGAGATAGGAGCTTCTATACCTTGCTCATTTTTTTAGTAAGATGGCTGACAAGGTGTGCTCAGAGCCTTAACTATATATGATGAAATCTTTAGTAAAATCAAGATGAACTAAAGTAGGAGCATTTGCAATTGTAGTTTTAATGTCTGTAAAATATTGTTTTCCTTCATTGCTCCATTTGAACACTGGGTGTTCATCATATTAGAAATAGGCTTTGTTAGCTTAACAAAATTAGGAACAAACCTTCTCAAAAAGTTCACTTGACCAAAGAAAGATCTGATACCATCCTTATTAGAAGGTAATCCCAATTGCATGATTTATTTTACCCTCTTTGGATCTATTTTGATTCCATCCTTTGATAAAATATGACTTAAGAGTTTCCCCTTAGTTACAACAAAGATGGACTTCTTAGGATTTAAAGAGATACCTTCTTCTCTGTAGCGTTGCAATACCACTTCCAGATCATGTAGGTGATCAGCTCTCCTTTTAGAAAAAACTATTAGGTTGTCCAAATAAATTACTATAATTTTATTCCTCAGGTCACCAAAAGATAAGTCCATGGCCCTTTGAAAAGTAGCCCTTGCATTAATAAGACAAAATGAAAGTCTATTGTAGGCAAAAACACCAATAGGCATAGTGAATTTCATTTTATGTTGGTCTTCTGGAGCAAATTCAACTTGATTATAGCCTGAGAAGCTGTCGAACATGGACATAATTTTATAACCAGCAACTATTTGTAGAATATGATCCATCACCGGTAAAGGATAATTTCCTTTTTAGGATGCTTGATTTAAATTTCTAAAATTAACACATATCCTTATTTCTCCATTCTTCTTTCTAACAGGGACTATATTGGCCACCCAAGTGGAGTGATGGATGGGATAAATAATTCTAGCCTTGAGCATTTTTTCAATTTCATTGAAAATAGCCTCTGTAACCTTAGGATTGTAATTTCGTTGCTTCTTCCTATAAGGTGTAGCACTGGGTTTTAGTGGAATTTTATGCTGAAATTCTCCATTTTTGAACTTCTTCAAATTTGCATAACACCATGGAAAAACATCTATGTATGTTTTCAATAGGGAGATAAGTATCTCCTTCTCTTATTGAGAACAACACTTTCCAATGCACACAAACTTAGGATCATCTTCTATAACAATATTCACCTTATCATACTCAATAGATGTTTCAATAGAGACTTTTCCTTTTTGTTTCAAATACTGATCATGTCTATTGAACAAATATTCAAGAGAGACTAAACCCTTTGGGATCTTATTACCTTTCAATTGAATAAATTTAGTTTTCTTTCCATTAGGAGCAACAATTTCACCTTCTAAAACATCATTGTTTTCATCATTGCTACCTTCAAAATAAATGTGAGCAAAGGCTTCAGCTTTTTCTAAAAACTCAATAATCTTTTGATCATTATTAAACACCTACCAATGATTTACATTATTAGGAACACTATGCCTATACACAATTTCAATTTTGTATGACTCATCTTTAAAATTTGGATGTGGCAAAAGAAATGATGTTGAAACTGCCAAGGAATCAGCCCTAGCATTTTGCTCCCTGGGGATAGATTCTCTTGAAAAAGAATCAAAAACTTCTATACAATCCTAAACTATGTTCCTATAATGCTTAAGCCGTCCATTCTTCATAGTGTACATCTTCCTCGCTTGCTTCACTACCAATTATGTGTCTCCCATAGCCCTCAATTGTTTGATGCCTTTTTTCTTTAGCTACACTTAGACCAAGCAACAAAGCTTCACACTCTAGTTCATATTATTGGTATTGGAAAATTCCAATTTCAAAGCAAAGGGAAATTTATAGCCATTAGGTGAAATCAAAACTACTCCAGCACTTGATCCAACACTGGCACAACTTCCATCGAATTTGAGTGTCCATAACTCATTTACTAAATCAAGGATGATAGAGTTTAAACTTTCATCTTGATCAGAAGTGCACATATAGGTTCCTGGTCCAGTTTTAACAAATAAAATATCCACCCTTGGATCACTAGACTTTAAGACAATAAACTTGGCCTTAGGTTCTAGATTCAAACAAATTTTCTTCTCATCCAAAGGTATTAAGGCATGAGGCCAATCCATTTGAATTTCTCCACCCAAATATTTATAGAAACTCCTACTCAAGAGAATGCCATAACTAGTAGGGATATTAGCAACCAATATAGTTAATTTCAGCCTCTTTTTAGGAAAAGTAGCCAAGGCTACTTGAGCATCTTTAATTTGACCAATAATGGGAATTGGGGACCCATCCATGGAATAAAATTTTCCTTAAGAAGAGGTATAAGACAAGCTTAGGGCTTTGGCTATTTGAGTAGGCATCACATTTTCAAAAACTCCAGAATCAATAATACAATTACTTAGCCTAAAAACAACAATATATAATGATATATAAAAAGGTTTTGGTTTCGTGAAAGGATTTTATGAACCTAAAAGTTTATCTATGGTATTAGAGCAAATATGATTCTCATGATTGGCTTCACTGCTACCAGAAATTTGAGCATTACATTGGGATGGTGAAGGCTCTTGTTTAACATATCTCACTAACCTATCCAATTCAGAGGGATTCAGTCTCAAGTATTCAACTTGTGAAATTTGAATCTTGGTATTATTGCAAGACTCAACTATGTCAAATGAACTAGAAGAAAGAGGGGCAGAAGATGAGACGATGGTACCTCATTTTACACATTATTGGGAACATTTTTCTCTTTCTTTTTATGCCTTGTCAAAATGTACTTATGGGTCGAAGATAAGCCAATAACCTGATCAAATTTAGCATGTTGTGCTCTAGTGAAAATAACACAATTAGGATCATCGACTTTGACATATACATCTTCTCCTACTTCAGCCTCTAATACAAACTCAAAAAAGTTCACACTAGCATCATGAGACAGACTAGGTTCCTCCGCATATGGTTCAATAGTTTGTTCATTCATTGAAAGAATTTGCATGAATCTAATCATCTCAGGACAAGTAGCTCCATCATGATCTAAAGTCAAATGGAAATTATAATGATTTCCCTTACTAAAGGAAGAAGGACCTTCAATTGCCAGCCTTTGATTTGGAGTAGGCAATGAAAGTGTCTTGTTAGGAGCTCCCTATAAATTCTTGGAAATATCTTGATAAGATGTTTGTGTGGAACCCTTTGGAATTTTCCTCTTAAGAGAAATAATTTCATTAGCCAATCTTTGAATGATTAGATCAGTAGAATTCACTGGTGAAGGCTTACTAGTTTTTAATTCTTTTTTCCATTTTCTAGAGATAATCAGGTCATCTTCTATTGATACAACCCTATTGTGTGCAATAGCTAAATCAACCACATCTTCCCTTTTAATAATGAAACATCTAGTGGAAGAGTGTTAATGAACATTGCTTTCAACAATTCATCAGCAGGCCTCATGTTTGCAATAATTCTGTTAGACAACTTATTAAACTTAACCACAAAATCCCTCATTGACTCATGAATTTCTTTCTTCATTGAACCTAATTGAGCAACCAAGACTTGATCATCTTCTATAGACTTAAATCTATTCTCAAATATTTTTCTTAAGGCAGCCTAATTGTTAATAGATCCATTGGGAAGAGAATAAAACCAGTAAGTAGCTACATCTATCAAAGATTTTGCAAAGCGTCTCATAGCAACATCCTCATCTTGTATTGCAAGAATAGAAGAGGCAACAAAGAAAGATTTCATATGTTCATTAGGAGAAACTTTTCCATCTCCATTGAATTTGGGTATGATCTTTCCTAAACCTTTGGTTAATTCATGGAGTTGTGCACTAGCTCCAAAGGTTAGAAGGCCTATGATGACTCCCCATGGGACTAGTTGTGCCATTACTAGACGGAAATTTTCTTGTGTAGGAAGGGTGGTACCACATAAAAGAAGTGCTTGGTAGGATATTTTTGGGATACTAGTTACACTAGATTTAGGAGGAGGAGGAGAAGATGGTCTGCTGATAGATTTGACTTTTTGAGTGGGCAGAAAATATGAAAAATCAACAGTTTCTAAAAACTTGAAATCTTTATCCACAAGTCATTTTTTCTTATCGCTCATAGTATACCTTTTAGAAGCTAGGTTTTGACAAGACAATGATGGACTAACGGAGTCACCAACTTTTCTTTATTGAGGGTTTCATGGAGGATTTTGCCTATTGTTTACCTAATTTCTAGGAGCCTGATTCCTAGGAGCCTGTACGTGAGGAGCTCTTACTCTTCTAGACAAAGGTGGTATGTTTTCTACAAACACAATCTTCGGAGCATTCTCAGAGTGCATTGCATTTTCTCTAATAATTTCCCCAAGTTCCTCCTCATCTTCTAATACTTCATTAACTCTGTGATACTGATAGTCAGTTATTCTCTATTTCCAAGCAAGTAGCCCCATACCAATAATTATATCTTATTGATCACACCCTAACCAATCTACATTAGGCTGAAGGACAGGAGCATTACGCATCTAAAGAACCATTGCTATTATTTATAAAGCAATCCATTATAAAATAATTATTTTACTAAGTTATCCCTAGCAAAGTCACCAAAAATCTATTGGTTGACAAATTTATCACCTAACTCTATATTCTCACGCCCACAAAGGTGACAAATATAACCATAGTTGAATAGGAAATCATATAATTCACAAAATAATTCTCTGATTATTTTAGAAGGTGGAAACTACCTTCCTTTGATATTCAAGGAATAATCTTTAACTTATGCTGGTTTTAACTAGAAAGCTTTAAAGGTATTCAACAATTTTATAAAATAAAACTAAAAATACTTCACAATTTGAATGAAATCAAATATCACCACAAAACCCTTATTCACAGATAAATGACACTATAGTGATGCAACAAATTGAAATATCTATTATCCCAATCATAGATTAAACATTGGCAGAACATTCAACAAAAGAAGAAAAAATTCATATGTACCATAATTCAAAGATTATGCATGCACAAATTCCACCATTTTTTTCTATATCAAATTAATAGACAACAAATATTCAGATAATAGAGTTTTGTTCTAATGACAAAATCAAAGTTTTCCCAAAAGATCCTAAGCATACCAGTTGAATTCATATTTAAAGCATAAACAAATTGTCATGGTAACAATTTCTTGAAAGTAACCACACTGAATAATGAAAAGAGTTTTAAAATTAAAGAGCCAAAATAAAGAAAGTATCATGAAATACTAAAATTAATTATGCATCATCTCTCACCACTTCAACTTATTCATCTTCTAGATTTTCAATAGCTTCTTGTTGCAATTGCTCCTCTTGCACCTTCATCTTGGTTTGTAATCCTTGTACTTAGGAATAATTGCGAGCAATCCCTTGCTCCCTGGAGTAGTAGTAATTTGTAGTCTGATTCTTACTTGTGCTAGAGCTGCTTCAGACTCATTAAATGTGTCAGACCTCCTACTCACCTCTATTTTAAAGGAAGTGAGGTAAACCTCCAGTCTACTAAGTTTTGAGAAAGACTCTTTAGTCGTGTTGGGAGGGTCAACCATCTCCTTGTTGAATATTTCTCTAAATTTAAGACAAACCTCCTTTGAGTCCAGAATTATTTCATCAAATTCATCAATTATCTCTACCTTCAAGTCATGAAAATTTCCCTTTATCTCCACTAGCATGTCCAGGTATCTCTCAACTACTATAGAAATCTCTTTTACCAAAGTATCATAGATGTTCAATTTCCACTGTAATGCATTGGGCCATGAAGAATCTAATTCATTTGGATCACCTATAATTTGTTCATTGACCAATTTCATATGATCCATGGAAATTAATTCTTTAATCTCTTGTGAGAGCACATTGAGACTAGTTTGATCTTTTTAGGTTTGTCGTAGCTCTACCATCAGCTCCTTCCTTTTTTCAACCATTTGAGTGTAGAAAAGTATGGACTTACTAATAAAGAGGACAATTTCTTCAAGCATATCATCAATCCATTCACTAACATTTTTAGAATAGCTCAGATTCTTTCTAATTAATTGGATTGTGGACTCACCAATGATTCCTGCTTGAGAACTTGAGGCTTCATTAAATATAGAAGAAGGTATTGTAGAAGAAATAAAGTTCTTCAAATCAAGAACCTAGGATTACAATGCCACTTTTTCCTTCCTTTCTTCTTCTACTCGCTTGATCAAAGAATTGACTGAATAGTCAGCATGATATATATCCCCTTCAAGTGTTTGGGGTCCCATATCAACATGTGTGACCTTATAATCAGTTACTATTATCTCATTTTCATTCAGATCTTTTATGGGATCAACAATTTCCAACACCAGATTACTAGAATTAGGATCACTCAAAATCCTTGACATCTTCTAAGCTTTCTTTGGTCTTGAAGAAGTTTGGAGCAGCTTTTTAACTATATCTACTCCAACTGTTGTTGTAGGAGTGTATTTCCTCTTCTTCTCTACTACTTTTCTCAACCATATCGGGGAAGCTGCAATCAAAGAAAAATTCTTATTCTCTAGAGCGATTTCTCTAGTCTCACGAAGAGTAATAGGAATGTTTTCCATTGGGGAAGAGAGCACCTCGGACAATGGAGGGAAAGTATTATCCTCAACAATATGCTTGAAAATAGCATCTAGATCCTTAGACACATGTTTTGTTTGACTAACCTTCTTTTTAGGAGCAAGAGTGGATGAATTGTCTTACTCACATACAAATTTTAGTTTAACCACCTCTCTTGGTTTCTCTCTATCACCTCCAGACTATGAATTTTCACTCGAAGATCTTGTATCCATTCTCCCTGAGGCTATGCCAAATGTAATTGTTTGAGAAGAACCTTGTTCATTTTTCTAAGAAGACTTTGGTTCCTAAGTAGAACCTACCACTTGTCACCATTTTCCTTTTAGCCAATCCCAAGTCCTTTTCATTACTTGGGCAGCCTGTATGTTCATATCCAAGACTTCATTTTCATTCTAGTCAACCTTGGGATTTGACTTATCAAAAAACTTCTCATATTCAGGATCATTGACCACCGAATCATCAACTGTGGCCTCCAGAATCTTGAAAGGTAAACCAAAATCTTGTATTTGTTCAAGGGTTAATCCCATGTAATCTCTTTTTAGGACTTCATTTTCATCAGTGCAATCCTCCCAGAAGTCCTCAATAGTAGGTTGATGTTGATATGAATTTCCTCCATATAAATTCTGCTTAACAAAACCCTTGCTGTCAAAATTATCTCTCATGAATAAATTCTAGAGATTATATTCTTTAAGAAGGCCTTCAACACATTTGGTCATTTGATTAATTTTGCATGTGAAAGATTGAGTTGTCAATGAGAAATGATACCCCCATTTCCCCATACTCAAGTATTTCACATTCAGAACAACCATTTGTCTACAAACTTCCAGGAACACTAGCAAATCTTTAGGATATCTGGGTAATTTTAGTGTGGCTTTTACAAAACCACCTATCCTCAAATAGGAAAATATATCAAATTGAATATATAAACTTCCAAATTCTAACACCAGAGACATTAATTCAATAGAAAAATGCATTTCAGGATTCCCATGTAATTTTCTTACAACTTCCAATAAAAATGCATCATTAACAAGGAAAAAACCTCCCATTCCGACTTGCTTAGTAAATTGTGGGTAGCACTTATAGATAGGCATGCCAGAAGTTGGGGGTATCTGTGGTTTGAATTCTAGCCAAAATGACCTCTAACTAGCTATAACATATGTTAAGCAAGAACACAGATGAAAAGTAGTCATTTTCTGAAAATTGACCAATTGTTCATTTACATGGAAGCAAATTATGTTGGCCCAATTAATGTATACATTTTCATCGCAGACATCCAAAATAAATTGACACATCCAATCCTCAAAGGACTCAATTTGTGTATTCCCAACAATACGATGCAATAGAGCAATAACATCTACAATTTCTCCTTTGAAATGCATTCTTTTGAGTTTAGCGAGTAGTTGTGACTTACCTCTTTTTCTAATTTCAACTCCCCTTTGGCCATAGAATTCTTGCACCAACTTTCATTGACTTTGAAGAATTCACCAGTTGTTGTGAAAGAGATATCCTTCATTGCAACTCTCTCAGGAATTCTTAGTGTGTGAGAAATAGTTCCAAGGAAAATTCTTGCAACAATAGTCTCGTCCACGGCTTTGATTTCCTATTTCTCTAGAATGCATCTTCTTGCACATGCACCTATTAAGTCCACACTGAGAATGGATTCTAGAAAAATCTTGGCATGAGCTAATCCACTTTCTAATAACTTCGTGTCAATAGTAGTCCTCTTATCACTTTCCAGGTGAACACAAAATTCTTCCAACTTATAAGATCCTAGCTCTGTTTCCCTCATGTCAAGCCAACCGTTTTCAATTCTAAATTGCATGAGCTCACAATTCACAGGAAAACACTTGTTTTCCTGAAGAAATAATTATATATGATAGAGGTGCTATTGCAAACTCCACCAAATAAATATTCACCACCTTAAGTTGTGAAAATGATAGGACGTGCATTTGGTGATGAATTAATATGGCCCTTTATTTAAATCCTTGGTAAAGCAAACCCTAAGATTTGCGTGCCTTAAAAAAATACTTGATAAGACATCTCCATGTTGTATTGTATGCCTCATTAAATGCATTGGTGACACCTCAAAACATGCAAGTGCACAATATATTACGTTGTCATAGAAAATTGGAACTTTACAACCTAAAGTCGGGAGTTACGAAGTTATGAAAACCTCTAACTCCTTGACTTCACAATAAAATGACTCACTTGATACCACTAAAGGAGAAGTCGGGCTATTGGGAAGTTAGGAAAAATAGAAACCCGATGAAAAATTTAAAAACGCACAATGCCAATAACTTAGGTTTCAAAACTCATAAAATGCGAGACAAGAGGTTAGGGACTTTAGAGGAACCTATGGCCGAGACTAAAATGAAGGAAAATACTTTAGAATTAGGCAAAAAATAAGAGATTGAAGACCGAGGAAGAAAAAATTTGAAGGGATATGATACATAATATACCTACAAGTAACACTCCAAAAGTGGTATGTCTTCCCAAACATCCTTAGCCTATAAGAGCACTAAAGGCATGCAGGGGTATCCAATAAACCATGTATGACTTACATGACTCACTCTAGTACCTAGTCCTAAGGTTCATCTCATTCTATATGAACACGAAAATATATCCAAAGCAATAATGTAACTCACAATAGAATTAACATCTAAAAACACAAGGCAATCACACTTCTTGCAACACTATTCACATTTTTACACTAAAATAGCAAATCGAGAATTTGAACAAACAAACAGATCCGAAACGATCCCATTCAAAGAATTCATATGTATTTTTTATCATTCCCTATTATAATATGAAATAATATTCTCAAAAATCCACTTTTAAACAAAGACCAATTTTCACACATATCCAAGTTCCACCATTGATAAAGTTTGAAAAAGCTTAAAATTTGAAAATTCAAAAATTAGAAATGTAGAATACCCTTTTGATCCAAAAGTTCCCAAAAACACACTTTAAACATAAAAACACCAATTTATTTTAAGAAAAATCCAATTTTCACAAATAACCACATTGCATCATTGACCAAGCTTGAAAAAACTTAAAATTTTAAAATTCAAAAATAAAAATGTAAGAATACCCTTTTGATCCAAAAGTTCCCAACAACACACTTTTAACATAAAAACACCAATTTGAGCCTCCAATTAAAAATTGGTCATGGTAACCCCATATTTGGGAAAATTTTCAAAAATTTATCAAAATAAATTCTACACTGTCAAGTTGATTCAATTAAAATACATGGAAGGATTCTATCATACTACCAATGTAATTAGAATCATTCAAACCATTTAAAATCAAGTAAATATGAAGAGATAATAAAATCCCTTCATTCCTAGGCAAGAAATTCAAATGAGAGGATGTTTGCACATAAGCAATGAGAGCACATGAGATCAAAGCCATCACTTCTTTTCCCCATTCTTATCCAAATGCAACAACTGATCCCATGCAATTTTATGCCCAATTGCTCCCACAACGAACAAATCAATTTTCCTTCCAAAAGAGGGTTTTTCCCTCACATTTTCCCTCCAAAATATCCTCGAGCAAAAATGAATTCTATTTTCCTATTTTTTAAAATTTATTTTCACATTTCACTTTTTAAAATGCAATATTAACTATTACCTTTTAAAGTATATATTATTTGATATCACTTCCTTCTTTTCCAATTTATAATTTAAACATTCAATTTATAGCATAAATCAACATTCAACATTAAAATCACAATTTAGGTCTTTATAAGCGCAATTTAAAATTAAATAATGCTTATAATGCTTATAATTTCCTAAATGAACCTAATCACACAAATTATGTGATTATAGTCAAACTGAATATACATAAGATCAATTAACCCTTTTAAATATTAAATTCCCCCATTTAATCATAAAATGCATTTCCTATATTAAAATTTATAGAAAAAAATGCAATTTAACTCAAAAGCTGAGACACTCTTCATTGGTCGACCACATAGGGGATAAAGGTTTTCCGAAACGTGACCAATCATGGTATCCAAGGTTTGCGCTATTTAGTCAAAGACAAGTCATACTCAACTTGGTACAACGATAAGGGTTTAGGTCAAGGGTTGGCCAATGTGCTATCTCCTATTAACCACCATTAGGGGAGGTACGCTCAAACCTATGGAGCCAGGTGGAGTCGATACTTGGTACCTATAAACAAACACACACAATGATGCACTTGTGCATACACATATATACATGGCTGAAGCATATACTATATCTTGACTGCAGTTAACTATTATATATATCAATTAATTATTTTAGCATAGCTAATCATGATAACCTTTCAAATAATCATCAATGTCTAATCTCATTATGATAACATTCAACATTTACAATACCAAATCAAAAATCAAAATGTTGTCTTACCTAGGTTGGGCTCAGAGAGGTGTTACATCCTCCCTCCCTAAGATTTGACTTACTCCTGGAAGTCATGTAAACTCAATATCCAGCCATGTCACACATTAGTACTCAAAATCTATTAATCAACATTATAAGATTGTACTTCATCCGAAAGATGAGAAATATAATTTACATCATTCATCACTAAACAAAATAGAAAGGAAATCCATTTAACATTCACCTTTCTAAGAATCATTATCAATATATTGACATATGCCTTACTCATAAGGTCTCAACATGAAACAAAATAGCATGATTAATCTTACTAACATCACATGTGTCACAATTCTCAAAATAAGCATTTTTTTTAGCATCCACATTCATTCAAGGATAGGTTAAGATACACATTAATTTCCACTAAGAATAGAGTAAAGGAGATGAATAAGAACTCAATTCTTTTCAAAATACCATTGTTTGCAATAATATTTGTTTTCCACACACGTCCAATCTCACACATTAGAACATATTTGGCATCATTTTCAACAAAATATAACAATTTTACACTTTCTAAAGCATAATAAGTGAAATTTGAAATTTTCATGTGTAACCATATCCAAGATGAAACATGCATTTATACATGCATACATACATACTTACATCACTGGGTAACACAATACAATGTCTACATTGGGTCCACCATAGTGCAATAGTACCAAGAATCCATTCCAATCCTCACTAGGTAGTTTGATGGTGTTAGGCCACACACAAGGGTGACACCATCCATACAAGTCCACCACGACTAACCCCTTGTTTGTGTAAGGTTTTTAGCCTCATAGGAGCAGTCAACACACATAGGAAGGTAGTGGAACCTAGCTGTAAACCAACCTCACATACCCCATCATCAAAGTTCCTTGTGTCTACTTACTCATATACACTTAACCGCGTCTAGATCTCCCATTCCCGATGAGGAATCACATTACAACACAAGACCAAAATTTGAAAAAAATAAATAGAAAACTAGTTTAGCCACCAAAGATCATTAATAAGAATAGAATAAATCTCAATTGCAATAATAAGATAAGAAAATCTAAAAATTTCAACACTAAATACACATAACTACCAGAACTACATGCAAAGAAATTTCACAATTTGTGGCTAAACCATTACAAACAAGATAAATCAAATCTTACGGTCCTCAAAATAAAAATAAAAGTCATCAATAACCACAAGAAGATTCACAATCTTCGAAACATTTGACACAATACATAACTATGTGACTAAACTAGCCAACAAACAAGGAAGGAGGGAACAACGTTTGACTATTTCAATAACCCCTCATGTGGTGTAGAGTGAACACGCCAACCACATTGCATGGGGTGTACTCCTTGACTACACCCTACATCATGTCCTCATGCAACATGGAATTGCTAAGTGGCTCATGCACTTCTTGGCTATCTGCATGGTATGTGCACCTTGACCACATTCTGCATCATGTCTCCACATGACATGGAATTAGCAAGTGGCCCATGCACTTCTTGGTTTTCCACATGGAATGCATACCTCAGCCAGATTCTACATCGCATCTCTATGCAGCATGGCGATACTCCAAGTGAAGAAGGCATCCAATGGATGCATCATGCATGGCAGTGTACCTCACAAAGAAAGCACACACATGTCACACCCCACATAGTAATACCTCATGGAAAAGGGAACACATAGGCTATAGTCATAGCTAGAGGTATACATGGCTAGGGTCCACCCATATGCCTAACGATGCATGAACAATCAAGCAACCATGGGTTCCCCTCTACAAGTGTAAGCATCACCTTATCACTCTATATCATGTAGGAATACATAACATGCATATGTGCCTTCATGTATCCATGTACGTGGCATCGTTCCATTGAGCTTGGTTCGCTGCCATCAACAACACAAAATAATCACCTACACTATGTCGGAACATCAATGTGGTGTGGCATCATATCCATGGCATCATGGCAGAACACATGCAAATACAAAATCCATCTCAACATGGGACAACTCATTCTTCTTAGGTCGGATGCTAGATATATACATATCGTAGAAAAAGGAAAGAGAAAACCTATCATTGGTAACCAATACCAAAATTTGATGTCCTCATTAAGATCTGTGGTGAATAAGCTATCACTATAAACCAAATCTGTGGTCCGTTCATAAGGGGAAGTGAGTGAATTACCCTTCTCAGAAAGGACTGGGTAGCAGGATTACTCCAAACCCATGTCACAACATATTATATATCCTTCCTAAGTGTATCATGATTCTACTTGGCCCCACACATGTTGGATTATCAACCACCCTTGGGTGGGCCCTCGACAAGGTGACAAACAATAAAACACAAGAAGTAGTATTCTTCCACCATACTCTTAGAAGAACATATCATCCATGGATGGGTACCCTATACCACAATCCCATAGGAACACAACTCAAGCATAGGATATTCACAACACTCAACATGAGGACTAATACATGATGTTCACATAATAGGGAGTATCTTTTTCCAATTTAATCTTACCAAAATAAAACTATTATCCACCTCTAATTATGCAAGGTCAATACAAACTTTGCAAGAACGTGTACTCCCAACATCCATACAATCTTCTCTTTTCAAGACAATAGTGTCATTAAAAATAATTTTATAATTACAACCTTTATCACATACTATATATCACAGTGCTACATGGAGTAAATCAGCAATTCCATAATAACTCTCACATCCACAATCACTATTATTAAGTGGTAAATCACCTTACTACACACATATGTTAACAACATTTATTTCCTATACACAGTGCGATGCCATTACAATGTTTACTCAAGACAAGGTATGCAACATTATCACTTCAACATACATTTAATATTTTGCATTTTGAATTAAGGTACAATAATTTAACATCTACATGATTTTTTAAGACTTAACAATGCAATTGGGGACTATAGGTCTCACCAACACAATGCACCTATTATGCAATTATCATTAACATGCAAATGGTTTCACTATTCCTTTTTTCTCTAAACTTTTACTTAATGTTGAATGATTTTCTATTCAAATTCATACATGTTCCATGATTATGAGTGAAACTTGGGGACTTAGGTCCTTTACCCAAGGTTTGATATAATAGAAAATACCTTCATGAATGCATAAACATTTTCTCATAAGAGACAAGCATACATTGGATTTCAATACACCACACAGTCAAAGATAGGAATCTTCATTAAACCAATGGGAAGAGAGAGGAGAGAGAGAGAGAGATTTACAATTTTGACATAGGCATGAATGCAAACATGATTTCATCATCACACAATAATTTTCACACAAATGCATGAATCATATGAGAGCATGCAATAATCTCTATGAACTAACAACATGATCATTCATTTTCTATTATCATATTTTATAATCTCAATGCAATATAACATGCAAAAGAAACTACAAAACCACATTAGGTAAATCTAGAAATCACTAGCACAAGGAGTTAAAGCACAAGAACACATGCGCCAAAAATTTTGCGTTGGAAATTTTGTGTCAAAAATTTTACGCCAAAAATTTTGCACCAAAAATTTTGTGCTAGAAATTTGGTGCCAGAAAATTTGCGCTGAAAACTTTGAATGGGTAGAAAAATAGAAAGACTCCATAAGAGAATACACACAAATTGATCTAAGAAACCAAGCAAGGATAATTATAGGCAACACATGTCACCTGTAACCCACCAACATGCGAAGGTTCAACATGCCCACCCACAACACAAGATAAAGGGAAGTAATCAATCACAACCTTGGGAGACTCTCAACCTATGGAATCACTCCAATATCATAGGGTAAGGCAAGGACTATGAGGCATCATTCATCCACAACAAAAGTCAAGGTTAGGAATCTCAACCCTCTAAAATGCCATACTAAGGCACTCAGGGAAAGAGGTCCTATGACAATATCATCACAACAAACACTAGGAGCACAAAAATCAAGCAGATTGCAACCACATGGACTACAACCACACTCAAGAACCACTCAAGGGTCATAACCCTTTACACAATGAAAGAGCCACATATCAAGAAGGAGACCAATCAGAATACACTTCTTGGTAGGCTCGAGGGTCTAACTAACCCTTACAAAAGCATTCCTCAACAAGAAACGAAAGGTGTGGGAAACAAAAACACTTGTTGCCATCCACCACACACAACACATCAAATGGATAACAACCATAAGTAGAGATCTTAGTGCTGCAACATGGGCTCTGATACTAGATGTAATGACCCATCAGTTAGGACCAAGTTTAAACCCAACCAAACAACTTTTTTTTGAAACAACAACCAACAACACTAACAATGAAACAACATGTCGCAATTGCACACCATTTGCACAAAAAATTATCATAAGAACACAATGACACTATGGAACAACTACAAAAGACCACACCATTACACAAGCAAGGTGATAAAAATGAAAGACTTACCAACATGGAACAAATCACAACAAGGAAGCAACATGAGAGAGATGGGCATCTCTATGATGAGTGACTAAAATCCACAGCAACGCTCTCTCACAAGACTACAAGAGGATGGGATTAGGGAATCATCAACCTTAAACCCACATCCAACCAAGTTGACCAATACAAGTTCGAGTGATTACACATGAAGAGGATCACTAGATCATTTTCAAGCTAACAATCTTTGATCGTAGCTTTAAGATGCACAAGTAGAAGATTAATTGTTCTGCAACATGAACCAACACAACAAGACAACAATAACACTCTAGGAAAGGTCTACCAGGAGTCTCCACCCCAACAAGAATTTAAAAACCTTCACAAAGCCTTCCTAGACACGCTTAAATTCTCATAACATAAGATTTGGATAACATAAGATTCTAAATTCTTTTTAAAATCCAAATGAGGTTCCTATTGTAGACATCCAAATTTGACCACTCCTGTATGGTCAAATTCATCCCCTTTATTTGTCTATCCTACATCCCCCATTGATAGTAATTAAATTATTTATTTAATTAATATTTCCTCTTTTTCTAGTGTTCCTAAGGTATTTAATTAAATAATTAAATACTTTGTCTTTCATACCCTTCTCTAAATTAAATAAATGTTTTAACTTATTTAATTTAGTCATTTGTCCATTTGAGTTTAAATCAATTTTAAATTCACCTTTTTTTCTCTCCTTGTCCCATCCTCCATAATCTCCCTCTAATATGGATTAATTTAATCAATCCATGATTAGGATGTGCACACCCTTATTTAGGATTCATGTCACATCCTCCATAAATTGTAACTTGCCTTAACCCTTCATTAACCTTCCTAATCACCTGTTTGCACAACCTTAATTGTATAATTAGTCCACCTAATCCTTATGCCATTTATTGTATACCCCCAAGTCAACTTTCATTAATGGCTTTCTCCATTTGGACAAGGCTGCCCATTCCCCCATGAGCATTTAAAATTCACTTTTTTAATCTCCATGCATTTTAGGAATTTTTAATTCCTCTCCTCTTCCCCATGAGGTTATTTGAGGAATTTTAAATTCGTCATGTGTCACATCTCCCACATGGGGACAAGGACCTCCTTTATGAGGAGATCTTGTCCCAATCCCTAGGTACCTTAAAGTACCTCCACCTCATCATCACCTTGACACCTCACTTGACACATGGAAAGATGTGAGGGCCTGTGAGTCCTCAACTCACCCTAGCCCTTAATCTGGTTGATGTTGGCATCATCTCATCCTGCCATTTTTTAGAGGCATTTCACCTAAAATTAGAGGATTTCTCTCTGATTTAAAAACAATCAATCAACAACCTAGCAACCAAACAGTCAAGCCTTCAAGCATCCTCCATTGCTGCAACTTTGTGCTCCATTTTTGCATCCATATTGTGCATCTACTCACATACCCACTAAGACCATTGCATTCCTCATCTCGTCCTCATCGTTTTGCATTTGATTTCATGCTATTTTCCATCTGAAGTAGCACACAATCGAAAAAATCAACAGGGCCAACCATTCAATCAACTTGGACAAGGTAACTCACTTTCTTTGCTTTGTTTTTATTCAAGTTCAACTAGGCTAATTGTTGAGGTGTTCTTTGTGTTTTTCGTTGCTTGCATTTTATTTCGTTTTGCATTTGAGACTAGGAGATTTCACTTGCACACATTTATAGCATGCCCAGTGGGACCCACGTCATGATTCTAACATTTTATGTTTGTTGATGTTTGAGTTTTGTAGGTTCAGGTTTACATGCAGGGGTGAATACAACTTGACGGGAAAATTTGTAGCCTAGAGGGGTGAATTTTCACTAGAAAACAAGCGGACCTACAACTAGAGGTGAATTTTCTTGATAGAAAGGCGAAGTTGCAAACAAGAAAATTCACCCTTTTTGAGAAAAGGTGAAAATTTTCTATCAGGGGCGAATTTTCCCGAGTAAGGGGTGAATTTGTAGTCATTTCCAAAAATAGGTGAGATTGCTCAAGGTGCACACAGGCGAATTTGATCAATAGAAAGGATGAATTTTCTTAGGACAAGGGTGAATCTACTTCACAAAATGGGAGAATTTTCCTCATATAGAGGTGAATCGGAGGTAAACCCGAGACCCTGATTTTCCATTTTCAACTTCCATTTTGTTTTGGTTTTACGTACTAACCCGCTAACTATGGTCTATTTGTGAATGTCCCTAGTTTTTGCTAATGGTTTGTGTAGTTTGTTCTCATCCGTCCAAGACTGATGGTTGCAAACTACTAACAATTTTTTTGTAGAATGATTGGTCCAAGACCTTTTAGTTATTTTGTCTACTATTTTTCATACTAGCTAGGCACACGTAGATTTAATAAGATGGTCAATTAACTTGTTTGTTGTGCTTGGGAGTGACTATTGACATATCCAATCCCCTTGTACCATTTGGTGATCCTGGTGATGGGAAATTGCAGTTTACTCTAGTCTAGTTGAGTCTACTTAGGAGGTGCTAGTGCGTCTAAGCTCCTCGCTTGCACTACGTGCGAGCCTATGGACCAACTGAAAAAATATAGTATCTTCTTCCCTTAGTGGGACTTGCCTGGGATTTCATCACCTGAGGGATGATCCCAACCACATGTAACCGACGAGGTATATAAAGGGGGGAGAGCTAAAGTTGTACCTCAATCCAGTCACATCATGTTTGGAAAAGTGTCAAAACTAGCGTAATACCTAGATAAGACATGAAGAGTTGGTCCAAGTTTCTTGTACCTCCCTGGGGCTCCCAACTCGCATTTGTGATGGGCTGATATTCACTATTGTGCCCCACGTATCATGCGTATATTGGGGACTTACGAGATTTCCTTGTATAGCCTAGATAGAGACCCATGTTTTAGCCACAACTTGGTGTAGTGTAGGGGATGTGCACCATACCCAAAAGTTACTCACCATGTACTCCCTTGGGTTGAAATAGAAATCCTCATGGTGGACTACAATAGTCCTCGAGTGAGAGTGTGAAGGTGAGCCCGTGGCATCTGTTGATGACCCTATGCTACTAGAATGCTATCTATCTACCTTCATGAGAAAGGGCGATCTACATAACCACCCCGGTATCATAGAGTATTAACCTTGGGTTGTCCTCTCAAGGTGGTGGGCCTAAATCAAGTTTGTAAACCCATATCACTAATTTTAGGATTGTGTTGCTTGGCGTGTCTTCATTGTGCTATACCAGTGCTTTTATTTTCAATTGAGTCAACCTAACCTTTTGTCTGTTGTTTGTCATGTCTGTTGTCCTTTTCCATAGTCAACCCCTGCCTTTAGAGGCAATTTTTTTGCTTATAGAGGTCAATTTGCACTGTAGAAAGAAAATTTTTCCCTACAAAAGGGTGATTTTGTGTCGTAGTCTAGTATAGGTCATCTCATTAGGTGAATTCATCTTTGTCAGAGGCAAATTTTCTTGTGGGTCAATTTTTGGGCGACCCCATTTTCGCTCGTTCTCCAAAACTAGAAAAGTCTATCTAGTCCTTAGGGGAAATCCGGTTTCAATTAGAGTCATTGTATCCGTCGTTAAATCCATCTAATTCACCCATTTTCACATAACAAGCGAATTCTCCCTCTTTACGGGTGAACCTGTTGTCAGTCTAGGTCAATATGTCCATCCTCTATTTATCAAATTTGGTGAATTTTCTTCCTAAAGGAGTGATTTTTCCTCTCATCTGAGTCTTCCATCTGTTCGAGTCGAGATTTAGGTAAACTAGTTTGTCAAATCTGCCTATTATCCTGTGATTTTCCAAGGTTTAGGTGAACTTGTGAGAGTTTAGGGGATTTTGTTAGTTGTTTGGGGTGAACCTGCTATTGGATAGGCAAAGTTGCTAAGAAAATTCACCTGTTTCTAGTGCTAGTCTAAGTTTAGGCGAATTTGATCACTTGCATAGGAAAACTTGCTCAACAAATTTGCCTGTTTCCTATACCAGTCTAGATTTGGGAAAATTTGACTCCCCAGAATAGGCAATTATGCATAACATGAAGGAGAATTTTATCACTGTGGATAGGTGAATTTGTGATCTGAAGAGGCCAAGTTGTTTGACACAGAGGCGTATCCATTTACCATACAAATTCCAAGGAGTGAATCCTTTGGGATACTAAAAGCTTGTTGTTTTCCAAGTCCTATTCTATGATCAAATTTTTTTTTATCGTCACTTTAGTCCATCTAAATTTTCCAAAATTAATTCATTCATTTTTTAAATAATATAAGTACATCTTAGAACATCTCTAGATCACATATCCATCATCGGTTCATCAATCTCAATCCTCTAGATTATGTTTTTGAGGTATTTATAAAAGTTCTCTTAGGTGCTTGATCCTGATCATCATCATCCACATCTGCTTAGGATTGTCATCCGTCCTGAGTCAGACATCATCCACAACCAAATAAATCCACTTCCATCTTGAGGTGGATTCAGTGTCGTAATCATCCATTTTTCCTTCAATCTGATCAATCAACACCTTGTGTCACCTAGTTCAATCTCTGAAATTGGTTTAGAATCTATTTCATCATCTTATCTAATCAATCATCTAATCTTAACGATCATTTCATCTCATCAATTGGATCTCATCCAATCATCCAATCAATTGATCTTTCATCTAGTTTATTCAATCCCCTAAGCATCATTTATGTCATCCCTCTACTACTCCTTAGAGTGTAGCCTCATCTTAGTTCATTTGGTAATTTTTCATTTTCATGGGCCCCGCCTCATCACAAGCCAAGAAACTTATGGCAGACCAACAGGCCCAAGGTACTTAGGTCAACACTTCTCAGGATCTCAGTAATGGTGGGTCATCATAATCTAATATCGATGTCCAAATTTTTTTTCCACCTAGTGATGAGAACATGGTTAATCAGCCTGGAGGAATAGTTGATGAGTACCTTAGTAATCCCACCAATGTTCAAATGAAAGATCATCATCCTTAACAAGCATGGGGATAAAATCCTTGCCGCCTTACTCTTAAAGGGAGTCAAACTACCACCTGACATTGACATGTCACAATATGTCAACATCACACCCCCTCCAGTGTCTCAGGACCCCTAGAATTCATAGAATATTCTGAGAAATTTGTATGTCCTTGAGGGTCCACCAATAGATAATTGGTATCAACCTAGGTTCAAGAACGCTGTACTATATCAAGTCAACAACATTCCTCAGGTTTTTATTCTAGTCATAGGAGCACCACCTGATCCAAACGATCCCCTTGCTTATGGTATGCAACAAAATCTCCTACCTCTACCACCTGCCATGCTTATCCAGCAAGGTCCGACCCCCAACACTGGGGGAAATCCTTTTCTTGCACTACCACCATCTCTGGGATCCACTCCTACAACCAACTTACTGCCGCCACCTTTTACATCCTAGCAGTCACCCCAAGGCAATGTCCCGACATTCCAACAACCTCTAGTTAATTCACAATAGTCCACTTCATCACAACTACCTCACCAACAGGTGACACAACACACTACCATCCCATCTCAAGTACCACTGCATACTGCTACCGCCATCCCATCTCAACTAGCTCACTAACAACCTTTGCAACAAAATATCCCAGTCCTGCAAAAAACATACTGTCATTTCCATGCAACCCCCTCATCAGGGAACATAGGCTACACCAGAAACTCGAAAAACACCACAAGGTACTTCAATACCGATCCCTCAACAACAACATATCCCATCTCACCCTTTGTATGAAAAAACCACCACATCAGCAATGACCACCCCAACACACTCAAATTCCCACACAAATGCAACACACTCGACTTACACAATAACTTTAACACCTAGCAAACACATATGTCATCTTTGCTACCCCATCAAATCCTAACTGCAATCTTGTTTAGCATAATCCTCTGCAATCCCAACCACCACCTTACACCAACCCTCAACAATCAAATTCAAATCCTTACTATCAAACGTCTAATCGGCAGCCACCTCCATATACTACCCAACAACCAAATGTTGCGTATAATTATCAATCCAATCCATATTACACCCAGTAACAACCTCCCTATCAACATGGTGTTCCCTCCACCTCCTATTATCAACACCAACCATCATATCAACAAGGTGCTTCCACCTCGTCATATTACCAATCCCCTCTGCCATACCATTAGGGTGCTTCCACCTCATATTACCACCAACAACCACCATATCAGCAATGGGCCTCCACTTCATATTACCAAAATTCATCATCCTAAGATCAGTCTTACACCAATCCATAGCTATAGTCCACCAACACCAATTAGTATCAACAAATGCTTCCATATACAACTCCACCAGCTTACTATCAAACTACTTCAGCCCCATCTTCATCCTACCAACAATATGCTCCTTACAATCAATCTAATCCATCTGATCTAAATCCCTCAGTGCCTCCTAATAAAGAGTGGGAAGAATTCAAAGTTGCGTTAAAATACTTACAAGCAGGGACTAAGAAACAATCATTTAAGTTTGAAGACAATTGTCCCTATCAAATTGATCCCTCAATTTCACTAGTTCCTTTTCCAAAGCATTTCGAGATACCAAAATTTGATAAGTACAAAGGAACTAAAGATCCAAAGAACCATCTCCAAGAGTTCTATTCCCATTTTCAAGAAGTCCAACACAATGACAATTATCTCCTATGATTATTTCCAAGGAGTCTAACTGGGATAACTCTTGATTGGTTTATGACTCTCCCGCAGGGATCTATCAAGTCTTTTGTAAATCTTTGGGAAAAAATTGTCACAAAATTCTCCTTTAATTTGGAGAAGGATGTTGATACTTTGGATCTTCTAAAAGAGAAACAACATGGGGGATATACATTTGCAAGATACCTTCAAAGGTGGCATGCTTTTTTCCAGTTAGATGAAATCCCCACTCAAAGAAAAAGACATGGTCACCCTTTCCGTCAAAAAATCTCACCTAGATGTGGCACATAATTTTAAGCTCCACTATGTCACAACCTTTGCAGATGTAGTAGAGAAGGGTCCTTTCCTTGAGATAGCACTTATTGCTAAAGGGTTGATAAATTTTTTTAATCTTGACAAGGAAAAGTCATCAAGGGATAAATCTTGCTACTAGAACAAGAATAAGAATTTTTTCAATGATGGTGTCATTGACACCAAACATGTTCAAGTAACTAATGCTTCCCAGAAGCCACAGTGTGTTCATCATCTGCCATCAATCCCAATGACATATCAGTACCACAGGGGGTATCTTGTCCTCCCCAAGAGTCTAATAAGAACAATCAAGGGAACAATAAAAATCAATTCACTCAATTAGGAAAACCCTTAAGCGTTGTTTTCAATAGACTTCTTTAGGCTAGTTACCTGATCACATATCCTATGACCAAACCTTTTGATGATTCCAAGCCGAATTCAACATGTTATAAAGCAAATGAGTATTGTGAATTTACAATATCAAAGGGCACTCTACAAACAAATGGACCAAGGGTTAAAAACCTACACCTAGGATCTTATATATCAGGGTGGAATACATGTGGATTCCAACCAGGCCCCATTGTCTAATGCTCAACTTCAAATATATCAAAATTCCTTCCAAAAAAAAACCAAGGTGCTAGTACATCAAACAAAAATCCTAGGTCGAGTAACAATAATAATTAGAATAACAACACAAACAATGTTAGCTATACAAATGTGCCATATCACTATGATGGAATTGTCATGTGCATTAGTCAGGCTGATCCATGTGTGTCTATGAAATGCATAAAAGGAAAATACCCATAGTTTATTGTACGACCTGCCACACTCGCATCACCATCCCTAGAGCCTCTATGTCAACCCAACCACTGCCTGTAAGCTCCCAGTATAATATTCTTGATCACCTAGGCAAGACTTCAGCCCAAATATCTTAGATTTATTAAGTCTTCTCCTATGCATAAATAAATCCTAACCAAAGCTTTATAGGATACTCATGTTCCCAACGACATAGATCCTAGACAATTCCAAGCATTGGTAGGACACTTGTCAGCCACATATAACCTCAGTTTTAGCCAAAACAACATGCCATGCATTGATTCGAACCATAACCATCCTCTCCATATCAAAGTCCTCATAGCGCGCCCTAAAGTGAAAAGGGTCTTGATAGATAATGGATCTTTCCTAATTCTTTTCACATTAAATTTCATAAAGTAGGTAGGTTACACCCATGTTGATTTAAATAATCAGGTCATTACTATCAAGGAATATGACAACATAGAGCGTGATTTTGAGGGAATGATTTGTCTTCCAATTCAGGTTGGTCCTGTTGTGTAGTACACTACCTACCATGTCCTTGATTTGGATCTCCCTTATAACCTTATTCTTGGCCTCCCATGTATCCATGCCATGCAAGCCATTCCATCCACTTACCATCAGTGCTTGAAGTTCCCATTTAATGGGATAGAAGTTACGATACATGCAGATCCACAACCATTTGAGTATTGTTGTTTGCTAGAAGCTTCCTACCCACATTCTCATTGCTATCCAAGAGTGGAAATGGGGGAACATTAGGCCTCATCATCCCATCCATCTTCCAACATGATATCCTCTACTTCCTCCACTCCATCTTCTTCCTCCCACTCCACCATTACCAAGGTCTAGATAATCGATAAGGGGTGGTGAATATGAAATGTATACAACATTAAATGTGGCAACCATGCCACCCTTGCCACATACATATGGCCAACCTTCTTAGTATGTGTTGAAGAAAGAAGAGAAGACAATCACCTTGAGTTCCAAGAATGTGGGATTCAACACTTTCCGTTGCCCTATGGCAAGATACACCAGAGGATGACATCAGTCAATGGATATATCATGAGGAGCTTGAACCTTATCCCCCTCTAAAGGAGTATTTCTAGGAGACATATCCTTATTCTAAAAATTTAGCCAAAAAATATAATTATCAAGGGGGAGGCCTTGGCATAGAAGAGTAAGGAAGGAAATAGCCTCTTGACACCCTAGTGTAACTAAGGTACTTAGGTTTAGGAAATGACACAAAACAAAAGGGTCCTATGACATCAACTAGTGCTTCTAACAAAGTTAGTGTGGAAAATAGCCTCCTTGAAGACATACCTGAAGAAGAATCCATCATACATGTGTATGATGACATAGATCTTTCCTTCATGTTTGATTTCCTATTTGTCCTATCCATCAACCAATCCCTTCACCATCCTGATCTCATTGACTAGGACCTATGTGGTAGCACACCTGTTGACACCTTTCCCTCAATGGATACTTTTGTGCATCTTATGGGATTGGGGGAAGATGAATGTATTAACCACAAAAATAAGAAGAAACAAAATAAAAAAGGGTCATCTAGTGAAAACCTCCCTGAGGCACTTCTTGATTCAGAAAAAGGAAAAATAAAGGGTGTATCTAACAGTGAAAACCTCGACGATGCACTAGAAGATGGGGATGTTCATCTTCCCCTTGTGGGAACTCAACTTTCTGAATGATTATCTATTCTGATCAAAGAAACATAGGAAGTAAACTTGGGAATCGAAGAAAATCCAAAAATCACATATGTAGTCAACTCATTATCAGAAGAAGAGCACTCCATCATCGTTCATCTTCTCAAAGAAGGAATCATCAATTTCACGTGGGCCTATTTAGATATTCCAATCTTGGATCCTGCTCTAGTTGTACACCATTTGGATGTCCATTCAGATGCTAAACCCATCAAGCAAAAACTTAGAAAAATACATCCTCAAGTAGCTTTGTTGGTCAAGAAAGAGTTGGAAAAACTATTAGAAGTTGGGTTCATAAGACCCATTGACTACTTTGATTGGTTCTCCAACATAGTTCCAATTGCTAAGCCAAATGGGAATATCAAGATTTGCATAGATTTCCAGGACCTCAACAAAGCTTGTCCCAAAGATGATTTCCCCTTATCAAAACATTGACATGTTGGTTGATTCAACCATAGGACACAAGATGCTATCCCTCACGGATGGTTTCTTTTGCTACAAAAAAGTCATAATTAAACCTGAGGATGACCATAAAATTTTTTTTACCACAACTTGCGGCACATTTTGTTAAATTGTCATGCCCTTTGGTTGCAAGAATACAGGGGAAATTTACCAATGTTCCATGAAATTTATCTTCCACGACCTTATCCACGTTATAATGGAAGATTATGTTGATGATCTATTGGGGAATCAAAGAAAAGAGAAGAGAACCCTATGATCTTGAAGATCTTTGAGCAATTAGAGCATTACAAGCTACGTCAAAATCTAAAGAAATGTGTATTTGGGGTTACATCAGGAAAACTACTGGGTTTCATTGTCTCCAGAAGTGGCATAGAGGTTGATCCCACCAAAGTCAAAGAAATCATGGAAATTCCTCAATCGTGCAATCTAAAATAGTCAAGGAGCCTTCAAGGAAAGATACAATCCATCAAATAGTTTATAGCTCAATTAGCTAACAAGTGCCAATCGTTCACTCATCTTCTGAGAAAAGATACCACCTTCAAGTGGGATCAACAGTTCTAGCTAGGTTTCAAAAAATTCAAGGAGTACTTGGCTCATCCGCCCATTCTCAACTACTTTAGTTGCACTCGGGGAACTATTAGCCCAACATGATGAGTCCTCAAAAGAAATAGCAATTTACTACATCAGTCAAACCTTAGTGTTCTATGAACTCAATTATTCCTCTCTCAAAATAACAGATACTCATTTATCCAAATTCATCCTTTTCCATATTCTTTGTAGATATAGAATCCCATCTGCTATCATCACAAATAATGGAAAGCCATTTAAAAACCAAGCCATGAAACACCTATGTGAAACCTTTCACATACAACATCATTGGTCCAAGCCCTATTATCCACAAGGTAATGGTCAAGTGAAGGCTACCAAAAAAACCTTAATCAAAATCCTTAAAAAGGTGGTTAATAATATTGGTAGAGATTGGCATCTCCATCTCCATGCCGCCCTTTGGGCCTATCGCACTTCCATCCACACTCCCACTAGCACCACTCCATATTCTCTTGTCTATGGTGCCGATGCAATCTTGCCAATTGAGGTCGAGATCCCATCACTGAGAATATCTTTGAAGAACCTCATCAATGATGAAGATGCTTAGGTTGCATGACTTAGTCAGTTGGAACTCTTACATGAAAATTGATCAAAGCATACAATCATCTTTAGGCGTACCAACATCATCTTAGTAGAAGCTACAATAAAAAGGTCCACCCTTTCCAGTTCAATGTTGGTGATCTAGTCCTTAAGGAGAATCAACGTACCTAGCATGAATGGGACAAGAAAGGGAAGTTTGATTCAAATTGGCTTGGTCCCTATGTTATCATTTCCAAATATGGATCTAGGGAATATAGATTGGCTACACCTAAAGGAGAGCCCCTAGAGGATCCCATCAACATCATGCACGGGTATGTGCAGGATCATCATGGAAAAAACAGGCGCTTAAGTGGCAAACAATTTAGAAAAATCAGAGTTAGGAAGCTTGACGTAAAAATTTGAATAAGTTATCTATATTATTTCAAAAATATGTAAGAATAGAATCTATAGAAAATTGAATGTATTTTCTAAACTACTAGGTTTTTTTTAAACTATTTGGTGAAAATTTGAAATTTCAATGCAAGAGTACTTTTAGTTTTAGGGAAAAACAAAGGTAGGTGTCCCACCACCCTAACTATAATAAAATGATAATATTTTTTATAATATTTTAAATATAAGTAGAGAACTCATGTCCCGATGTGATGCATATTTTTTTGTAATTTTTTTCCAAGTAAATAATTAATTATGAATTTTTTATTACAAATTTTAAAAAATATAAAAACTCTTTGTCTAACCACCTTAACTTGGTCAAAATTCATGAAATTCAATTTTTTTTTTTAATCCTATAGTATACAAAGCATAGAATGTGATACATGTTTCAGATTCAAAAAATGTGATACTGTTTGAAAGCTATAGATGTTTTTCAATCAACCTATCAATTGGGACTTTACTCATAATTCAAATAGAAAATGAATAATAATTATTTATTAAATTCAAAATAAAACATAATTTATATTGGTGGAAACCTGAGAATCTCCTTTAAAAACCCTTTTTGTTTCATCAATTTTAGGTAAAAAAAGTCATTAGCCACATACCCTACAAATACCCATCATATTGCCACTTTTTGGCCCATGATGATCTTGCACATACCCGCACCTAAAAATTTTTTACACCTACATTAGCTAGGTTGTCCTATCCTACAAAATACCAAAAAAATTAAAAAATTGTCAAAAATACAAAAAAATCAAAAAAATAAACTCCAAAAATAGTAAAGAGAAATAATTCATCCTATGGTGAAAACCACCATTGGTGGTGCCCTAGATAATTACGTTTGCTGAAAACTTGGTAACATGCACCATTTGTAAAGGGATTAATCATTATCTACCTTGCATCCTAGTTGCTTTATGCTTTCATCCATCCTCTTCTCACATCCAATCCTAGCATCCTTTCATCCAGTCTTTTCATCCACATCCACCTATTTGGTCACTTGGTATATTTAGGTTGAGCATTGGATGATCTTCATCCACTATCTGTAATCCTGAGCTTTTATCCTAATCTAAGCTTGTGTCATCCATTCGTGTCATCAAATGTTCTCTCGCATTCATCTAGGGTCCTTCATCATGTCAGTCCTCATTAGGTGTCATCTCGTCATGTCATTCATAGCGAATCTGACTGCATACACCTTCATTTGGTCATGGTCTTATCTCCCCTGATGGATATCATCATTAGTTTTGTGGTATCCAGAATAGTATGGTCTACAAACTAACCTATATTTGTCTCCTTGGGCTTCTATCCATCCCACTATGTCCTATGTCGTCTGTCGTTTTTCTGGTTTGGTCTTTTGTTGTTGGTCTTTTTTGAACTAAGTTGCCCCTGCGCTTTCATGTAGGCAAGACCGATCATTTGATCCACCCAGGAGGATCTTGTATGTCTGGTACTTGTCCTCCATCATCCTCTTTCTACTATTATCCATGGTATTTTATCAAACTATGAGGGCTCTGTGCTTTCACGTAGGAAAGGCTAATCTTTGATTAGCCCCCAAGCCCCTAGGTCCTTAGGGTGTTTCATTCTTGCATCTTGTCTCTTGTCTCTTGTGTTTTGTGTCAGTTCATCAAGTATGTCCCTATCTAGCTAGTTCTTCACAAGCAAGATCCACTAGTATCATGCGATTCAATCAGTTTCAAGTATCCCGTGTCATGTCGATCTCTTAGTTTAGTGTTTTTCTTTGGTCTTAATAGGATGCATCCTTCCTCATCATACCACATCAATCCCATCCACCCTTTGATCTTGTGGAAAAGGACATTTGAAATTGATTGATTTGTTTTCATACTTTTGGTATCTTGTTTATCATTTGAGCTCCCTATCATACCTTATCAGGGTCATCATAATCCACCATATTATGGTGTGCTTTAACTGGTGAATGTAGGGGAATATCTTGATCTTTTTGGTTGTTGTTGTCTGATTGGTTGTCCCATGTAGTACCCACCAAGATCGCTATAGTCTTGTGTTATGCTGGGGCATCCTTTGTGCTTATGGTTATCCCAATGCTTGGCCTGACCAAAGTCATTGCGACTTTGGGGTGTTGGGATAGCCTTCTTTTTTGCTGTGTTTGTTTCATGCATTAGACACTAATCTGTCTCGGTTCCTCATACCCTGGCGTATCATGTCTTGTGCTATAGAAAAAATCAGTGCTCCAAAAATGGAAAATAGCATTAGGATTGCATTTCATTTTCCATTCTGTTGTATTGCATTTATCCTCCATCCATCTTGTCCCTAATCTATGACTAGTTATTTTGGTTGTGCAAACATTCGTCTTCCATATCTTTTTCTTCTTAGGATTCCCATGGTTCTTGACAAGTGCAGTTTCACACCTATCCTCCCTTAATTTTGTAATGATTATAGGGAAAGACTTCCCAATAAGCTAAAACAAGTATGATACGCAAATAAAATAGTCCTACCATCAACTTCCATCACTATGCAAGTCCATATTTACACTAATGTCCATGTTCATTTCATTTAGATATTAATGTTTGTACAAAATTTAATTGCATCCCATCATCCATGTAGGTTGCATCCTTTATTAAGTATAATTTTGATCTCAAATGGCAAAAATTATCACCTCATCTAGCATGGTACGTTCATTCCATTCTATTTCATCCCATGTGCATTGTCATATCATATTCATTTGAAGTTGTTTAGATTAATCTTAATTGGTTATTCTAAGCATCTTATGTTCATCTTATTATCAATTCATTGCATTAACATTTTCATATTAGTCCATTCCATCACATACATTACATACATCACCACCTGCATCACAAATCATTTGGCTCATGTCCATAGAATATAACATCATAAATCAATTTTCACATCCTACATCATAAGTGTTAGGCATCATGCATCTCATCCATGTCATCCACATAGGCATAAATATACATAATCATAAACACATGCATCATCATAATCATCCATAATAAATAACATACATACACGTGCATAAATAAATAATCCATCACATAAGCATCATATAGTGTCAATAAGGGCTATTGCATATCATATAAATATTAAAATATAATGTCCATCAAATGGTCGATAATAAAGTCCAACATCTGATCAAAATACATGTCTATCATATACATCAATAATCATCGAATAAAATACAAGTACATGACTCTGAGTCAAATGTAGAGACTACATCAATGACCAAAATGATCTATATCTGATTTGTGCTATGGGATTTGTGGTTTCTTCCCCTTTATGTTGCACATCCACCCTACACTTGTCAAAAAAATATTTATCCTATCCTCTTTCCTCTATCCTCTCTACCTCGAGCTTCCCTAAGCTGACCTTTGTAGTGAATCTAGCACTGGCCCTTTGTGTGGGGGTGTCTCCCAATAGCTGCTATATCCTCATGTGTGTGTCCCTAATGATAGTGATGGTGCTAGCATCTGTGGTACTGCTTAGAATTAGGGAGGTAGATGTCATGTAGCATCTGGCACCTCTCTAAAATAAGCCCCCATATAATAGCTAGACTCCCTCATGTACTCATCTCTATCTGCCACCTGTATCCTAGTCATATCTCGCTCCATCCTATACCTATCATGTGACCTAGTGAACTATCTCCTCTCCTGCTCCTAGGCATCTTGTTCTAGCCTCAATTGGTCTATTTGCACCTGCATCCATGAGATTTTATCTACTGCCACGTCTCTCTCACCTTACAAGGCCTGTGCCTGTGCCTCCATTGCATCCCTCTCACATTGCAATGCCCACATCTGTGCCTCTATCGCATCTCTCTCATCCTGCAAGGCATGTGCCTATGCCTCTACTACATTCCTCTCATCCTACATGGTCTACAACTATGCCATCACTGCCTCTGCTCTCTCTAACACTGACCTTGCATCCCTAGCTATCTCCTCTACAACCTCTGTTCTATCTCAGAGCTCATCTCGCTCCCTCCTCAGATCAATCATCTCCCTCAATAGCTCTACTATCTCTAGGAATCATCTCTCTTTGCTAGTACCTCCAGTACCCACTATCCTGCATTGTTTTCCAAATCCATGTAGTCTCTGTCTCCCTCTGCCTACAACCTATCCACCTCGGCTTCCAATCTCTCCCTATCCACCTCTAACTCCTTAAGTATATGCTCTATAATTTGTAACCTCACTAGAGCTATTGTCAATAGTATGGCTGGATCCTCTGGTGGTGGAGATACATATGGTATTATAGCCAATTGATGTATCTCTAGGGAATCCACCTCCATTGCCTCCCCCTATCCCCTCCTCTACCTTATCCTCTTTATCTCCACCTCTCCTCTATTGTCCCCCTCTCCTCTTGACTCTTCTCTGTCCAACTAGTCTTGCCTCATCCTCTGAACCATAGCCTAGTGCCCCTACAATTGGGTGCACCATCATAATCTGTGTTGGTCTATGATGTACTCACCGTGTAGAGTATCTCACTATCATTCAGACCGCATCAAATATCCCTCCTCTCCTTGGATATGACACTTGATGTAGCTCCTCCCACATCTATCTATCAAAATCTATTGTGATTGGATTACCCCATAACTTCTCTCGGCTAATCCGTTGAAACCTCTATGGTCCTAGAGGAATGTCTTGTTGTACCCCGAATTGCTGAATGTCTTGTTGTACCCTGAATTGCCTCATCACTCTATCCACCCTGTGCGAATCCACAATGTGTGGGTCTCTCCCGATCAAGCAAGATACTGTGAAGAAGTATCCCCTATGCCTCCTCTCATCCCATCACCAATCTATAAACTCTTGTGCCATGTATGGTCTCTATACTATCTGGTCCTCCTACAAGTCATCTAGTCTCCTCCTCCACCCCTCCAAGTTGCTGACATCTAGATAATACAACTTCTAGCCATACTCAGTTGCATACCAAGATGATATTGGTAATTTCTTGTCTTGTGTCCCTGGACTATCAAGACCCCTAGCCTGGCCACGCTTATGTGTTCCTAGGTCCATACCTACAACAATGTCACATGTGTAAAGCTACATGCCCTCTTGTAGTAGACCACACACATATCCCTATATAACTACACCAGTACGCACGCACTCTATGAGAACTCCCCCTCCCTCCTCTCCATGACGTGCCTGACAACCTCAATAGCCTTGAGGCTACAAAATCTCTTGCTCCTATCTGGCAATAGGATATTGCTAATCAACCCACAAAGGTATAGTGGCAGTGCTAGCACCCCCAATCCCAAAGATCCATCCAAGTCCAACTCTACCCCCTGGATAGGAATATCTACTTGCCTGAAGATGGCCCATAAGATCCAGTCTCGCTCTCGTCCATCACTTCGCATCCAACTCACTAGATGTCGTATGATTGGAAGTCGCAATATCCTCCAGAAATCTTCTAAAGTCATAGTCATCTCCCTTGTCAAGAGATGAGAGGTTGAAGTATCAAAGCTCCATTGGTCCATCAACATCGTCATAAGTTCCCTATGTGCCTTGATGTTCGAATATCCCAACATATCGAGTAATCTTGCCTATGCTAATGTTGCATGGTCATGCACACCCATCACCTCAATGGTCACCTCTAGGATTACTGGATGTATCTCTTTCATTTGTAGTGTGTCAAAGCCCTACATCCACACCGAACACATGTCAGTCATTTTCATCCAATCTCATGACTTTCATTCTCTTTTCCCCCATTTCTTCCCCTACCCTAGGTTTTGTCATTGGATTCCTCTTTCAACCTGGTCAGGCAATTTTTCCCCTCCATTGGGAAAATTTTCCCAACCCCCTCGTCTCCCATCTCTTGGAAAGAATTCACTTGTCACTTGGGCGAATTCACCCCCAACCTATGATTTCCCTTTTCGGGAAAATTTCCCTGTCAATCGAGTGAATTCATCCCTCAACCTCAGTCACTCTCCTTGTGGCCAAATTCACTCGTCAAATGGGAAAATTCACCATGCTTAACCCTAACCCTATTTTCCTTTAGGTGAACTCAATTGTTGGGTATGTTCATCAAGGAAAAAACTTGCCATAAAAATTTGAATAAGGTATCTATATTATTTCAAAAATATGTAAGAATAGAATTTATAGAAAATTGAATGTAGTTTCTAAACTACTAGGTTTATTTTAAAAAAAAACAAAAATCTATTTGGTGAAAATTTGAAATTTCAATGTAGTAGTACTTAAATTTTAGGGAAAAAATAAGAAGTAGGTGTTTGTCTGACCACCCTAACCACAATAAAATGATAATATTTTTTAATAAGATTTTAGAAATAAGTAGAGGACTCATGTCTCAATGTGATGCATATTTTTTTATAATTTTTTTCCAAATAAATAATTAATTATGAATTTTTTATTACAACTTTTAAAAAATATAAAAACTCGTATGTCTGACCACCTTAACTTTTTCAAAACTTCATGAAATTCAATTTTTATTTTTTAATTCCTATAGTATGTGAAGCATAGAATGTGACACATTTTTCAGATTCAAAAAATGTGATACTATTTGAAAGCTATAGATGTTTTTCAATCAACCTATCAATCAGGACTTTATTCGTAATTCAAATAAAAAATGAATAATAATTATTTATTAAAATCAAAGTAAAGCATAATTTATATTGGTGGAAAGCTGGGAATCTCTTTTAAAAACCCTTTTCGTTTCATCAGTTTTGGGTAAAAGAAAAGTCATCAGCCACATACCCTACACATACCCATCATATTGCCACTTTTTGGCCCATCATGATCCTGCACATACCTTCTTCACTAGGAAAATTCACCTCTCTTTTGTTGCTAACCTCAGAAAGGAAACTTTTCTTGATGAATGGGAAAAATTTTCCATCTACCATCAACCCAATTTCTCATTTTCTCTAATCTACCCAATCCCTCAATTTATACTGCATAAAAATTGAAAATCTAACTATAATGCACAAAGAAGGTTTTGAAGCTAACCTAGTAGGGTATTGCATGCTCGTGGTAGAATAGGTGCACCTCGTCACCCCAGTGGATGATTGCATCATCTATGAAACCCTCATCCCCATTGTCACACTCGTCAACCATCCTTGTCACCCTCTTCCTCTCTCTCTTGTTGAGTCAGCCTCCAAATGTGCAAATGGTGAATAGTAATTTCTAAAATTACTAAATATAACATTTCCCTCTCTTTTTCACTTTTTAAGTTTTGGGTATTTTTACCCTTGATTTAACCTCTTTTTAATTTAACTAATCCCCTTTCTTTCATGGGCCACCATTTGCACCTCGTTCGTCCATTTTCCTCCATTCAAAAGCCATTCTTCATGGTTTTTTGAGCTCTACCGTGTGGTACCCTCTGTTTTTCCATATCAAGAAGTCACATAGGGCCCCTTTTTCTTCCCTATATTCCCTCTCGAGGGGGCATACCCTGTCATTCTCCTCCATTCCTACATCATGTCCACTTCTTTGCGAAACTGGGGCATCTCCCTTCATTTTCCACCACTTGACAGCTTACACAACTCCCGTGTTGGGGCATCATATTTCTAGTAATTTCCTTTATCAATTCATCTACATTTTATTTTCTTTGAAACACTATTATTCTAACAATATTTCGAAGACAGGAAAAATGTAGACATCCAAATTTGACTACTCCCGTATGGTCAAAATTATCCCCTTTATTTGTCTATCCCACATCCCCCATTGACATTAATTAAATAATTTATTTAATTAATATTATGAATAGCTGTTTCTGGATTCGATTGTGTAAGCTTTTTTGAATTATTCAAAAAAGCTTACATAATCGAATCCAGAAACAGCTATTCATACTCTTATGGATTGTGGAAATCTAATTATTTTGATTAATTAATATTTCCTTTTTTTCTAATGTTCCTAAGGTATTTAATTAAATAATTAAATACTTTGTCTTTCATCCCCTTTCTTCTCTAAATTAAATAAATGTTTTAATTTATTTAATTTAATTATTTGGATTTTTGAGTTTAAATCAATTTTAAATTCACCTTTTTCTCTCTCCTTGTTGGAAATCCTCCATACTCTCCCTCTAATTTGGATTAGTTTAATCAATCCATGATTAGGATGTGCACACCCTTAATCAGGATTAATGTTACATCCTCGATAATTTGTAACTTGCCATAACCCTTCATTAGCCTTCCTAATCACCTATTTGCACAACCTTAATTGCATTATTAGGTCAACCTAATCCTTATGCCATTTATGGCATACCCCCAAGTCAACTTCCATTAATGACTTTCTCCATTTGGACAAGGCAGACCATACCCCATGAGAATTTAAATTTCACTTTTATTCTACCCATGCATTTTAAGAATTTTTAATTCCTTTGCTCTTCCCCATGAGGATATTTGAGGAAATTTAAATTCCTCATGTGTCACATCTCCCACATGGGGACAATGACCTTTATGAGATCTTGTCCCAATCCCAAGGTACCTTAAAGTAACTCCACCTCATCATCCCCTTGACACCTCACTTGACACATGGTAAGATGTGAGGGCTTGTGAGTCCTCAACTCACCCTAGACCTTGATCTTGTCCATGTTGGGATCATCTCAACCCTCCAGTTATTAGAGGCATTTATCGTAAAATTAGAGGATTTTTCCCTCATTTAAAAACAATCAATCATCAATGTAGCAACCAAACACTCAAGTATTCAAGCATCCTCCATTGCTGCAACTTTGAGCTCCATTTTTGCATCCATATTATGCATCTACTCACATACCCACTGAGACCATTACATTCCTCCTCATTTTGCATCAATTTCATACTATTTTCCATTCGAAGGAGCACAAAATTGAACACATCAATAGGGCCAACCATTAGATCAACTTGGACAAGGTAACTCACTTTCCTTACCTTATTTTTATTCAAGTTCAACCAGGCTAATAGTTGATGTGTTTTTTTTGTTTCCCCTTGCTTGCATTTCATTTCAATTTACATTTTAGACTAGGATATTTCACTTGCACACACCTATAATAATCCATCCATTAAGCAACAATTAGAAAGGGATAAAAAATAATAATTAGGAGCTCAACACCCACACTGAGTCACCAAATCTAGTCCAATAAAAGCATACAACTATTCTAAATATCATTTGATTTCAACACCCTTCATGAGGAAGGTCCAATAACAATATTACAATTGTAGGCTTAGGACTTAAGGTCCTTGAATTATACATTTATAAACTTTACACTAATAAGAAAGCATGAAGAGGAGACATGAAAGCATGGAAGGAGTACAAACTCAAAATAGATCCACCACGCCAAGATCTTTGATCCCTAATGGTGGTTTGCAACACCACTAAACCATGTGGAAGCCATAGGTCCACTCCCCGTGCTCATGGATATATTCACATGACCCAAACACTCAGGCAAGGTTCAAGCACAAAGGTGAAGGCTTACACACACACCAATTACAATGAATACACTTCATTCAAGGTAAAGGATAGGCATCCCAATTAGGGGAAACTAGTTAAATATATATCAATGTGACTCAATTCACACAAGGGTGAAGAGTAGAATTCATGCAACTACATTAGGCATTTAATGCATCAAACACAAAGTAAGATAACATTCCAAGACATGGAATACATGGCATACAAGCTACTCACACAAGGAAACCACATGCAAAACACATCACTCATAAGAGGAATCAAATGAAACACAAGCCATTACAATTGATATACCAATCACTCATAAGAGAAGTTAAATGACATATAAGCCATTACACAAGACATGAACATAGTATTCAAACTCAACACCAAAAGAGGAAGGAACATACATCTTTCGGGTGCTACTCAAAATAGGATCAAGATGCTAGAGTGGAAGTATAGGGAGAGTCATAACATGTGCCCAAAGGGATGGTGTCAAAGAAAATGGAATCCTTTGATTAAAACAAGAATTCACAACTACACAAGTCCCATGCTCCATGAGTGGCATGTCTTCCCAAACATCCTTAGCCTATAAGAGCACTAAAGGCATGTAGGGGTATCCAATAAACCATGTATGACTTCCACGACTCAATCTAGTACATAGTCCCAGGGTTCATCTCATTCTATACAAACAAGGAAATATAGCCAAAGCAATATTGTAACTCACAATGGAATTAACATCTGAAAACACAAGGCATTCACACTTTTTGTGACACTATTCACATTTTTACACTAAAATAGCATATTGTGAATTTGAACAAATAAACGGATCCAAAACGATCCCATTCAAAGAATTCATATGTATTTTATATCATTCCCTATTATAATATGAAATAATATTCGCAAAAAATACACTTTTAAACAAAGAACAATTTTCACACATATCTAAGTTCCACCGTTGATGAAGCTTGGAAAAAACTTAAAATTTTAAAAAATAAAAATTAGAAATATAAGAGTACCCTTTTGATCTAAAAGTTCCCAAAAACACACTTTTAACATAAAAACACCAATTTGTTTTAAGAAAAATCCAATTTTCACAAATAACCAGGTTCCGCCATTGATGAAGTTTTAAAAACATAAAATTTCAAAATGCAAAAATAAAAATATAAGAATACACTTTTGATCCAAAAGTTCCCAACAACACACTTTTAACATAAAAACACCAATTTGAGCCTCCAAATAAAAATTGGGCATGGTAACCCCGTATTTGGGAAAATTCACAAAAAAATATCAAAATAAATTCCACACTATCAATTTGATTAAAATAAAACACACAGAAAGATTCTAACATACTAACAATGCAGTTAGAATCATTCAAACCATTTAAAATCAAGTAAATATGAACAAATGATAAAATACCTCAATTCCCAAGCAAGAAATTCAAATGAGAGGATATTTGCACAGAAGTAGTGAGAGCACATCAGATCACAACCATCACTTCCTTTCCCCATTTCTATCCAAATGCAATTGATCCCATTCAATTTCATGCCCAATTGCTCCCATAATGAACAAATCAATTTTCCTTCCAAAAGAGGGTTTTTCCCTCACATTTTCTCTCCAAAATATCCTCGAGCAAAAATGAATTCTATTTTCTTTTTTCTTAAAACTCATTTTCACATTTCACTTTTTAAAATGTAATATTAATTATTACCTTTTAAAATATATATTATTTGAGATCATTTCCTTATTTTCTCATTTATAATTTAAGCATTCAATTTATAGCATAAATCAACGTTCGACATTAAAATCGCAATTTAGGTCTTTATAAGCACAATTTAAAATTAAATAATAAAATAATGCTTATAATTTCTTAAATGAACCTAATCACACAAATTATGTGATTATGGTCAAACTGAATATATGTAAGCCCAATTAACCCTTTTAAATATTAAATTCCCCCATTTAATCATAAAATGAGTTTCCTATATTAAAATTTACTAAAAAATGCAATTTAACTCAAAAGCTCAAACACTCTTCATAGGTTGACCACATAGGGGATAAATGTTTTTTCAGAACTTGACCAATCATGGTATCTAGGGTTTGCACTACTTAGTCAAAGGCAAGTCATACTCAACTGGGTACGACAATAAGGATATAGGTCAAGGGTTTGCCAATGTGCTATCTCTTGTTAACCACCATTAGGGAAGGTACACTTAGACCCATGGAGCCAGGTGGAGTTGATGCTTGGTACCTATATAAACATACATACACAATGGTGCACTTGTGCATATACATATATACATAGTCAAAGCACATACTACATCTTGGTTGCAATTAACTACCATATATATCAATTAATTGTATTAGCATAGCTAATCATGATAACCTTTCACATAATCATCAATGTCTAATATCATTATGATAAAATTTAACATTTAGAATACCAAATCAAAAATCAAAATGCTATCTTACCTAGGATGGGGTTAGAGAGGTGTTACAACTTTGACAAATATATATATTTTACTTACACAATGAAAGAGAACAATTAATGGTAGATGGTTAGACATTAAAATGGGTGCATCATTGACGTTGGAAAAATTTGATTGTAGTATGTGGCATAGATATTCTAACCAAGGAGAAACATAATTTATAGGTCCATGAAGAGTTGAGTTATGTCGATGACATTTTTTATTTTTATTTTTGGTCCATGTGGACTTGCCAAGCTAGGATGCTCCACTATGGGGCACTCTCTATTATAGTGTTCTTCATTGTACAAACATTTACTCTTCAATTTTACTTTTATATTTTTTTGTTATTACAAAATATGAAAAGGGTCTCATTGGTTTTCATTTCAACAATATTCTACCATGCACTTCTAATATTATGTTCTTCATTACACAATCATTCGTTGTGCAATTTTGTATTTTACTATTTTATAGTACATATATCTATATATATGTGTACATGTGTATGGAAATATATATGTATGTGCAAGAGAACCTTAAAACTATGAAAAGCAACATAAATTTTTTAAATATTCTATACAAAATAATCGGATAAAACATAACCTTCAACTTAGGGAGCACAATACACCAATTACAAATCAAATAAATAATATGAAGAAAGAAGCAACAACTTACAGGAAACAATGGTACAACCTTAGTGAGGTTGAAAACCTCATCAAACAAAAATGGACAACAATGTGGTTTGTTGTAGTGACCTATATGCTAAATTTATCCAACTCAATCCTGCAAGAATAAATGAAAGGAGGCATCAATCAAAGATATGTAGTAGTGTTTACCTTATGAGAGAAAGTATAGTAAATAAAGTGTATACCTTTGAAGTGCAAGTCACCATCATCAAGCTATTCAAGGAAGAATGGGTTGAGCCAAACATGCATTGAAATTGCACACCATTCAAGTAGAGTAAACAAGACACAATTTTTCCAATTGTTAGCCAAATATACCAACATCTCTATAATATTTAAACAAAGAACACATTTAATGAAATAAATATTTAAAGAAATTATAATGATATATATATATATATATATATATATATTATGTTTACTTTCACCTACATAACTACAAATGTCTACCAACAAATGTAAAGAAACATAAATATATATCTAAAGCATAACTATGTATATCTATATATACATATATATACCAAAATTTTCATATGAGTTAAATAAGGAAATTGAAGAACAAATTAAGAGTGGATTACATAGTAACATCCTATACAATAGATATGAATTGCTAGGAATTAAGAATTGAACTCAAAGCACTTGATCTTATGCACTTAGAGTAGATTGAGTGTAACAATAACATTTTATCTAACAAAATATTATGTAAGTGCATGCCATGTACATACGTTGGCATATATATAGATATATTATAGAAAAAATTATTATGTTTATTTATTTTTTATTCATTTGTATGAGACATATACTTATGTTGGTATAGTAGGTGAAGGAATATATACATGTAGCTCTGTTAGTTTTAATATGTTATTCATTTCAGCCATATAAATATATCAGTATATATACATATATGTACATATATATAAATATATGTGTATATATTTGTACATATATATATTGTAGAAAAATTATATTGAGACATGAATGAACATAGGTTAAAAATTTTGATATGAAAGAAAATGGTATAGGCTTAGTGTGATTAAAAACCTTAGGCGAGTTCAACGAATCTCAAAAGCACGGGTAGAGCCGAGAAAGAATTGGTGCAAAAGCTTGATTTGTAGAGTTTAGAGCTAAATATGTATTGGTGCCTAACCAAATGAAGACTTTAGAACAAACACAAAGGAAATGAATGAATATGAACAAGATATGCGAGAATTTGGAGCATTGAATGAACTTTTTCCTTTGAATAATGTTCCAATAAGACAAAGTAAATGAGAAGGGACACATAAGGCAAGTTACCAAATGAAGCTAACCAAAGGGGTGAAATGTAATTAATACTCTCAACTAGATGTTTGGGGTGGTGGAGGAATGTATACATTACTCTATTATTTTTAATATGTTGTCCATTTCAACCATACAAATACATTGGTATATATATACACATATGTACATATATATAAATATATATATAAAATATATTTTTGTGTGTATTTGTACATATATATTACAAAAATACTATACTAAGACATAAAAAAACATTAGTTAGACATTGGGAGAAGACAGATTGTGGTTAATTGTCAGACTAGTAAAACCATTTTCATATTTTGTAATAACAAACAAAAATAAAAAGAAAATTACAGAGTGAATATTTGTGCAATGAAGAACAAACTAATAGAAGTGCATGGCAGAATATTGTTGAAATGAAAAACAGTGAAACCCTTTTTATATTTCATAGAAACAAAAAAATATAAAAAGAAAATTGGAAAGTGAATGTTTGTGCAATGAAGAAAAAAAATAGAAGTGCATGGGAGGATACCTTGAAATGAGAACTAGTGAAACCTTATCATATTTTGTAATAAAAGAAAAATATAAATATAAAATTGTAGAGTGAATACTTGTACAATGAAGAATGTAATAATAGAAGTGCACTGTAGAATTTAATCAAAATAAAAACTAGTGAATCCCTTTTCATGTTTTTTTGTAACAAACATATATAAAAATCAATCCATTATTTAAAGTGGTGAAATCGATCCATTAACAATAGAATGATAATCTACTTGAGATTATCAATTACATTCCAAAGACATGTTTTAATGTGTGTCTAATCAACCTTATTAATATCATAGAATAAAAATTTAACAAACCAACCTAAATTATTATCAAATTATTTTAAGGAAATGTTATGACAATGGTCTATTCAATCCATATAAGAACAATATTAGGATTTATTATTGGTTTTCTATATGCTTAATTAATAAATGATTTAACAATGGTATACACTAAAAAAATTACCATAGTTGAACCATAATCAAATAACCTAAAGGGTTAGAGAATCCCTCACAATAACAAGTCATAATAAAGTTTAAATTTGGCCCAAGAAGAACAAGTACAATGAAGAATAAAATAATAGAAGTGCAAGGTACAATATCACTAAAATGAAAAGCAATAAAAACCTTTTCATATTTCAGAATAATAAATAAATATAGAAAGCAAATTATAGAGTTAATGTTTGAGAAATGAAGAATAAAATAATAAAAGTGTATGGAGAAAAATAGTCAAATTGAAAAGAAGTGAAACCCTCTTCAATTTTTGTAGTAATAAATAAATATAAAAAGAAAATGGTAGAGTGAATATTTGTGCAATGAAGAAAAAAATAGTAGAAGTGTATGTCACAAAACTATCAAAATGAAAATTAGTAAAACCATTTCATACTAGCAAACAAATATAAAAAGGAAAGTGCAAAGTGAATTTTTGTGAAGTGAAAAACAAAATAATGAAAGTGCATGGCATAGAATCGTCAAAACGAAAAGAAGTGAAACCATTATCATATATCATATATCGTAATATGAAATAGATATAAAAAAGAAAATTGTAGAGTAAAACTTTGTGCAATGAAGAATGGAATACCACAACTAAATGGAAGAATATCGTCGAAATGAAAACCAGTGAAATCCTTTTCATATTTTGTAATAGCAATCAAATATAAAAAAGAAAATTGCATAGTCAAATTTTGAAAGCACATGTAGAGCCACTTATAAATTGATAAAAAAGCTCACTTTGGAGAGTGCAAAGTTGAACAATGAATCATGTAGAGAAAACCATGTATGGGTGCCTAACCAAATGAGGACTCCAAAACAAACACAAGCAAAAGGAATGAAAATGAGTTTGATATGTGAGAATTTGGAACATTGAATGAATCTTGTCCTCTGAATTACGCACTAGTTAGGTAGAGTAAATGGGAAGGGATGTGTAAGGAAAGTTATCGAATGGAGCTAACAAGGGGGGCGACAACCAATTAATGCTCTCAACTAGATGTTTGTGGTGGTGAGGTGTTCAACTTATACACATCCATTTGACCCACCACCAGAACCCCTTCATATAGCCTTTGAAGGTAGACCCGCTCCACTTTTGGATGAAACTCAAAATAGGCTTTCCAAGAACCACATGGACCAATTAGAGTGTGACATATCACCTTATCCCTTCACGTTTTTGTTACTCTAGAGAAGATATATCTACAATTGCCCCCCTTTTTACCCTTAAATCCACTCTTAAATTTAAAATGAAAATATAGATTCAATGAAAGTTTGATTAAATTCATCTGATCAAATTTGGAGATCTAAATTTGACATTCATGCTCATATTATGGCTTGGAAGATAATACATTGAAAATTTCCTATTGGAGATCGATTGGAAATTATAGTGATTTATTGAGTTAATATCTTTTTTGTCAATTTAATGAAAATTGAGGTACACTTCAAATGCAAAATTGTCATTTAAAAAAAAGTAATGGTAGGCCATTTTCAATGAATTTCCTACCACAATTGAATGTAAATAAAAATAGAAAGAGGTTTTATTGTGTGTGTTTTTTCATAAAAATATTATAGTTAATATTATTATACATGTCATTTTATTGCACTTATGTGAAACTAGGTGTTAAATGGTAGTTGTAATTTTCATACTTATAGGGGGATTCAAAGGAGAACTTGAAGATTGGTCACCAAATTCAATAAATCAAATGACTAATGACACAACTTCTAAGTAAGAATAAGCTTTCCTCAGTTCAATATAAAAGGATTTTTTGTCAAATGGAATGAGTTGGTTGTTCTCCTAACACATTTACATTCCTTATTCTCTTTTTTTATGGGTAGATGGGCAGATTATCTAGGAATCAATGTTAAGAATAAATTTTTCTCAATTCAATCTGAAATGATTTTCGATGAAATTGAATGAGTTGTATGTCCTCTTAACAATATGCATTCCTTATTAACTTTTTGTGATGGGTAGATGGGTGGATTAGCTAGGAGTTAGAGTTCTTGTAAAAAGACATATTTTGATGGAATGACTTGGTTATATAGGGACCTTTTATAATTGTTCACAATCACCCTTTTTAGATAATAGTTTATGGATAGTCAAGACTTTAGAGAAATGAATTTTGTCTTTATAAATATGTTTCTTTTTTTCTATTTTTATATCTTAGATTCAAGGATGGTACAAGGCACAAATTGTATTTGCTAGTATTTTTCTTTCCACTTCAAATACTACTTTTTTTTGTTTAGTTTTAAGATTGATGAGTTGGTTGATTCACTTGAACTAATTGACATTAATAATAGTAAATTTGAAAAACATCACTTCATATAATTAAAAAATTTCTATATTTTATCATTCAACAAAAACTTCATTACTTTTTATTATTTCTATTCCATACACATTTGCATAAATGTTAAGGACTTCCAACTATATGTTGTGCTCATCATTTAAACTATTGAGAGTAATCTTTTATGATTTAACTTCCTAATTGTGATTGTTGATAGAGCATTAATACCTCCTAGCTTCTTATTTGATTACAACACTTTTACCAAATACACGGTGTTGTGGGCCACTTAATAGTAATTTCTCTTATCGGTCGTCATAAAGTTTGGTTTCCGCAGGTATTTAAATGATATAAAGTCACCAAAATTTGGAAGATTACATCAGCACAGTTTTCTTAAGTCAAGCTTATAATTTAAAAGTTTTTTTTTTTTTTATCAAGTCAGTCTAAAATCCGTTTACTTTCCGCGTAATTGGTCTTCCGGGAGCATAGAAAATGTCTGGTCATGTCAGAACTGGCCGGCAAAGTTGTGTTCACATTCCAGAGAAGATGGTGAGAACGCGGCCGCCGGCCACAACCATGGCGATGGATGGTCAAACAAAACAATAAAAGGTACAGCCACCTCGTTAATTCCGCGTAATTGGAAACTGAGATAGTTTCCGCGAAGCATTCCGAAATGTCTCCTTTTTTCACCTATTTATTCATTTCCCAAACACTAAAACACTTGAACACCGAACTTTTGGAGTTTCATTATACGAATCCCAAATATTCGGCATCATAGTAAAGGGCCTCGCGCATTTGTCTAAACAAAACCCATTTCTAGGATATCAAAATGAAGGCAAGTCTAGATAGCTATTTATAAATAACTACTGTTGATGGATTCATGTCGATGTTGAACTGATAGATAGTCTCTGTTCAAAATTTGCAGAAAATGGTGTTACAATTGACGATTGACAACGAGAAAAGAAAGAAGAAGGCCCTGAAGGTGGTTGCAGAGGTAGAAGGTATGCTGCCTGCTTTTTCTCGCCTTTAAATCCTAAGCTTAGAATTGTTTTGCTACATAGTCTGATGAATGAATATTTGAATTGCAGTTGTGGATTATGTGGGTGTGGACATGGAGGAAAAAAAGATGACTGTAATTGGGGAAGTAGACCCTGTTTGTGTGACCCGAAAACTGAGGAAATCCGGTTTTGGCTTTGCAGAGTTGGTGAGTGTGGAGGGTACCAAGGAGGACAAAATTGAGGGGGGGAACATGGGTGTGGAGATAGCAGAGACCCCAACAGTTTTGTATGTCCAAAGGCCTTATTATGATTACACTTATGTTGAAATGCCTTATTATGGTTCCAGTTACGTCACTGATAATCCCAGCGCCTGCACCATATGCTGAATTTTCGTGTACTTCGTGTCTCAATTATAGCAAGTTGCAGTTTCTGATGTATGTTTCTGAAATGTTTTGATTCCCATTGGGATAGAAGTTTTATATGGGTCAACTCGTATGTTAGTGGGAGATTTTGTTAGCCACTTCAGGAGTGGTTTCTTCCTTATCCCTTTAGATGGGGTATTAGAAAGGCAAATAAACTTTCTCTATGCTTAATCTTAGATCAATCGAATAATGTGCATGCACGTAAGTGCAAATTCAACTAGATTGTTACAGAATAATTGTTGGTTAATTCCGATGATGGCAATTGAATGTAAATTTAGTAAAGATAATGTAAAGCATATGGGTATTTAATTCTGTTGAATAGGACAATTGAGAGGGGGAGGAGGGGGTTGAATTAGCTGTCACATAATTAAATTTTTAATTCAATCACCAGAATTAATATTTAATACTACTTAAATGATTAATCAAGACACTCAAATCTAACACATACACACAATAACACCAGATTTACATGGAAAATTCAATGAGAGAAAAACTGTAACATCTCGTGAAAAGACATTTTCACCTGGACACTACGTGGATAACAAAATAAATAAATAAAGCAAAACTATTAGTCAAAGGCCTGGGGCGACAGATCTGGACATAAAGTATGGGCATCTTGGGCAACCCAGTTAGAAGGGACCACGAAATAAATGAGAGGAATGGGGCAAACATGGAAAGGACGGTAGCAGGCATGGCACCCATGCCCATGAATGACCCATTCTATAGATGGCGTGGGGAAAAGACACAGGTGAGAGACATGAAAACCTTGCACGACCCCTGGATGGAACACATGCTACTGAGAGAGAAATGTGAGAAAAGGAAGGCAGAAAGAGAGCTCAGGGGGAGGCCACGCTAAGGAGAGGAGGATGGATGGGAAGGAGAGGAAACGAATGGAATGAATGGCAAAGAGACTAGCTAGACAGAAATAAGAGAGAAAGGGGTAGGAGGAAGGAGCAGAAGTAAGGTGTAAAGCCAATCTCCATATCCTTTGGTATCATCGTCCCTGCCTGTGTTGAAAGGAGAGATTTTAAAGAGATTATGGATGCCTATGATAGCGTAAGTGACAGAGGAAGTTCACAACCCTTTTTTGGGGGCCGATTTCCTTTATTTAAGGAGCACGATTTAGGGGTATGTGAGGGAGAAAAACAGCAAATGCGTGAGAGGAGGAGAAAGGTCAAATTCGTGGGCCTTGGAGAGGAAACGACATGAAAAGAGGAAGAGAAGAGTTCAGTTAAGAGGAGTGTAGTCTGCAATGGAATGTCCAAAAATGTGGCTTTAGGGGATGCCTCTAGCCAAATTCATTCAAAATGGGATTATTAAAAGATAAACAACCTCCTGCTTTCGTGAGATCGAATGGGTACTTGTTCGTTGGAAATCTTTGTACAACAGGAGGGGGTTGGATAGAGGGATGTTGACCTTTGTGATCCTCTATTCAGGTAAGTTCATATGCCTGTGAAAAAACATGATTTTCTTTACGGGAGGTTTTAGCTGAGTTTCTTTTATCGAAACCTTTGCATGGAGGCTCAAATTCTCTGCAACGTACGATAATGATCATTTCTCTTGATTGACCCATGTTTTCTCAACAACCTTTCTTAAGAACTCTGCTCATTCCCAACTCCTCTGTAGGTAGCTTTCTTCACACTCATGGAATGTCATACAAGTTGAATCAAAGCGAATAACTCATTGACAATAGACAAGATGATGATTGATTCTTTGATTTAAACCTGGTCTACATGCTCATAAAAGAGAACAGAGTAAACAATTATGTGATCCTTTCAAACGAATAGTAAATGGAGTTTTCCCCATCGTAACAGAACAACCCACTATTTATGTGAGCATTTCCATAAAGATTTGTGGAAAAAATAAATAATAATAAAAATAAAAATAATGAGCTATGTATTTCATGAGAGTAACTAAATAGTGTTTAGGTGTCATATTTTGATATCCCATAATTTATATTCAATTAAATTTATATCCAGGGCGTAGTATCTACTAACCATAAACAAGAAACTTGGGATATATATAGTTAAGGAATATCCAAGGAATATCCTTATTAGCAAATTAAGTAGTTATACGAAACTTGTCAATTCACTGTATTTCTTTAAATGACAGGCTACATGATGGTGCTAATTTATGAATAAATTAAAAATAGTAGACATAATGATTTTTCATTCTTAGAAGTTATAGGCCTGATTTCATATCTTAAAGCTAGTTGTATGGTTAGCCATAACCACCACATTTGCAAAATAAGGAAGATTTAGATGAAACTCTCTTGAATATGTTCAAAAGATTAAGAATTTTCTTGTAGTTCTTATAACATAAAATTGGGGATTAGCCATTGTTGTAGTTAAGGATTGTTAATTCAAGATGATTTATGTTTATATGCGAAAAGTGGATAATCAATAAATCAAATAGTATATTTTCTTACTCTTAATTATGATAAAATTTTATTATCAGGGGCAAGAAACCTATTATTACATGGTGTAGGGTGAGACTCATGAATTTATACCTTGCAAGGTGAAAATGGATAAACTACTTTAACACGTGGGGTAATAGTGATGAGTAAACCTTTTTGAAGTTAGTTTCCTTAAGATATATGTTCAAGTTGATATAATTGAATTACTCGAAATATATTTGAATGAATCTTTATGGTACAAGATACACTCGAAATCAAGGTGTTACTATATATATAACTTGTTATCCTATCACCAATATGGGAAAACACATGGCTATGAGAATTGGTAGAATTTGCTTGCTACTCGGAGGTATTACAATGACGATCTCCTCGGTAAGAAGGATTTTTGAAGATTAACTTATGATATTAATATTCTATCAAACTATTTATCCATGGTATGTTTTAAACCAAAGGGTAGATTTATAATGAGTTATGAAGAGTTGTTGTGAAGAGTTTCTAGTAGGCTTGTTATAAAAAAAATTGTTATATAGGAGTTTTGATATCATTATTTTAAAAATAATAATAATGCCCCAAAAACTGTAATCACCTTTCCTAGGCTTGGTATCTGTTAGCTCTCAAAAATGCAGGCTGAGTGCCTCAAGAAGCTGCCAATCTCTTGATACGCTTTAGGGTAACATATAAGATCAAAAGAATTCAACCTTCTACGCTTTAGGTGCTGCAAGACCTGGGTGGGTGTACCTTTCCGAATGGTGCAAACTTAATTTGTGATCATCTTCTTAGAGAAATTTGTTCACAATGGCAATGGGAGGTGAACAAATGAAATCCAACTTGAAAATATTTTGATCTGAATCTAAAATGAATGCTTGACTAATAAATGTAAAGAAAACTGAATAAGTTCAAATAATAAAGTGCAGAGACTAGTACCTTGTTGGGTATGCAGAGTCAAATGAGATCAAGATGAGCAACACTTCTCTGAGAAAATTTAAGTTATCTAGCATAGATTATGCTTACAACTGGTATAAACATGCAAAAATATGATTACTAAGCTCTACTTGAATAATCCAATTGAATCTCTTTAATTATTATGATTAACTAAAAGGATTTAGTCTTTACTTGAAAGAACCAATCAATCGATTACACAAGTACAACAAATGTGCACTGATAAATTGAAGACAAACTTGTCATATCAATTTAAACAATCAGAAAGAATCCATCTTGGAGACAACTTAGCAATTCTCTTATTAAATTCAACAAATAACTGATACCAGACGTGTGTAGCAACATCAATTGACATTCATAAATACCTCCATTTTATAACATGCATCATAGCCTCTGATTTGATAAATTTACTGTTCTGTAAGCATACAATTTGCCTACTATATTGGGTAACTGATAACTTCTCCCTTTTACAATTTCCAAAATGCCTATTTATACACTAGCATTTGAAGAAAATATCATATTGAGATCACATGTTGGCCCAGCATAAAATTCAGGCTCCAATCGAGTTGGCAAGCAACGGTCACCAAGCATTTTACATGTCGGCCACAAGATTTGTATTTTTGTTGTTCAACAATGAACAGTCGCCAGGACAAGATGACAGCTATGCCGAAGGAAATTCACTCGTTAATTGCTATCTGACCATGCTCACTGTGCTTGCATTTGCTGTGACATGTCTGAGTCAAGGAGATATCATGTAGATTAAACTTTGTTTCACCGAGAGCCCCATGATTAAACCTGTCGCTGTAACCTCCTGCCATCGGTGAGATGTCACACAACAGTATTTTATTATACCAAAAGTCTCCCACCACATCGAATCGCTATGACTCTTGTATATTCTTGCTGACGAGTCCATCCACTCCACATATGTCACTGTACTTTATCGCTCTCGAGGGGACCTCTTGTAGACTACATCGTTATATCGAAAGACCCCAAGCTCATACCCATTCGCCAAGACTATTAGATTTTCTCATTGAAGAAAATACCCATCGAGCTATCGGTAAGACATAACAATGTCGGGGAGACCTCTTATAGAGTGCATCTTGCTTTACCGAAAGTCACCCCAAGAAAACCTTTGATCGCCAAGAGAAAACAACACCTACACTGAAAGCCACATGAAGAAATCCACATGTAAGGTTGGCGAGATCGAAGGTCACTCGCCAAGACCTTACAACGAAAGCAAATTCTCCCACCGAGCCATTTGGAGAAATTCGTTTGTGCTTCGTCGGTGAGACAAACCCACTTTACCGTGACATCTCATCGAAGGTACTCAACTCTCATCGATATGATGTATTATGTTCCTCCGGTTGGCGAGACAAGATGAGTTCGGTGAGAGCTTTCACCGAGGACCAAACTTACGCCGATATGACCTTCAATGCACAGTCGGGGAGACAAACGATACTTGGTAGGACATCACCCCGATAGCCACAACATACGCCAATAGAAGTCTCCACATGCTAGTCGCCAAGACAAAAGATAATCACCAAGACGCAATGCCGATACTGCCAAGTCTGGCCGAAGAGAATCCATAATGCTCCTGTCGGTAAGACAAGGAAGACTCGCCAGGACATGATGCCGAATACTATGACTCAGGCAAAAGCAGACCAACACGAGAAAATCGGTAAGACGTAGCACGTTCGCTATGACGTTTCATCGATGGTATAACATATGCCAATATGAATCATTTCAGTCGCCGAAACCATGTGAATATCTCGCTGATAACTGCTAGTGAGTAAACTCCAATCGTCATGACATAAGAAACATCTTGCCGATAGGTAACTTAGATGTTTATAAGCAGAAGAATGGATCGGGGAGACCCAGAAACTGTCACGCCGATACATACCAGAATGAGAAAAATGCATAACTCAATGGATTCAATGGGGTAAAATGGCAAAGATGTAAGTAAAATACCACAAGATGAGGAAAATGCCAATAGAAAGACTCATATGGAGACTCAGGGGCTATGAAAGATATGCAAAGAAAAACATCAAATATTGATAGTTCCAATAGTGGCTCCATCTGGGGATGAATGATAGTGAGATCATTGCAAGGGTCTAGAATATTTGGTTGAGCAGACTAGATGCAAAACGAAGAGCCGAGCAGAATGGAAATGGAAATGAAGCATGAAGGAATGAATGCAAAATGAATGCAAAATGGAGATGAGTGGAAAATGAGAGTGAAATGGAGATGGATGAAAACTTGAACTACTGTGCATGGAAAATAATTTTAAAGAGGATAAACAAGAGTTGTCCATGCACTGGAAACCCTTAATCCTTTATGTTGCTCAAGCAAAAAATTGCTTCAAGAATTGCCCATGAACAGGTAATTCCTGATCTTCATCAACCATATTCTGTAGATAGTATGAATCCTCACCCTTCTTTCCAACAACAACAAAAGGTCCTAGCCATAAGGCTTCAAATTTACCTTGCTTTCCTTTCTCTTGACATCTTGCATTCCACATCAACACCAAGTCATTCTCTTCAAATTTTCTATCCTTTGCCTTCTTGTCAAAAAGATACTTCATCTGTGTCTGTAACTTCATGTTTTGACTTTGGGCCTCTCTCCTTACTTCATCAAGTTCAACATGTTCCATTCTATCTTCCATAGGCATAGGAACTCCCGAATCTTCCTGTAAGACAAACTTGTAGACTGGTAACAAATTTTGTAGAGGAATTCTGGCTTGTGATCCATACACCAATTCAAATGGGGACTTTCCAATTTCCTTCTTCACAATGATCCTATTAGCCCACACAACCAATTTTAACTTCGAATCCCAAGCCCTCTTGTTCTGCCCTAGCATTCTCCTTATAATCTTCAAAAGACTTTTATTGCTAGACTACGCCTGTCCATTAGCTTGTGGATGGTAAGGAGCTGCATAAGAAATAGTAATGCTATACTTATCATAGAAGCTTTTGAATTTATCTGACCTAAAACACATCCCATTATCTATGATTATCCTCAATGGTGTACCAAATCTGGTGATAATGTTATCCATCAGGAAATTTGTTACAACTTTACTTGTAGCCTGCTTGGCTGGGATTGCCTCCACCCACTTTGTAAAATAATTAGTGGCAACCAGTATCCACTTGTGTCCTCCACTTGACCTTTCATGTATCTCTCCAATGAAATCAATTCCCCATTGATGGAAATGGGCATCAACCTTCAAGGGTCGAAGTGGAAGAGCACCTTGGTACTTCAACTTTCTAGAAAACTTTTGGCAAGCCTCACATCTTCTCACATGTGTAAAAGAATCATTAAAAACCTTTGGCCAATAATAACCTGCCCTGAGAATTTTGTGTGCAGTTGTCATTGCTGAATAATGTCCTCCACGAACTCCTTCATGCATTTCACTTAAAACACGCTTGGCCTGTTATTCATCTAGGCATAATAACAATATGCCATCTCTGTTTTTCCAAAACAGATCTCCATCCATGAAGACATACTTTGATGCTTGCAACTTTAAAGTTCTCTTTTGGTTGTCACTCAATCCATCTGGACACTTCATATATTTAAGATAATGCATAACATCAGTATACCAAGTAGTGTGTTCAATGCTTGCAATTGTGGCCCCTTCTTCAACATTGCAGATCTGATTTGCCTCAATATTAGTTTCTGTCATCAGCCTAGTCAAGCCTTGGCCTCTTACCAGCTTAGTAATCTGTATTTCCATGTCAAACTCTTGAATCTTGTTGTGTTAAAATGTCTGTGACAGCTGCATGAGGGACATAAGCAATCACCTTTGCTCCAACAAGATACGGTCTGAATGCTTTTGTGGCCTTTACTAATGCAAATGCATGTTTTTCCATTATGTCATACTTCAATTCAGACCCTTGTAATGATTTACTGAAGAAAGACACTGGCTGTTCATAACCACCTTCGTTCTTCTGTAACATAACAATAACAATAGTATGCATTGAGGCAAATGAAAAAATCTGAAAAGGCTTTGTAAAATCTGGAGACTTAAGAATAGGAGCCTCTTTGATAGCCCTTTTGATAGACATAAAAGCATCCAAAGCTTTAGCAGTCCAATCCATTTTTTTTCCTTTCTTCAACATTTTAGATATGGGCTTGATGATCTTAGCAAAGTTAGAAACGAATCTTCTGACAAAATTAATTTGTCCAAAGAAAGATTGTATTGCCTTGATAGTTTTGGGAATAGGAATTTTATCAATAGCTTCCACCCTCTCAGGATCTATTCTAATTCCCTCTTTTGAAACAATGTGCCCCAAGAGCTTACCCTCTGTAACTGCAAAATGAAATTTCTTTGGATTTAAACTAATACCATATTCAAGAGCTTTCCTATTGTTTAACTTTAATAGGAAAATTGAGATCTAATTCCAAGTGTTTAGAAATCTCTAAAGATAAAATCCCTAGGGCAACCAATAACACATGAATTTGGTCAATTGTATTTGCTTCTTAGAGGGTTTGAAGTTCTGATGATGATGTTAAATGTTTGTTTCCAAATGTATTCGAACAAGCAAAGTGTTTTGTAACCAAGAACAAGCACAAACTTATGGATATGAAAGAAAATATTTGTTGAGTCCCCACTTGGACAAGTCCAGCTATGCTTATCTTTAGTGAATGGTTAGATGCTTGACTTCACTGGCTCCCCTCCATGACACTCACTTATACAGGGTAGCCAAGCATCAACACCCATGAAACTCCCATGGCATGATTTTCATTTCTACTAAAGACCGTAAAAGTGTGGGGCGGCTTCAGAATGACCGTTCTTGTACCAACAAATAGATCAAGGATTTTGAAAATTTCTAAACAAGGGTTTTAGTTCAGACTTTCCATTTTTAGGAGTTGACCCAATGTGGCAAGAGACCATTAATTCCCTTCTCGTCGGAGTCAACCACCTGATATTGGCATTTATTCCAATATGCACATTTATATCTCGACTAGAAATACACTTGGCTTTAGAGCATTACCAGTTGAGTCATTCCCTTGGGTGAGTACTTTTTCCCCAAGGCAGGCCCTCTAAGATAAACAAAAGCGGGTAAAAATATTCATAGTTTGATCAGCCTTCGTTTAGTTCTAACAAAGGGAGAATACATGCAATAGGTTTACTCACACTTGCATAATGTTTTGTTCAATTTTTAAACCCAAAATGAAGTGTGGAGGTGATCGCTTTATCCCACCCTAAGATCACCAAAAAGGCCTTTTGATTCTCAAGATCGTTGTGAAGCGGGAGAGAAGTGCATATGTCCTTTTCGATGATGTTAGTTTAAGTAAGAAATCACGAAAACAAAGTAGTATATGTTCATTTTAACCTTTCAAATCAATTGTGAGTTCTTTTTAAAGCACCAAAGGACAAATGAGAGTTGTTTTGTTCAATTGTTAACTTCAAATGAAATCTAGTGAATTTGCCTAAAGTTCATTTTAACCCCTTTGTAATGAAAAATTGAAAGCCTTGGTAATGTTTGTTTTAAAGCCCAAAAAAAAAGTGAGTTAGTCTAAAATAGAAAATTAAAGCATACAACAAAATCTCCAAGCATTAAAAAATGCTTTATCAACTCCAATTTTAATGCTTAAATTCCCTCCAAGATTCTTCGAAGATCACTTCTAGCAAGCTCCTTATGCAAATGAAAATCCTCCTCGCTTTTCCTTTACACCTTCCTCATTTTCCTATTAAACAAAAGACATTCATGTGAGGATCAAAATATTAAATTCATTTTGATTATTAACTTCAAACAATAACATGATCTCAAATGAAAGGACAAATGATTTGGATGATTATGATAATAAAAGGAGGATTTATAAGTGAATCATGCTTTGATATTGATTTCATTGAGAAGGTATCACACTTGTTAGACCCATTATCTCCCTTATCATAATCCACATCACTAGAGGTATTGAGCCAATAAATCAACCACAAAGAATAAATCTTTCAAAAGAATCATCATAATCTCAAATATTGACTATCTCAAAGTTATCAAAATGATGTGATAATTTATAACATGAAATTTGAAAGCCCATAAATTGTATCAACCACACAAAATACATCTTTCAAAAGAATCATCCTAATCTCAAATGTTGACTATCTCAAAATAGTCAAAATGATGTGATAATTTATAACATGAAATTTGAAAGCCCATAAATTGTATCAACCACAATGAATACATCTTTCAAAAGCATCATCCTAATCTCAAATGTTGACTATCTCAAAGTAGTCAAAATGATGTGATAATTTATAACATGAACTTTGAAAGCCCATAAATTGTAGCAACCACAAAGAATGCATCTTTCAAAAGCATCATCGTAATCTCAAATGTTGACTATCTCAAAGTAATCAAAATGATGTGATAGCAAGATTTAGATGATATAATGAATCATAAATCAGATTTAGAAATGTTAGTAACATATGAAAGCAAGATATGAATGCGGGTTTTCCCTCCTAGTGCCATTTTGTGTGCACTATAAATCTGCAAATAGCTCAAATCTCAAACACATATTAGCAATGGGTTAGTTCAAGCTATGGACATCTACATATGCTCTTATGAAATAATACATCATGCCTTACAAGAAAACTAATTGAAAACATAAAAGAAGCATGATCTATACCTATTCAACAGTGGATTGGTGTCACTTGTGAGAAGTGACACTTTCCCAATCCTTCACAAACTCAAATGATGAAGATGCCTTGAAGATGGAGTGAAGTGGAAAAAATTAGCTCTCAATTGAAGAGAGTAACTTTGCATGAAGATTGTGGATGGATTGTTGAAGAACGAGCCTTCTATTTATAGAATTTCAAGTTGAAACAGTGCCCAAAAGAGAGTAATGTCGGATAAAAATTTAGCCAATAAGAAGGAGCCACTTGTCACCTTGTGAGTGGATGGAGGATGTGCAAGTTTTGGTCAATGTGCCAATAAATGAGATTAGATGGCCTTTTCAAATTCAAATTTAGCTTGTTGGAGGGAGAAAAAGAGACTTAAAATGCCAAGTGGGGGACATGTAAGAGGGGAGTTATTGTCATGTTGGAATGGACAAGTCAAATTGTTTTCAAATTCAAACTTGAGGGAATATTCTCCAAAGATGCTTTGTTGAGGGAAAATGAGGATTTAATAAATGAGTTAATTGATTTATTTGTGCAAGTGGGAAAAACTAGATGATGTGATGGGTGATTAGATTATATTAATCGTGGTTTGATTAATTTAAGATAATGATTAGATGATTTGACTCATTTGACTTTAGATTTAGGGATTTAAACTAAATCAAAGGGAGATGAAAGATGTTTTAGATTTAATTAAATAAAAAATTGACTTATTTAATTAAAAGGATGATTATGATATTGCTATCAGGATTCAACCGTGTAGTTTCGAGTCAAACTCATTGACCCATGTTTCATGGGCTTAACCTTGGAGAAAACTCCCTGGTTAAGCGCGCTTGAGCTGGAGCAGTACTGGGATGGGTGACCTCCCGGGACGGACCAGTGCTTCACCTCTGTGAGCATCACCTAGATGCAATGAGTGCTAAGTGGACCATTCGATATCATGAGAGATGGGTTCTTGTTGAACCACTACTCATGAAACATGGGTCAATGAGTTTGACTCGAAACTACACGGTTGAATCCTGATAGCAATATCATAATTTGACACGTGGAAAAATACCTCCTACTTATCAATTGATGAGCTAAAGGGGCTCTATTATGAATGGTTCATAAGGCACAACACTTGCTGAAGGTTTTGCAATTAACAACTGCGGCTTAACCTTGGAGAAAACTCCTGGTTGCTTGAGCCGAGCAAGACGGGGGGACCCCTGACACCAGAGCCTCTCCGAGAGCATCACTAGCAATGAGTGCTAAGTGGACCATTCGATATCATGAGAGATGGGTTCTTGTTGAACCACTACTCATGAAACATGGGTCAATGAGTTTGACTCGAAACTACACGGTTGAATCCTGATAGCAATATCATAATTTGACACGCTGTGGAAAAATACCTCCTACTTATTAAAAGGATGATGTCAGGCCTAAATTAAACAAAGTTGATTTATTTAATTTAAATGGATGACCTTAGGAGATTGATTTAAATAGACTTGATTTATTTGATGAATGGATTTAATGAACCTTGATTTACTTGATGAATAGATGAATATGACCTAATTAAATGTATGGTGCTAATTTTGCATGTCTATAGTAGCATTAAAAGAAGATTTTGAACCACTTTCACTTAGACCAATTTATCTCTCAAGTGTATCTAAACTCGCCTATTTATTGATCTTTGCTTCCAATATTTTATTTTTTTGATTTATACACCTCAAAATTTCCACACTAATTATTTTTTTATTTTCAATTTTTAAATTTGAACAGTTCCAAGTTAATATAGTTTACTTAAAGTTGAGTCTAATTGATTGTCTTACCTCTAATAATTTTAGATAACTTTTTGACTAGTTGAAAATAAATAACTTTACTACACACTTTTAACAAACATACAACCATACATAAATGACCCAACTTTTTCTATATACACCACACATTTTAAATTATTAAACCGATTTGAATTAAATACCCATATGCTTTGCATTATCTTTACTTAAATTACATTCAATTGCCATAATCCGAAATAACCAACAATTATTATGTAACAATCTAGTTTAATTTGCACATACGTGCATGTACATTATTAGATTGATCTAAGATCAAGCATAGAGAAAGTTTACTTGCCTTTCTAATAATCCATCTAAAAGGATAAGGAAGAAACCACTGCTGAAGTGGCTAACAAAATCTCCTACTAACATACGAGTTAACCCATATAAAACTGATAAGTAGGAGGTATTTTTCCACAGCGTGTCAAATTATGATATTGCTATCAGGATTCAACAGTGTAGTTTCGAGTCAAACTCATTGACCCATGTTTCATGAGTAGTGGTTCAACAAGAACCCATCTCTCATGATATCAAATGGTCCACTTAGCACTCATTGCATCTAGGTGAAGCTCACAGAGGTGAAGCACTGGTCCGTCCCGGGAGGTCACCCATCCCAGTACTGCTCCAGCTCAAGCGCGCTTAACCATATAAAACTTCTATCCCAATGGGAATGAAACATTTCAGAAACATACAAAGTTGCTATAATTGAGACACGAAGTACACGAGAATTCAGCATATGGTGCAGGCGCTGGGATTATCAGTAACGTAACTGTAGCCATAATAGTGCATTTCAGGATAAGTGTAATCATGATAAGGCCTTTGGACATACAAAACTGTTGGCGTCTATGCTATCTCCACACCCATGTTCTCCCCCTCCATTTTTTCCTCCTTGTTATCCTCCACACTCACCAACTCTGCAAGCCAAAGCCAAAATTCCTCAGTTTTTTGGTCACACACACGGGGTCTGCTTTCCCAATTACAGTCATCTTTCTGTTCTCCATGTCTATAGCCACAGAATCCACCCCTGCAATTCAAATATTCTTTCATCAGATTATGTAGCAAAGCAAATCCGAGCTTAAGATTTAAAGGCGATAGAAAGCAGCCAGCATACCTTCTACCTTTGTAACCACCCTGAATGCCTTGCTCTCTTTTTTCTCGTTCTCAATCGTCAATTGTAACACCATTTTCTGCAAATTTTGAACAGAGACCATAAATCAGTTGATACTTTGACATGAATCCAACAACCGTAGTCATTTGTAAATAGCTATCTGGACTTACCTTCATTTTGATATTCTAGAAATGGGTTTTGTTTACAGAAATGGGCGAGGCTTTTTACTATGATGCCGAATATTTGGGATTCGTTTAATGAAACCCCAAAAGTTCTGAGTACAATTGTTTTGGTGTTTGGGAAATGAATAAATAGGTAAAAAAAGGAGACATTTTGGAATTCTTCGCGCGGAAACTATCCAAGTTTTGAATCACACGGAATTGATGAAGAACATTTTAATAGCGTCATGTGCAAATAACGAGGAGGCTGTACCTTTTATTGATTTCTTTGACCTTCCATCGCCATGGGTGGCCGCGTTCTTACCATCTTCTCTGGAATGTGAACTCAACTTTAATGTGAATTTTTTTTTGAAGAAATAAGATGATAGCCATAGTAAATATTTCAAGACGTTTCATGAAATAGGGGTACATGTTTTTATATTTGACTTTAATGACACCAATGATCATAAAAAACTAAGAATTTATTCAAACTTATTACTCAATCCAAAGTCAATTTTAGATACTTACTAAGGAAACAAATTCAACAAAAAAAATCCCAAATATCACCAAAATTACCATTTTTAAACAAATAATAATATTCCTTCGTAAATATTATGTCAAAAGCTTGAGTATGATATTGAATGTGCTTCTTACACTAAATATTTGAAGAAGAAAAAATTAACATATGTTATAAATAGGATTCTCTCCATTCTAACAAATGGAAAATGTTTTTTCGTACCTGCTCATTGGATTGTAATGGAGGTGAAGCTTTAATTTCGAAGAATATGGAAAGAAGGATCTTATTTTGCCACTTCACAAGATATTAATTTTCTTTTAGAGAAATTGCACTAGTTTTGTACCATCTTTAAATTTTCTATGGTTCTTCACCTATAATAGTTATAGTTATCCATTTAGTAGGTAAACACACCCTTGTAACTTTTAGTCAAACCACCTAATATTTTGGTTGAATGTAATGATCCCAAGATTTAGATTTAAAACCAACATTACCATCCAATTTAGCCTAAAGAAACTATCCAATAATTTTATTGAAATCCCCATAACCTTTTCTAGAAGGAACCTAATATGTTGAGTACTATACATGAGTGTTAATAAATATTTTATTAGAAACTTAAATTTTTCTTTCCAAATAAAGAAATTTACAACCCTAATTGAAAATTTTGTCCTTGAGTCAATTTAGGAATCAATTCCACATGTTAGAGAGTGAAACACCTAGGCCAATAGGTATCCAAAGATATTTAATTATCTCTTCATATTCAAAATATTTTCATTCTCAATCTATCCACTAAGTAAGTACAAATATAATAATAAAAATAATATTCTGATGTACTAATTTAGGTTTTGAGATAGAATAATACATCTATAAATTTTCGTGATATTGGTAATTTTGAGAATATTATATAAAAGCAAAAATTTTTCATTAGCATATTGTGAGTTAATAAAAATAACATTATAAGAGATGGAGATTCCTAATATAAGGTTCATCCAATTAGCCTTTTATAGTAGATAACCCAAGGCATATTAAAAAAAAAATAGTAATGGTGCTATGGAGATACCTCTTTGATAATTCATTGTAGTGGGAATGGATCTATCATCACATTATTAATAAATATATAAGCATTAATATGATCATGAAATAATGTTTGGACATGTTCTCAATTTTTTGGTCTAAAATACTACCATTGTAGCATATTGATAATAAGTCTCCTTTGTATTCTTTAATATAAATTATCAAAGTCAAGATTTACTAAGGTTTTATTTTGACACATTTGTTGGGCACAATTGAAAGTTTTCCATGCCAAAAATAGGTTAGCAAGTATATATATACTAGTAAGAAATCTAGATTGTTAAGCTCTTACAATACCTTACATTATGGGTTTGAACCTAGTAGCCAAGATTTTACAATAATTTTATAGAAAGCATTAATTAATGATATCGAGCACCAACTAGAAATTATGTGTTTATTTCAATATCTAGGTATAAGCTTAATTACACCTCTCTTTATGTTTGGGTGTAGTGATCCTTTCTCAAATTCTTCCAAGTATAGAAGATAAAAATCAAATTTGATATATTACAACATAGCTTGGTAAAAATTGTTACGATTTGGTGTTGCACACCATTGCATAAATTGATATATTATAATTTTGTGATTAAATAATTATTTAATGATGGTACACCTATGAGGTGCATTTAGCAACATTAGATAATTATTTGAGACCACTTATAAAGTTGTATTGTAACATTGGTTTTCTTAGAAGAATGGAGAAGATGCCCTCCAGATTTGTTGTCATTGATGCCAACATTGGTTGGTAATTGACTAAGTAATTTGTGCATCTATCTTGGTCCGAAAATCTTTGTAGCAATGGGAAATTCTTTGAGTTTTTTATATGTTACTCAAGAATGTCAGTTATAGGTATAAACGAGTTTTCAATGAGTTTACTTAACCCGGTTTAGTCATCTAAGTGACAAAAATATGGTACTCTTTTGGTCAACAAGGCTTATCTTTTATGTGTTTCTCTTTAGGTCTAGGGTGACCTAATTCTTGGATAACATGTTTTACTCTATGTTTAAAAAGGAATTTTGTATTAAGCCAACTAGTCCTTTTTGAATCTTGGATGTCCCCTCATTTAGGCCAACCTAATTGATAAAGGAAGTTATGACTTTGTATATATAATGATCATATGGTGAAGAGAAGTGAGATGGGTGATATATGAATATGCAGTGAGTATATTGGTGCAAAGTTCTGATAGTGTTGATACACTAACAACCAAAGCAGAAGTTTGACATTTGTTTCAAAGCATAGCAAAAACTATTTTCAGCACTTTATAGGTGCACTTCTTCAGTTCATTTTTGGAAGTGAGCCACATATTTTGTATCTTGGCAATAAGCTACACTTTGTATTTAGGTTGTGAGCTTTCTTAAGGATAGTGAGTCTTGGCAGTGAGTCGTGTAATATCTTATAACCGGTTATAATAAATTGTGAGTTAGTTGTCATTGTGTTTTTTTCAATTCTTAGTTTTCCACATAAAAGTCTTGGTGTCAAAATGTTATGGTCTCTTTTATGTTTTTGTTTGTTGTTGTTATTAGATGTGGATTGGTTATTGGATGGTTAATAATTAACTTGGCCAGTGGAATACTAATTCATCCCCTCTCTCAGTATTTGGTATATTCAACAATTGATATTAGAGCTTGGTTCCTTAGAAGAATCCCAACAGCTTGAGGAAGGTCTTAGAAATTGAACACATGGCTGCCAATTATTGTTTTGTTCCTCTAGAAGAAAATTTTGAATCTAAAGAGATCAATGCTACCCTTGAAGAATTAAATAAAAGTGAGGATGATAAGGAAAATCTGAAAGGAAATTTGAAGGAAACAAATGATTGCATCTGGAAATTGAGAGAACAAATTAAAAAATTCAAGGATAGACATAGAGAAGTCAATGATCAATTTAAGAAGGCTAATGAGGTCATTACCGAACTAAAAATGGAAATAGAAGAAAAGAAGCGAATTAAGTTGAATACCAAAAATCTTAAATCCAAAATAAAATTAATGATTGTACAAATCTTGTTTAGCAAGAAGTGGTAACCTTAAGAGTTGATCTAGAAAAACTGAAAGAACATGAAGAAAGGTTCAAGGCAAGCTCTACAATGCTTGATGAATTGATTTATCTCAAAAACCTGGTAAGAAAAAAAGTGGTCTAGGACTTGAAGAAGGACAATGCTCAAAGAGTAGATGGACTCTCAACAAAATGGACAATCAAAGGAAACCTCAAAGCAAAGCTTATCAAAACAAGAATAGAAGGATCAATACCGAAAGAATCCCTATTTGATAGCCTAATGTGCAATGATACCCATCTTTTAATGGTTTTTGTTTCTCATGCAATAAATTTGGTCATAGAGCAACAAAATGTAAAGTAAGATGAACCAAAATAGAATAAGTTAGAATGTTGGATTCCTTGTTGGTCAATGCTATTTTTGCAACAAGTTTGGACATAGAGCTACTAAATGCAGAAGTCAGATAATAATGTAGAGGTTTAATACTAGTAGAAGAATTTAGTTTTTTCAAGGCTACTATTACACATGCAATATCTTTGGACACAAGGCTAATTAGTGTAGGTCAAGGATGAGTGCAAAATCTTTGGATCAAGGATATGTTGTATGCCACCCTTGCAACAAACCAGGACATATCTCAAAATTTTGTAGGAGAAAAGTTGGGAAGAAACAAAATATAGAAAAAAAGAACAAGCCAATGAACAAGGTAAGTCCTGAAGAAGTAAGGAAAGAGATGGAAAAAAATTGGAGAAAGAAGGAAGAACTTGAGAACAAGGATGAATTGAATAATCCTATATCGGCATTTGGTGCAGATACCTCTTCTAGGAACTAAATCCAGTAATGGTTTCAAGGGGAACTGTCACAGAAAAAACTAACAAACCCTCAATATATGAGGTGTCATACGATGACACAATGATATGCGATGTGAATTTTATTTTGAAGGTAATGGAGAAAATTCCAACATAAAATAAGTAAAGCAGAAGAATCATGGAACTTTGTTTTGGTTTACAGTGCATTTCACAATTTATGGCTAACAACTTTGAATTTGAAAAGCAATAAATGGAAATTAGGGCAAGAACAGTAAAGAATAAATCAAGAGAATAAAGAGAGCAACTAAGTTGAGGAAAAGAACATTTGCATAAATTGGGAAGAGTAGTGCAAGTTGAAGCAAGAAAGAAAGTGATTCAAAGTATCATACATTGAAACCCTAGTTCTTGACAAGCAAGGTATTCTCTGTTATCCAAATTCCATGATTTTCAATATTGAAGGAATTCTTTGTTAAGTTTATTCAAGATTGTTTGGGAAATATTGCCACCCATACTATTGTGGAAATTCTGAGAGGTCCCAACCAAATTTCAGAAGATGTCTGTGGAAATTTTATGAAAATGATCCAATGGGTGCATTCTCATACATTTCGAGTCATGTGCTACCCACCAAAGATCCAAGAACATACATTCATGGAAAACTTTAAGAATTTGATCACCAAGAGCTGAAGGATTTATGGGATAATGAGTTAACTGATAACCTACCGCTCAAGGAAAAATATGAAAACATAGGTGAAATGAAGATGATTGTTTTGAACTGGTTCTCAAACTTTTCAAGCGAGAGTGACGAAAAATTTGTCAGGATAGCTCTCACTAGGATTACGATAATCTTATATGGCTAAATGAACCAGGGTTTATCAACAAATAGGCAATTTGAGTTGTTGCTGGTCTTTGTGACACTGGTGTCATTCTAGTTCTAAAAGCAGTGAAAAATAATGAGATTACAAGGTTAACTAGTGCTAAGTTTGATGGGAGAGCCCTAACCACAAAGTCTATTGTAAACTCTGCAGTCAAGTACATATGCTGCCATTATGATTGGGAAAAAAGTTTATTTCATTGTAAATAGAGAAAATCTAGTATCAGCCATTGCAACTATTCACACAACTTATGAAATGGTGGTGAATGGAAAGAATTTTGATCTCCATGAGTTGCTGAGATTGCAAATTTTGGAAAACCTAAGTATGACAAAGGAAAATAGGCATGTCTTTAAATTTGGAACTCTTGTTGTTTGTTTGTTATTCTATTTTTTAAAGGAGATGCCTAGGAGAAAGAACATAATATGGGATAACTCCAAACCAGTCACTAATAAAATTTGTGATTATTTACACAATTTAGAGGATTTCAAGGCTCAGAACAATTCTCTAACTACTTTCTTTGTATTCTTTCATAACGAAATGAATGAAAGAGACAAAATTCCAAGAAGTTTGGTGAAGAAGTATGAGGAGATAAAATTTCTTATGTCTACAGATGAATGCATCATTGAGGTTGTAGAACCCAAAATTCATTGGATTGAACCTTTGGGATATGATATTGAAGAGACAATGGCTAAACAATATATTGAGATTCTGTTAGCAAGCCCTAAACACCCCTCTCTACCTAGGCTCGATACATATGAGGATAAATCTACCAAAATTCATTTGGAGGCTACTACACCTAAAAGAAGAAATAAATTTTATGATTTCTTCCAAGATGTAGCATACACTAAGGATGAAATAAAACTTGAAGGAGGTCCAAGTTGATGAAAGGAAAGCTAAGTCTACAAATCTACCCACCAGACCCAGAAAATTAGGAAGGCTATCTTTTGGTGCTACACTCCAAATACCTATTTCAAGCTCTACTACACCTAGTATAGCTAATGTTGTGAAAGGGAATAGAAAAGAACAAAGTTTCCTTATATCTATTAATGTTACTGCCCTTGTTGTTCCTAGTATTGGGGCATCTAAATGGAAGGATACACCTACTGCTACACCATCTGCTACTTCAAGAGGAAGAAGAAGAGTGAAATAAAAGGCTCACAAGAAAAGGAATTTGTGTTATGTTGTTTTGAAAGAAATTGCACTTTTATTCTAGAAGAAGAGAAATAGTTGAAAATAAACAGAAGAAGTAGTAGCCCCGATGGAGTCAAAACTAGTATTGTTGTCTTTATAGATCAAGAGTCGAAAGAAGAGGAGGAATCTTACCAAATTCATGTACATGCAAAGAAGAATGAAGAAGGATCATTTGTCCCTATGGAGAACATGTCTGGTTCTCCTCCGATAAGAAATCATCCTCCCTTGGTTCTCAGAACCTTAGTGAACCACTTGATTGATAATGATCTTATGTCAACTGCAGAGTTATGTGATGAAGTAAATGATGAAGGAAAAGAAACCATCATAAATTCTTTTGATTAGTACATAGTTATCTACAACATAAATATGGATACCATACAGTCAAAGGTTAATAAATATGTGTGGAAATAATTAGTACTTAGAAGGCAAGAAGCTTTAAATGTTGAAGATAAAATGAGAAGAGAAGCTGCAAAATTTGTTAGTTCAACTTAGTCTCAAATAGAAGCTACAAATCTATTGAAAAATTGTTCTACACTATTAAGATTCAAGCAAAGAGTCAATATGTTAATTACTAAGGAAGAAGAATATATTGAAAAATTAAGGCAAGAAACTCATGATTTGATTGGGAAATTTGTAAGGACCCTTGGGACAAGAACCAGTTCTTCATCTCACACTGCTCAGACTCAAGAGCATGTGACTCTCACTAAAGTAATGGATATTCCAATCATGGAGACTATTGATGAGACACTTGGTGCTTCAAAGAGTCCTTCCCCTTAAATGGACATAGAATAAACTACTAGTATGAGATTTGATGATCATCCTAAGGATCAATCGAGTGAAAAGAAAGAAGAACATCAAAAATCCTTTGGGAATAGAGAAGAGGAAAACAAAGATGAAAATGAAGGAAGTAAATACAAAGAAAATGATAAGGACAAGGATGATGAGGATAAAAGAAAGGAAGAAAACAAAAAGTCATTTGCTAACGAAAATGAAAAAGAAGAAGAAAAAGAAGAGGAAGAAGGAAAGAAGAAAGAGGAAAATAAGGAAGTTATTCTAGCTGAAGGTGAAATTCCCAAAGGCCTTGAACCATCAAAACAATCTAGAGAGTCATCTGGAAGTACTATTAAAGGGATTCTTTCAAGACAAGTTGTAATCCAAGCTGTGCTTCCACCCCAGCTATTCAAGCTACCATCTCACCCAAGTTATGTGGATTTGTTAAAGATTACACTAAGTGATAGAATGAAGTTAAGTAACACTTTCATCTGCTCTATCACACAGGAGGCTTCAGAGTCATATGTATCAAAAATGCAATGAGTTGATAAATGAAGTTATCAAAAGCCTACAAGAGTCGTCCCCCTGTGTTACTTTAGACAACTCTTTAGCTATGATTAAAAATTTGAGGCTTATTATTGATGTTGTTAAAGAGTACACAACCAATCTTAAGACATACCACAAAAGAAGCAGAGTTGAATTTTCTAGAGAAAAGGTTGTTGTTTCTACAAGATAAGTGTACTATTGCTTGTAACAAAGCTTTGGATATCTTGAAAGAGGTAAGAGAATGTGATGAAGAGGCCTAGCTACTATTTTTTTACTACATGAAATGTATAGAAGCCACTCGGAGTATCAGGGATCTAATGGACTCAATTGAGTCTCAACTTGCTAATATCTCCAAAGATTATAAAGTTTCCAATGATAGAGACTATGTTAGGTGGGTTTCCATTACAGATCTCTTCAAAATAAGTTTTTCATCTTGCAAGGCAGAAGGAAGAGGCTATGAGAAAGTATGCCCAACTTGGAAATCTAGTCATTTCCAAACATGTTACCATAACAAATGCAATAATGAAGGTAGAAAAACTTTAGAAAATGAACATTTCCCCATCCACTTTGGAAGGAGAATGCTCAGTGAAAATAGAATCTTTGCGTAAAACACTTTCTAGGGAAAAAATTGTCTAGAATGATGGAAAGCCTACTTGGGAAGTGATTCTCAAAGAGCTACAATGTGCCACCAATTCCTGAATTTGAAATGTTTCCATGTCCTTTTTCCTTGATGTCAAATGGGGAGAGGAGAAGAGGAGATAAAATATGTTTGTTTCTATACATATGTTAGTGGAAGTTGCGCAGTATTCTTTTCTATTTTTGAAGAATTTTTTTTGGGCACATACTACCATTAAAGACAAATGGGGAGATTGTTAGAAGAATGAAGAAGATTCCCTCTAGATCTATTGTCATTGATGCCAACATTGGTTGGTAATTGACTAAGTAATATGTGCATCTATCTTTGTCCATAAATCTTCATAGTAATGGGAAATTCTATGAGTTTTTGATATGTTACTTGGGAATGTTAGTTACAGGTATAAACGAGTTTTCAATGATTTTTCTTAATTTGGTTTAGTCATCTAGAAGTGACAAAAGATTGGTACTATTTTGGCTGACAAGGTTTGTCTTTTGTGTGTTTTTCTTTAGGTCTGGGTTGACCTAATACTTGTATAACATGTTTTACTCTGTGTGTCAAAAGGAATTTTGTTTTAAGCCAACATGTCATTTTTGAATCTTGGGTGTTCCCTCATTTAGGCCAACCTAATTGATAAAGGAAGTTATGACTATGTATATATAATGATCATGTGGTGAAGAGAAGTGAGATCAGTGATATATGAATATGTGGCAAGTATATTGGTGTGAAGTTCTGATAGTGTTGATACACCAATAGCCAAAGTAGAAGTTTGAAATTTGTTTCAAAGCTTAATCATAACTATTTTCAGCACTTTGTAGGTGCACTTTTTTAGTTCATTTTTGGCAATGAGCCACATCTTTTGTATCCTAGCAATAAGCTACACTTTGTATTCAGGATTTGAGCCTTCTTAGGATAGTGAGTCATGGCAGTGAGCCCTATAATATCTTATAACCAGTTAGAATATATTGTGAGTTAATCCTCATCGTGATTTTTCCCATTCTAGGTTTTCCATGTAAAAATCCTAGTGTCAAAATGTTATGATCTCTTTTATGTTTTGGTTTACTATTGCTATTAGATGTGGATTGGTAATTGGATGTTTAATAATTAACTTGGCCAATGAAATACTGATTCACCCCCTCTCTCAATATTTAGTATATCAATAAGTTTTTTTTTTTGAGACATAGGTGTGACCAATGCCATAGTGAAGGTTAACTATACCTGATCCATACAAATTCGAGGCATACTTAACCCACTAATCATCAATCCCAATAAGATCATTCACTATAAACAAAGAAAAATATGCCATTAAAACTAACATTCTAAATCATGAAAGCTTGACAAACCTCTAATCTAATACATTGAAACTTATCCTATTGGGAGGTGGTGTCACATTGATGTGGAATGGTGACCCTTTCCCAATCCCTTGGATAATGAGCTTGTTTCAATCGATTCTATTGAAAATAATCGATGAAACCAATGAGAGATATGTGATAAAGCATGATTTAAATGCTAAATTAATATGATATATGCTAAGATGATCGATATGGGTGTATGCTAATCTACTCTAAATGTATGCAAGCTTCAAAAGATTAAAATCCTAATTAACAAATAAGATAAATGTATGCATCTATGTTATCATGGAAGCAATTAATTGGAGCTAATCTAATATGGTTCAATTAAAATAAGCTAAAATTATGCTAAATGTGAGTGCAAGTAAGAGTGATTTTAACAACATAAGTTTGATGTTAAAAGATAGATCCATTTGTCTCCAAATAGTGACCTATTTAAAGGAAAGCAAATGAAAAATGAAGGGATAAGATATAAAAATCTAATCAATGGTCAAAAAGGAAAGAATATGGAGGCATGGATCATGGATTCTCATCAATGGTTGAAAATGAAAGTTGATATTTAATCAAGGGCTTACATTCATCCAAATAAACACACTGTTAACTTGTACAAGAGGTCACAATTTAACTTTCACAGGAAGTTCTGACTTAACTTATACATGAAGTTTTGAGTTAAATTGCACATGAATTTTTGTAAGGATATTTTCTTTTTCAAATGAGTGAGGAGAAAGAAAATTCTTTAGAATATTCTAATGGGTGAGTAAATAGATATTTTGTAAATTAAAACAAAGTTAAAAATTGTGGAAAAAGGGGAGGAATATTCCATGGGAATATTCCCCTTTTGGAGGAATGTGCAAAGGAGGAATATTCCCTTAGAATATTCCCTTGGAAGTGGAAGAATTAGTAATTTAATAATTAAAACAAAGTTTCAATTATGCAAATTAGGGGAATTAAATATGATATTCATTTTAAATAATTGATTTAATGGAGATCAAATGAAAAATCAATGGATGAGATTGATTTGATCTATCAATGGTCACAAATGAAAGGAGGATGAAACATGGATCAAGGATTCTCATCAATGGATGAGAATCAAAGATCGCATGGATCAAGAAAAGATCAAGGGCTCACACTCATGCAAACAAACACACTTTGCAACAACTTAAAAAAGTTGTTTCAAAGTTAGTTTGGAGTAATCATTACCTTTTTTTTAGGAAAATAGGAGAATATTACTTTGGAATATTCCTTATGCAAGTGGATGAGAGGGAAATTAGCAATTTAGTTATTTAAAACTAAATTTGAATGTGCAAGATGAGGAATGTGAGGATATTCATTAAATTATTGATTTATTTAATGAAAAGGATATGCAAATATGATATTTAATTAATTAATTTAGGTTATTTAATTAAATAAGAGGACTTAGGGTTAAACTTAAATAATTTTCATTATTTAATTAAATTGGATGAAATTTCAGTGTGAGAGGGGGTGAATTAACCCAATTAGTTCAATTAGATTAATAGGTGAAAATGAGGCATTTAATTAAATAATTAGGCTTATTTAATTAAACAAGTGAAAAGAAGATGTATTTGAGGAGGAAATGATGTTAGTTAGCCAATGTGATCCATTGAGACATTTTTCAGATGTTCACATTTTCCCCCTCTTTGAAGCAATGTACTCATTACATTGGTTCAAAGACTGATGCTTTTTTGGATTAAATTGCTGCTTATATCAATTTTTTTAATTTTTTTTATGTTAATTTTTGGATGCCCCACTATTGCCACAGTGGAAGGAATAAGTTATTTCCCTGCTCCCTCAAGAAATTGAGTAGAAAATTTGAATTTTGTGTTGATTTTTTGACAAAGGTAAAATATAGGCTCAAGATCATTTCAGCTTCGAAAGGACCAAAAAGTGTAGATGTTTGATGTAGATAGATTTGATGATGTATAGATAATCATCCGGCATGGGTAGCCTCATGTAAATTTTGATATATCACACAAATTCGATACTTGGATAGAAATGTTAATAAAGATAGAAGAATAAGATGAATCGATTGACCATTGATTTTGAGATTGATTTAGAAGTCCAACAAGTCCATGATCGATCGAGACTTTATTAGATTATGGTGACGAGACATGCATGATGATGATTTTATCATATCTTGGGATTGGGATTTTTGTCATTCCTTATTTTTGATATAACACATAGACATGATGCATCAAGGTATTGATAATTAGGATGGTGTTGTATCTAGTGTAATGGACTTTGACTCTGCAAACATATAGGATAGTTTTTGTTCACATCTTGACATATAGAAACCTCATCGAAATGTAGTTTAGAATTTTAGAATATCTTGGACCAAAGTATATGCAATATTCAACAATCTTCTCTAAACGACCTCCCTACACACAATTAAGAAAGTATGCACCAATATTATTTTACAAGAATATCCACAAGCACAACAAACAAAAAATAATGATCAATTCCCCATTCTTTTCTCTCTAAATCATTGAGACATCATCGATAGGTCCTCAGCATGGGTCATTAAGATAGAATATAAGAACAGATCAAAGACAAATAGTCAATGTTATCTATATCTCGTTCGAGTTTAATTTAGCTAAGGTGATTTTCGATGTCGATGTCCATCACAGGGAGGATGCATCCTAGGACATGTTCATCATGTGGTTTGATTAGGATAAGGTGTTTTGATAAGTCATTGATACAAACTTCACTAACTCATTTATGTATGATCTAGACTATAGATTTTAACACTTGGGTTCTCACTTTATGACTTGCGAGTTGATGTGAGCATACTTGAAACTTCCCAAATAGGGTTTCAATACAAATTATTCAAATATGCACTCTTGCTCATTCTTGGCAATGTGTTTCTAAGCCTAAAACATGGGGGAAACAATATAATTTCACTCAATCATTGAATTAAACATGAAATGAGGGCCATCTGGTGTATATAGGCTTGTTTCAATATACTTCAAGGTTTTCCAAACACACGTAGTTCAGATCAAGTGCTTCACTGCATGAATCATGCAAACTAGGTCTTGCTTCCACTAGGTGTATTAAGGAAATGACTTCAAACAAGGAAAGTAAACTTGTCACATGCATTATCAAACCTTTGAAGGCCTCCAAAAAAATCCCAACATGGTTCTACACCCTTCCATCAATGAGTAATGTATATATTGTTCAAAGCAACAATGAACCTAGGGTCTTTTGGATTGTTTACACAGATGTGGGCATATTATAGTTAATATATCCATAAAAAATGAAAACTACATTTTTTTATTTAAATGGTTTTTATAAAATATCAAAATAAAAAATTTCACCAATTTTTAGCAAATTCAGATGGTTAAAATAGAAGATATGAATTTTTAATTTTTGCTGGAAACCCTAGGTAGGGTTCAGATATGCACTCACCAAAAACACAATATCTTGCACAAAAATCAATGAAAATCTATGAAACCAATTGAATTTGAAATCTAATACCATCCTTCAACTTATCCAAGTGTTTTCAAGACTATACCTATCTTTACCAATCCATACCACGTGAATTATATTCTCTATTCAAAGAAAAATGCAATATAAAACATGGAAAAATGATGTTTTTTCTCATTCCAACTCCATCCAACCTCCTCCAACCCTTAGGGTCAATGATACAAGGCATATTTAACATGTTACAATTATTTCCAAATATTTTCAACCACCTTTTGATTAGTTTGTTAACAAAAACACCAGTTTGACACGTTTTGACAATGTTGCTTGACAACATTTTAGCAACTTTTATAACTTTTAACCAAAAGACCCTAAACACACAAAATGGATCGAAATGGTCACAAATAGTCATGTATGACCTTATTTGACTCCAAAAACACACTATAAACCTAAAACCAAGCCATAACAACCATTCCTGCTATGAGGCTCCTGATGCCCCTACATCAATTCTTCTTTCCATGGTTGAACCTAAAGGATCGTTCAACCTCGTGATTAAATCCTTAATATGTTTTTTATTATTTTCAATTACTCCCAATAAATTTTTCTAAGTGCTAGGAGGATGTTGAGGGATTGGTGGAGGAGATTTTTGCTGTGGTTGTTGAATATTTTGTTCATGTTGTTGTTGCTTTGGTTGTTGAGGATTTTTCAAGAGGGTTTTCAAGATCATAATCATTTCCTACAATTTAAAAAAATGAATATAAAAAACAACCTAAACTAATAAATTCACAAAAAAATCACAAAAAATAAACAATCCTTACTTATTCCACCTCCTCATTGATGTGGTGGCATCCTAACGAAGAACTTACAACAAATCGATGATGAAAATGCAAAAAAATCTCCTTCCAAAATGTGAGTGCACAAGAAGAAGGGTTCTTGGGCACGGGAAACTAAAACAATAGTGACAGTAAAAATGAATTTGATTTTCTTTTTTTTTAAAAAACCTATAACACACTCACATTATAATGTGAGTGCATTATAACACACTCAAGTTATAACGCAAGTGGGTAATAGGCTCAATGTTGCTAAGCCTTAGGCTCGATCACACCAAGCCATAATGTGCTCGTGTTATTTTTATATTTTGGCCACAATTTGGACCCCCATTTTTTTGCACCCACCCACTAATTCTTTAAGAAAGGTAAAAGAAATCCCTCTAAAGGAGAAAAATGAAGGTATGGTTATCTCTGCCTTACATGCTAAACAAGAAAATAATTTCTAGGTAGTTGATAGTGGTTGTTCACATCACATGATTGGTGATAAGAGTAAGTTTGTTAAGCTTGAAAAATACAATGGAGGCTTGGTTATGCTTGGAGATGATACTAGTTCTAAAATATTTGGGAAAGGTTTAGTAAGTTTTGATGGCAAGTATCATACTAATGATGTCTACTATGTTAAGGGTTTAAGGCATAATTTGTTAAGTGTTGGTCAAATGTGTAGAAAAGGATATGATCTTGTGTTTAAAGATGAGAGATGTGAGATCCAGAAAGGATCTAGAATATTGATCACTATAGGAAAAAAAAATGAACAAAATATCTATCAACTTGTAGACAACGATTTTGGATTAGCCACATTGCTTTGTCTCCTTCTAGGGTTTTTCACCTAAAAGGAGAAAGGGAAATGGGGTCCAAAATACAAATATCTACACTCAAATTTAATGTATATGAGATTTAATATTCCTAATTATGATGTAATAATGCATTGATCTTAAAATAAATTGATAAAATGATGCAAAACCTAAGAAATGCAACTTATTTGAAAACACAGTGTGATATGAAAAAATGCCTGGAAACACAAGTAAATGATGAAATAATTGAACATAATTGGAGAGGTGCACTTGGAATTTGAAAATTGATGTAGAGAGATTATGTAGTCCTAAAAATTTGACTAAAAATATTGACTAGGACACCTACGCTAGGTTGGGCAACTTAGTCCCAATTTTGGGAAAACTTGCCAGGACAAGAATTTGCCAAATGGGTATCCAAAAATGTAAAAACCACATTTTAGGCATGGTAGAGGAACTAATATTCCAGTAGTGTTGACTGAGTCCACCTCTAGATTTTGGAAATTTTAGGACAAGATCTTGTTAGCTCAAGTCAGCACTTGCTTTTTTGACAGGTGTTCACACTTGATTCTGCAGAAAATAGGGTAAAAAGTGTCTCCAAGCTTGAATTAGGGTTATGTTTTTGAAAGAGGAAAAAATGGATTTTACAGGGACCTGAAACCACAAAGTTTACAAACTAAAGATAACATCGTTAAAGATACCAAAAGAAGAAAGGATGTAAAAACAACAAAAAGAGTCCATAGCCACCAAAAAGGCCAGTGAAGGCCATAGAACCAAAAAACTAGACAAAATGCTAGCAACAATTAAATTTGGGTCTTTAATAAATCCACAGTCTCAGCTTCCAGCTCGTTCATATCTTGAACCCCCCTTTTTAAGATCTGAACCATCTGGGTAGTAGGGGGCACTTTCCTTTTAAGGTTGGCATGGGCCCTTTTCAAAATACCTTGGTCCTCATTCTTGCTTTCCTTGTTCTCTTCCAGATCAACAACCAGTGAAACCTATTGCATTTTTCCTAGCTTTTCAGACATAGCATTGATGATGATAGCATTGTGCCTATCCATTTTATGGTTTTGTTCCACAAAAATTTTCATGTTGTTTTTAATTTTAACCATTTCAACTTCCAAAGACTTGTACTTATCCTCAATGTCACCTTCACCCATTCTAGCACTGTTCTTTTTCCATTTTCCTTCTTCGTTTCTGAGAGCGGCCAACTTCAATTCCAGCTCCTTCGTCTTACTAGATAGAGCCCTATTTCTTTCATTAAGATCATTAATTTCTTGATAGGCCCATTTCAAAACCCTAAAAATGTCACTAATGCCATTTCTTGTAGAGGAAAGAATGTCACCATACTGAACCTGGTCTAATATGAGGTTAACATCATTTGGGTTAGGGGAGTTCATAAATCTAGTATGAACAACTCTGAAAGAGGCAGGCAGGGAGGGCATAGAATTTCTGCTAGCTTCAGGGTTCTCAACTTTGTCTTCCAAGGAGTCTGCAGAGTAGGAAACCAACTTATTGGTAGGGGAGCCCTTGAGAATAGGATTCTTTAAGGGGATAGGGTAGTTGGGGTGGGTCTTAGGGTTAGCTTTAACAAGTTGGGGTTTTTTAGGCTAGGTTTTCTTACCATAAATCTCAGAGGATGGGTGGGCTTCAACAATTCTCTCCTGGTAAGGCTGATTCTCCGAACCCCCACTATCTGTATCATAGTCCTTAGACGTCGTGGAGGCAACAGGTTTGGATAAAGCCATCATACTTTGATAGTGTTCATATATTAACCTAATAATACCAAGATGAAGAATAGGGTATCTCCTGGGATTTTTCTTATGGTCCTCAAGGCTATTACTCAATGAACATAACAGGTAGTGAGGTAGAGAAATTTGTACCTTATGGAGGAAGTGGTTAAGAATGGAAAAATGATGACCATACACTAGTAAATCTCCCGTCCAGGGTGATATACTCCATTATAACATGAAGCACCTTTCTCCACAGTGCCGTGATGGTGCCAATTTTGAAATAGTTGTTGGAGATTTTAACTAGTTTTAATTTCTCCTTATCCTTCTTAGGAAATATGATGACCACCTCATCAAAAAACCTTCTGTCGCAATAAAACTTCACACCCTTAGTGGACATTCCAGTAACCTCCCCTATAATTTTCTCATCTAGCTTCAACTTTCTCCCAAAAAGAATTATTTCGCCATTGTTCCAGTTCTTCTCAGAGTAGTCTGTGGCCATAGTATCAAACCCATAAACTTTTTCCAAAAATGGAACCATCCCACCTCTTACAATCTGCTTCCAAACCTTATAATTCCTCGTGTGCACCTTATAGATTTTTGGATCAACTCTTTTCCTATCCCCCCCTTTTTTTTTTGCACCTTTCTACAGACTCTACTAGCACCGAGCACCTATTGTAGAATTGCACAGCTATTCCAATGCACCCACAAAGTGTGCCACTTTTTCTTCCCAACTAAGTAATATGATGCGGCCCCATTAAATCTCTTGATTTTGATGTACTTGGCCCATTTCCCTTTAATCATTAAATTTATTTTCTTCTTTTCCATGCGTAACATCATTATATAGTAAGGCCCTTACTTTAGTTCTCAAGTCCCTACAATTCTGCCACATGATCAATCCTTTCTTCCTAAACCCTTCATTCACAAAGTAATCCACCACGCTATTAGCTTCCCTATAGACATGTGATACTTTTACTTTTTCAAACTTGTCTAGAATAGACTTTTGTTCATCAATCCAATTATTTATCGACCAAGAGGGTGGGGTCTTTCCTAAGAAACAATCAATGATATTCTTGGAATCCCCTTCTCACCATAAATTTTTTATATTCAAATTATGAGCTAACTTTTAAATTTGAAAAGCTCCTATAGCCTCTGCCACATGGTTGGTTTGATGACCTAGGGATTGAATTAGGGTTATGTTGACTTGAGTGACATTGAAGACTTCTTCGTCACTTTTCAACATCTATTTCATTGGAAAATTTCCATACAAAGTCTGTAGAAACACATGCAAAGAGGGAAAAATGGTTAAGGGATAGAATATACGAGTTTGCCTTGGTCAAACCCCACTTTGGTAATCAAACCCTATGAAATGAAATGAAATGGAAAGATAATGATAAATAGATAAAATGCAATGTCATAAACTTACCAAACCCTTGATGTAGAAATTTGAAGATATGTAGTGAAGTGCTCCAATGGATGACTTGATTGTGCTTAGATTGCTTGAATGCTTAATAATGATTAAGTTAATTGTATGAGTGAATGCTTGAATGAATAGGTGAATTAGGAGATGAATAATGAGCGAAAAACCCTTATTTATACATGATTTTACTAAAATTTCCTAAAAATAACACATCACAGGCCAACATCAAGGGTTAGACGATAAAATCCTGCTAGAAATTTGAAATTATTTTGAGTTTTTGTGCCAAAAATGACTAAGTCACCCCTATTGCCCACTTAGTACCACTTAAGCAAATTAAGTGGGTATTAGGAATTATAGGGCATTAAATGTTGTCCAATAGGAATATCATTAAATACACACTTAAAAACGGTCAGAAAGTGTATTAAGGGGTCTTTTAAACATGAGAAAGGGTTGAATTATTGATGAAAAGTCTAGAAAAGTGTGAAAGTGGGTTACAACACTTTACAAGACTTTGAAATAAGACTTGGTAAGTGATAAAATAGAGTTATTTAAGTGAATTATGATAAAAGAGTCATAGAAAAGTGTGAAAGTGGGTTACAACACTTCACAACATCTTTACAAGACATCTTAGAAGTCTTAATGATTCACAAGGATCCAAGACCTACTGTGAATGTGTTGGCCACATTACAACATTAAATCAAGGCAAAATCAGGCCAAAGTCCACTAGGAGGGCCTAAACATGAAAAAGTAGAAGGGTTAATTTTTACGTGTCCACACAACTTAAAGGTGGTGATGGACAATGTTTTATGACTCAAATTAATGATAGCTAGTTATAACATACGAGAATGTCTCACATGAATTTTGATAACTTGGCAAGGATCAGTGTTGTTCAGGTCCTGAAAGATTTACCAAGAATTACAAAGCCTGTTAGTGCTATTTACAGGAATTGTCAGTTGGGAAAGCGAGTGAGAAATCATTATAGATTGAAGGAACAGTCCACTACCAAACTAATGGATTTGGTTCATGTAGATCTTTGTGGTCCTATGAGAGTAAGAATTCTACTTGTTGAAAAGTACTTTATGCTTTTAATTGATGATTATTATAGATATGCATGGGTTACATTTCTTAGAGAGAAATTAGATGCATTAGATAGATTCAAAGCATTCAAAGCTATGGTTGAAAATGAGGTGAATTTGAAGATAAAATGCTTAAGATCTGACAAAGGTGGAGAATTCACCTCCCATGAGTTTAAAATGTTTTGTGAAGTGCATGGAATAAAGAGACAGTTATCTTTCCCAAGAACTCCCCAGCAAAATGGAGTTGTTGAAAGGAAAAATAGAATAGTTCAAGAGGCTGCTACATCAATGATCACCGAGGTTGGTTTAATGGAAGCAAATGCTATATCAGAAGAGATGAGAAAACTTTAGGTAAGTTAGATGCAAGAAGTGATGAAGACATTTGTCTTGGATATTCTACTAATAGCAAGGCATATATATGTTTCAATAAAAGTCTGAGAAAGATTTTAGAAATCTCAAATGTGAAGGTTGATGAGACAATGAAGAATCTTATTGGCATTCATGGATATGTATCTAATGAGCATGATTGTGCAATAATAAAAGAATTTGTGGAAAAATAGGAAAAAGATGAGCAAGGGAAGCAAGATGAAAAGAATGAAACAAAATATGTTCCAGCAATGTCCCCTAAGACACATGCATACATGAATTTATTGATGCCTTCTGTCATCCTTAAAAGGAAAACACAAGACAAAAGATAAATATGAAATGAGAAGGCAAAGGATAAGAAATCTTTCTGGGTCAACATGAAGGAGACATAAATGTCTCGATGCCCTGCATCATCCCCAAAATGAAAACACAAGCAAAAGATAAAGATAATTTAAAGAAAAATCGATTCATGACATAGAGAAGAATGAAGGTACAAATAAAGGAATCTCACAAAGAGAGGACATAAAAAAAATCATGAGGGATCACATTACAAAAATGCAATTACACAAAAGAAAATGAAAAGGAAATAATGCTAAAGACTAGTAAGGAAAATTTGGTTCAACCTATGAGCAAGTCATTTTCCTCCCAATCATGTTTTCTGTATGTCGAGGGCAAGAAACTAGCCAAAGGGACAAGGGAAAGTGATCAAATAGAAGAAGCACCAAGTTCAAAACTCTTTATATGAGAGTTTTTATTTAAGCTCATGGAAGAGAAAAACAATATTTTCAATTCATTATGCACCTCTTTTCCAATTTTAGTGATCTCATCATCGTCATCCAAGTTAATCAAAATAGGAGGACGAATGATAATTTTTGTCAAAGAGTTACTCTTTTTGTGATTGTTGTATTGTGTCACATTATTTTAGTTGGGAAGGAGGGTCATCATGCATTGCTTCAATCAATTTTATATTTTTATTTTCTTTGTGTAACTCTTCATGTATCTTGCAAGCAAGGTCACGACATCTTCACCTACGCTCTCTAGCACCTTAGTTTCTTTTGGTTTTGTTCTCAAGTTGTGTTTGTGTAGGAGCAGGTTGATCAACCATAGGTTACTTTCCTCCCTAAGGGGAGGAATGAAAGGAACTATGGAAGGTTGTTCAGCCACTTTCTATTTTTCTTTGTGTGGACAATGATTTTAGATGTCCCACACTTGCTTTATCTCCTTCTAGGGTTTTTCACCTAAAAGGAGAAAGAAATGTGGGGTCCAAAATGCAATTGTCAACACTCAAATTTAATGTAAATGAGATGTATTATGTCTAAATAAGATGTAATAATGCACTAATCTGAAAGTGAAATGATCTAATGATGCAAAATCTAAGAAATGCATCTTGTTTGAAAACACAATGTGATAGGCAAAAATGCCTAAAAATTCAAATGACAAAATAACTGAAAAAAATTTAGAGAGGTGCACCTGGAATCTAAAACTTGATGCTGGGAGATTATGGAATCCTTAAAAGTTGACTGAAAATGTTGATTGGGACACTTAAGCCAGGTTGGGTGACTTAGTCCCAGTTTCAGGAAAACTTGTCGGAACAAGAATATGCCAAATGGGTATCCAAAACTGCAAAAATCACTTTTCAGGCCCAGAAGTGAGACTAATCCACCAGTAGTGGCAACATAGTCCACTTGTAAATCTCAGGAATTTCAGGATAGAATCTTGTAGCCTCAAGTCTGCACTTGCTTTTCTAGCAGGTGTCTACACTTGAGTCTACAGAAAATGGGGTACAAAGTATCTCCAAGCTTGAATCAGGGTTGTGATGACTTTATTGAATTTGAAGACTTCTTGACCACTTTTCAACATCAATTCCTTTGAAAAATTTGCATAAAAAGTCTACAAATACACCTGCAAGGAGGGAAAAAAGGTTGAGGGTTAGAGTATAGGGGTTTGCATTGGTCAAACCCCACTTCATGGTAATTAAACCCTATGAAATGAAATGAATTGGAAAGAGAATGATAAATAAACATGCAATGTAATAAACTTACCAAACCCTTGATGTGTAAATTTAAAGGTATGCAATGAAGTGCTCCAATGGATGACTTGACTATGCTTGATTTCTTGAATACTTGAGAATGATTAAGTGAATGGATGCTTGAATGCTTGATGAATTAGAAGATCGAAAAAGATAGGAGATTAAAAATGAGGGGGTAAACCCTTATTTATACATGATTTTACTAAAATTTCATGAAAATAACACATCATAGGCTGACCTCAAGGGTTAGAGGACAAAATCCAGCCAAAAATTAAAAATAATCTTGAGTTTTGTTCCAAAAAGGACTAAGTTGCCCCTACTAGTGACTTAGTCCCACTTAAGAAAATTAAGTGGGTGTCAGGAATCAAGGGACATTAAATGTTTTCCAACAGGAATACCCTAAAAAACACACTTAAAAACGGTTTGAAAGTGTATTAAAGGGTCATTTAAACATAAGAAGGGGTTGAATTAGTGATGACAAGTATATAAAACCATGAAAGTCGGTTACAACACTTTGAAATAGGACTTGGTAAGTGATAAAAAGAAGTTATTTAGGTGAATTATTATGAAAGGGTCTAATAAAAGTGTGAAAATGGGTTACAACACTTCACAACACTTTTACAAGACATCGTAGAAGTCTTAATGATTCACAAGGGTCCAAGACCTATGTGAACGTGTTGACCACATTGCAACATTAAATCTAAGAAATTTAATCAAGCCAAAATTCAAAAGGGAGACTCAAGTGAGCATAAAAATGTCAACTATACATTTTTTGGTGACACATTAAGCCCCTACTTTAGTGAGAGATAAAATTTCTTCAAAATCTCGCTAAAGTAGCTCAACATGCACATCGAGAGAGATTCAAATACACAAATGTTGGTAAGATGAAACAACAACAATCAAGAGGGATGATCAAGCTCCCAGGATCAAGATCTCATGGTAAACCAGACATGAGTGCAAAGGAACACACATGATGATGATTAAAAGGAATGAAAGCTTCAACTATTTTTCCAACTTGTTGTGGATCAAATCTAGGCTATTTGTTTGGAAAAAAAGAAAATGTGTACTCACTCTAGGGAAATGAAACTTATGGTCTCCCATCGGGTGGGAAAGCCCAAGTATACTCATTTTTGGGCCACAAAACTTCTAGTTTTCTATGGGGTGAGAAGGCCAAATGAGTGAGAGACATACGCTCAATTGGTATACACTCACACAAGCAGGTGGCTATGGGGAAAATTTGTACCGCATAATGGGCTTTCCCGCTCAACCATATCAAAGTTATACCTCCTGATAACTTTAATAAGGCACCATAAAGACAACGTCGGTTCATGCTACATGAGGCAAGAAAAGTTTCATATGCTTAGAACTAATGAACAAAATGCAAAGGTTCCACAGGCATGTGAGCTATGTTATGAAAGGTGGCCATGTAAATGCAAAATGTGACATGCAAAAGAAAGTTCAATTGAGTCTTTTTAGTTCATGCAAGGTCTATCACTTAGGGAACATTGTGTGTAATGTCTCCAAGAGAGGACCAATCAAAGAATAGAATATTTGCAACTTAGGGGATGCAGTGTTTCGCATCAGGCCACTAAGAGGAATGTAATATGCTAAGATAGATCACACTTATAGAGGACACCACACCCAATATCATCCACAAAGTGACAAAAAACATTGTATGAAGTAACCAGACTGCACTAAGAACTAAGAAAATGAAGAAAATGTAAAAATTATAATGCCAATGTATTCCCCCACTTTAAAGGAATTGATACACATTGTTTTATGAGCAATTACTTTAAAGTAGAAAAGTGAAAAATGCAAAAAGAAACACAACATGAGAGCCAACTTGGAAATTCCTTATGCCAAGTCATATATTGTCTGAGTAAGGTTGCGTCAAGTGAGCAAAGAAGAAAAAAAAAGGAAGAGGGGTTGCCCCCAGGAAGGAACACACCAAAAGAATAAGAGATCTATGGATTTGGGGCCAGTATGTTTGTTGCTACAGTGTTTTTATTAAGGAGCTCAGAACTGACATCATTCCCCAAATACATAGAATTGGAAGAATGACACAAAGAAAAGAAAAAGAAAAAGAAATTCCATTCTGGGTCAACATGGAGGAGACATTGCGGTCTCAATGGTTTGTGTCATCCCCAAAAGGAGAAACACAAGTGAAAAGAAAACTTAAAGGTGAAAGAAAGAAAATAATCTTTTGGGTCAACATGAAGGAGACATTACAGTCTCAATGCCTTGTGTCTTCCCCAAAAGGGAAAAAAAGAAAAAGAAAAGAAAAAGTAAAAAGGAAAAGGGACCATTTTGGTCAATATGGAAGAGACATAAGGTGTCTCAATGCTTTGTGTCATCCCCAAAAGGAGAAACAAAAAGTAAGGCGAAAAAGGAAAAAGCAATGTACAACATATAGAAGAATAAAGGTGCAAATAGAGGAAGTGTACAAAGAGAAAGAACATAAAATGAACATTATGGGGGAAAACGATATGCACATATACAATCATGCAAAAGAAAAGGGAAAATGAAAAATGTAAAAGGCTAGCAAGGCCAATGCAAGTCAACCATCTAACAAGTCATCTTCCGCCCAATCATGTTTAGTGTATTGCGAGGGTGGTTGACTGTCCAATGGAGGGATTGCAAGTTCCAAACTAGGGGAAGTGCCAAGTTCATCACTTGGTGTGAGAGATTTATCATTTAAGCTCATGGAAGATGAAAATAAAGAATTTAGATCGTTCTGAACCTCTTCATGAATCTATTTTATAGATCTCATCATCATCATCATCAAGGTTAATCATGGCAGGAGGAAGGATGGTAATTTATAATAAAGGATGTATCAAGATTTGTGGTTGTTGTATCAGATCATTTTATTGTGATGGTTGTAACATGTTATCTTTGGGTGAATCAAGAGGAGGAGGGTGGTGAATTATTACTTCTATCAAAGGTGGAGGTTCATTTTCTTTGTTTTTTTTTTGCAATTGACAATCAAGGACATGATAGCGACACCTATATTCCCTAGCACCATGGTTTCTTTTGATTTTATTTTGAACTTGTTGAGGTGTAAGAGTGGGGTAATCCAACATAGGATCTTTTGCTTCCTGAGGGGGAAGAATGCAAGGAACTGAGGGAGATGGATCAATAACTTTCTCTTTTGCTTTATATACTTTTTTTTATGTCAGGAGGTATGATGGGGTTGGTTTCATTATCTCTTAGGTGTTTGGATGATGAAGGTGAAGTGTTTATTATTGGTTTCTCATGAGGTTGTATTGTTTGTTCAGGTTCAAATTTGGGTTGAAGCACTGCCTCATTACAGATTGGGCTAGCAGAAGTGGATGGGGATTGGTTATGGAGGGATAATTCAGTAACTTTCTTTGCTTTAAAATTTTGATAGGAAATGAAAAATAAGTCCTTGTGAGGTGTGATGGGCTCCATGGGCTCTTTCCAAAAGGCTTCTAAGGAGAAATTTCCTTTCGACTAGACAAAGGGTGAAAGCCACTATGGTGGATGGTAAATATGTCATTGTCATGTGAAAACTTTAAACATTTGTGTATGACTGAAGGAACAACTTCCATCGAACAAAGCCATGGATAGCCTAGCCACAAACGAAATTGATCTGATTGTGGAATGATAGAGAATGTAACATCCAATGTCTTAGGTCCTATTTTTAATGGAAGAACAATCAATCCAATCGTAGGGCATGTGAAACCATTATGATTTTTTATCCATGCTCTTGGTTTTTCATAGTTATCTTGATAAAGTTTATGTAATACCAAAAATTCCTCTATGATCACATTCTTGCCACAAGAAGGATCTATGAGTATCCCATTAGTGGGCTTATCATAAATACATCTGGCTATGTAAAGAGGACCATCGAGAATATTTGGAAGAATATCTTTAGAACTTGAAGTAATATCAAGATTTCTCTTAGGTTGGGCCTTACGAGGGATAACGTCTATCACTCCTATCATTTCATCCATAGGATTAATAGAGGATGTAATAGGATGTTCAGTCTCTTTATGAACAATCATCACATCATTTTTTTGAGTTTCACTGGATTTGAAAAATGACCCATTATGTTTAGGCATGGGATTGGTAAAGATTTTCAAATTTTGATTGGGTGGGGCAACGAATGCGTTTCCTTTTGCATTAACATTTGAAATAGACAGTTGGCTAAAATTAATGAGGTCTTGCACTATGTGTTTAAGACACTTACATTGTTCTATGTCATGTCGATTTTGTCAATGGTAATGAAAATAGGTGTTCGGTTGAAAAGTGGGAGGAAAAGTTTGGTTGTATCTAATGGTTTAACATGAGGTAAGAAAATCATTTTTTTTGTATAAGTTGGGTCATGGTGTTATGAAGAGTGTCTGGTAATGTTGTAAACTATCGTTTTGGATCTCCATAATTGTAAGGTATCATAGTTTTAACAACTATTACTTGGTTGTTGACAAGTTGAGGTGGTTGTTGAGGAGGAGGATTGAATTGTAAGAAGCCTTTTTTTGGTTTTCTAAAGTTTTTTGAGTTTTTTTGGTTTCTTTGTTCAAATTTCTTAGCTTGGTTAGAAGTGGACTTTGCATCACAACTAGTAACCGAGTTGTGATAGTCATAAAGGGTTGTGCATAAATGCATGAAAGAAGGGAATTTCACCATGGTCAACTTATCTTGAAGGTGAGTGTGAAAGTTTTTGATAAGCATCTTTTGGGGATGTGAATCAAGAATCTTGGCATCTACTTGAGCATACAATGATTGATAGCATGAAATGAAATCAATGACTTTTTCATCCCTTTTTTTTTTACATCTCATTAGATCAACCATTGTCTTTTTGGGAGTCATGTGGACTTGGAAATGACTTATAAAGGAATCAAAAAGTTCATTAAATGAGTTATTTGAATGATTGGGTAAGTTTGAAAACCATTCTAATGCAGTGTCCTTTGACCTGTCCTAGGAAACAATTTAGCTAGCAGTTTATTGTCAAAGACAAAGTCACTACATAAGGTTGTATAAGCATTGACATGATTAGTAGGGTCTCCTTTACCTTCGCACTTCTCAAACCTAGGCATCTCAATTCCTTGTGGCATCGTTGTTCTTAAGATGTCTTAAGATAATGGGCTACTATGAACATAGTAGGTAGGTGGTGTGGCTTGGTTTTGGTTTATGGTAGATATTTGTTGTTGCATGGAAGAAACAGTTTGGAAAAGTTCTGTAATGAGAGGGTCGGTGTACGTGGTATGAGCTGGAAGAGAGAATGGTGATGGATTATATGTAATGTTGGGACAAGTGAATGGGACACTATTAGGGGTGAAGGTGGTTGAGGATGGAATATTCAATGCCACAAGAGAACTAGGGATGCTAGTTGGAATAGTGAAAGGAGTCACATGACTAACTTGTTGCATAGTTATTTTCACTTGAGGAGTGGTATAGGTGGGTATAGATGTGACAGTTGAAGGAGGAGGAATGTGAGAGCTTCCTTGGTTAACCATAGTGTTTGCTGGTTGAGATGTGTTAGAGGTATGTTTTTGGTATATCTCAACAATTTGTTTCATATCATCTAAGCCCTCATAACTTTCAATAATTTGATGGATGTTTGTTGACATGTTTTCAAGACATAAGTTTTGTTGCAAATGTGCTAAATACTCATGAATGTTAACAACTTTATCTTGCAAAATGTGGGCATTTGATGTTTCAACATGCATTGTATGTGAAGGTAAAGGTGTACTAGTGGTAGTATCCATGCCTAATGCACCATTTTCCATAGCAAGAGTAGGATCTTGAGAAAACCCAAGGTCCACAACGAATGTGTTATCGTTGGATGCCATGTGTCAAGAACTTCTTCTCACTAAAGCATTATCAATAGGGAACCAAACACTCATACAAATACCACAGGAGATGGGGTGGATGCAAATGCAATGCAATCTAGGACTAAGAAAATGAAAATAACAAAAAATTTATAAACTAAAACAAAAATGCAATACCAAAAAATAGAAGTACAAAAAATACACAGAAATTACTAGAAAAGCTTCTTGATGCAGGCTTTATTAGACCTATTGATTATTCTCCTTGGATCTCAAACATTGTCGCAATTGCAAAACCTAATAAATGTATTCGGATGTGCACGAATTTTTGAGACTTGAATAAAGCCTCTTTAAAAGATGATTTTATGCTTCCTAATATAGACATGATTGTGGATTCAACTACTAGACATGATTTGTTTTCATTCATGGATGAATTTTTTGGTTATAATAAAATACTTATTAACCCTCAAGATCAATATAAATTTTCCTTCACAACTACTTCGAGAACATTTTGCTGCATTGTGATGCCCTTCGGTCTAAAGAATGTTAGTGTAACTTATCAACATGCAATGACATTAATATTTCATTATTACATTCACAAAATTCTAGAAGATTATGTAGATGATGTCCTAGCTAAATCGTTAACACGACAAGACAATGTAATTTTCCTTCATAAAATCTTTGAATGAAGACAACAATAGGGTATGTGCAGGATCACGATGGGCCAAAAAGTGGCAATATGATGGGTATGTGGCTGGTGACTTTTTTTTACTCAAAATTGATGAAATGAAAAGGGATTTTAAAGGATATTCTCAGCTTTCCACTAATATAAATTACGCTTTACTTTGAATTTAATAAGTAATTATTATTCATTTTCTATTCAAATTACAACTAAAGTCCTGATTGATAGATTGACTGAAAAACATCTATAGCTTTCAAATAGTATCACATTTTTTGAATCCAAAACATGTGTCACATTCTATGCATCACATACTATAGGATTAAAAAAATAAAAATTGAATCTCATGAAGTTTTGACCAAGTTAAGGTGGTTAGACATACAATTTTTTTATATTTTTTAAAATTTGTAATAAAAAATTCATAATTAATTATTTACTTGAAAAAAATTACAAAAAAATATGCATCACATCAAGACATGAGTCCTCTACTTATATCTAAAATATTATAAAAAAAATATTATCATTTTATTTTCTTTAGGGTTAGACAAACACCTACTTATTTTTTTCCTAAATTTAAGTACTACTACATTGAAATTTCAAATTTTCACCAAATAGATTTCTTTTTTTAAACAAACCTAGTAGTTTAGAAACTACATTCAATTTTCTATAGATTCTATTCTTACATATTTTTGAAATAATATAGATAACTTATTCAATTTTTACATCAAGTTGCCTAACTCACGGTTTTTCTAATTTTTCGCCACTTAAGGGCATGTTTTTTCCATGATGATCCTGCACATACCCAATACAATATGTGATTGAATCCAAAATAGTGTGTCTTTGGCATAGATAGTGGTAAAAATTTGGGGTTTTTCATTTCTCACAGAGACATTCAGGTGGACACATAAAATTGATGCAATTATTAACATGCCACCTCCTAGGAATATTTCTTAGTTGTGCACATCACAAGGTAAAATTCAAGCTATCCATTATTTCATTACATATTTAGCTGATCACACATTACCTTTCACGCATCTCCTTAAAAAGGGTATCCCTTTTGATTGGGACCAGTATTGTAAACATGCTTTTGAGAGTCTAAAGGAATATCTAACTACTCCACCTATTTTACAACCTATTTTTCCACATACACTGTTTATCTTGTACATCGCCACATCATCCCATGCTCTTGCAACATTGTTGGCTCAACACGACTATCATGGTAAAGAACACCCTACTTATTACATTAGCCAAACCTTAATTGATTATGAGACATGTTATTCACCAATTGAAAAATAATGTTTGGCTCTTGTATTTTCTAGTAGTAAGTTGTGACATTATTTACTAAATGCTGAAATACAAGTCATCACAAAATTTGGTCCTCTTAAATATATTTTCAACAAAATAGACCTCTCCGGATGCTTAGCTAAGTGGGTGATGTTAACTAAGTTTGACCTTAAATTTGTTTCACAACAAGCAATCAAAGTCCAAGCCTTAATTGATCACTTAGCTAATGCTCCTTCTCCTTTTGCTTTACCTACTCCTGATTCCTTTCCTGATGATCATGTATTAATTGCTGTGATTACACCATGGGAGTTATTTTTCAATGGATCTAAGTGTTGAACAAGTTCTGGTGCTAGAGTGGTGCTAATTCCACTCGACGGAAAACCTATTACCTTATCCTATCAATGAAACTTCCTATGCACAAATAATATAGTTGAGTATGAGGGACTGGTCGCATGTTTACAAGCTGCTTTATCTCTAAATGCTAAACATATCAAGATATTTGGTGATTCACAGTTGGTCATCAAACAAATCAATGGTACATATCAAACTAAACAAGAAAAATTATTAAAATACAAGGATATTATAATGAAACTATTAGAAAAATTTGAGTCGTTCACCATTGATAATATCCCACACAAAGATAATCGACATATAGATGCAATGGCAAGTGTAGCTTCTCTCATATCCCCACACGATCCTTCCATAGACTTCACTTTCGTTATCCATCCCATCATGAAACCCTCGATCGATACTCTATTAGAAGAAATTTCGGCGATAACTCAAGATGCTTCATGTGAATGGTATGATGCAATATATAACTATTTGAAAGACAGTACCATTCATGAACCTACTACAATGAATAATCGGAAGAATTTACACAAGCTCATCGCTAAATATGTGATCCTTGCAAATGCATTGTATGGATATTTTAATGGTCTCCTATTATTATGTCTTAGAGATTCTGGAATCCCTTTGGAACTCAAATAGGCTCATGCTGGTGCTTATGGAGGTCATTTTTGGAGGGTGTTCATTAGTGCAAAAACTTATTCATATGGGTTATTATTGGAGACATATGGAGAAGGATTTCTTTGCCTACGTTAAACGATGTCACAAATTCCAAGAGCATAGCAATTTGATCCATGGTCCTATTGCTAAGCTTCGTGCCAATGTTCCCATTTGGCTATTTCTAGTATGGGGGCTAGATCTTATTGGAAAAATTTCACCACCTTCTTCTGCTGGACATACGTTTATCATAACCACAACAGACTATTTCATGAAATGGGTGGAAGCTATTCCCATTTGTTCTTCAACAACTAAAGCAATTGGTCATTTCATCTTGGACCACATAATTGCTCGCTTTGGACTCCCTTCCAAAATTATTTCAGACAATGGAACTCCATTTAAGAATAATGATGTTCAGACATTTCTTGAAACATTCAATATTCAACATCGATTTTCTACATTGTATTATCTGCAATCCAATGGATAGGCTGAAAACACTAATAAGCTTCTCAAAAAAATCCTTAAGAAAATTGTCAACAAGCATTGTAAAGATTGGCGTACACAACTATCTTATGTGGTTTGGGCTTATAGAACTAATGTTTGATCATCCACAAGAAATAAACCTTATAACCTTGTTTATGGCATTGATGCGATTATTCCCTTGGAGTTAGAAATTCCTACTTTTTGAGTTGCTCTCTGAGATCTTTTCGATGATGAAACTTATCAAGATCAACAATTACATCAACTTGAGATGCTCGATGAATAGCACAATAAATCTCTCAAACATCTCCAAGCTCACATCAAACAATTACAATTCAAGCACAACATTCATGTCATCCCTCACTCATTTTCTAAGGGAGATTTTGTTCTTATTGAAAATCAACGAAATGCTAGTGTTGACATTGAAGATAAAGATAAGTTCAGCCCTAATTGGTTGGGATCTTATATAGTTGATACAAATTATGGGTCTGGTGCTTATCTCTTAATGCAACTTGACATAACACCCCCTAGGGAACCCATTAATTCCATGAATTTGTGTTGGTATTATCTCTAATTCCCTTTGAATAGTATGGTTGATATAGCAGCATTGTTTAAAGTTATTTGATGTTATTCTAAATAACTTTCATATCGATTCATTCTTGACAACTAAATTTGTGTTTTTCTTGAACACTAAGGTAATTATTTAAGTTCATTTTATAATTTCTTTATCCCTCATACTATTTGCATTCTTGTTGTGTTAAGTTAGATCCTTGTCATTGTATTTAATTTAACATATTCTTTTCTCATTATCAATGTTGTATCTATGCTAAAACTACAATATTTTTTACACTAGATCACATCAATCTTGTTAAATCATGTAGCCATTAATTAAATACTTTTACTATAAGTTATTTAATTAGTCACATAGCATTTAGCATTCACATAAAGAGACACATCATCATACAATCACATGCACATGTCTATATATATATATCAAAGTTTTATATACATCTCAAAATCATATACAATGTCATAATGGTCTATGAGAGCTAGACCCCTTAGGATCTGGCACTTCTTATCCAATCCCTAGATGTCGTGAGATGGTCATGTGTGACTGTGATCGTGAACTACCAAGTCTAAGTGCATACTCTAGACCCTATACTCAACCAACGGCTATAAGCCACTCATCTGCCATTTGATCCCTCTCTGCCCGTGCTTGTGTCAGCTCTGCATGCAGTCTCTCTACCTTTTCTAAGGTTTGTGCTGACTGTAGTGCACTCTCGTATGCTTCCCACAACCTCGCCAAAGTTCTGAGTGACTCTAGCTCTTCCTCCGCAATCAGTGGGGGCATGTAGTCAGAATCCATCTCCTCCTTGTCGATGGATGTAGGCACTATCTTTGTGGCAGCCTAATGATAGAACTCTCACTAGTCTCTCATCTCTCTTGTAAGATAGACATTGTACACAATCAGTAACACATCATCATGATATATATATATATATATAAATAAAGCATAAATCACTAAAGGACATGCATAAAATCAAATATCATCACCTATGTCTCTAGATACATGGGGAATGTCAACCTCCTCATCTCTGGGGGGCATGGAGGATGTGCTAGCCTCTCTCAACTTTGAGTTTTGATTTTTGCTATAGCTACTACCCATTATCTAGTCCTATAAGTATGTGAGGACTCTTCATGCTTGTACCAATCCTCAATAGATACCTCCTCCTCCTCATAGTAAACATCCATCCTCATAATCATCCTCCTCATCATTCTCCCCTCCATCCTGGTCCTCATAGTCAAGATCAACCTCAAAATGGTAATCATCAATCACATCTATAAAAATATTTGTTGGCCTATACCATACCTCCTTTGCTCTCTCCTTGGGCTCATAACCCTCATATGTTGCTAGCTTTGCATCACCTATAGGGAAATCCATGGGGAACACAAGAGCTGGTTGTGCATATGACCACCACTTCTCGTGCTCGACTGTGCTTCCGACATCATCAACATCAGATGTTGGTGGCTATACTTTGTGATCTGAATCATCATAATCACTCTCACAAACATGATTTATAGTCATCTAAAGAGTTTCACCTGGCCTCCGAGCACTCCACAATAATTATCTAAAGAAGGAGCACACCCTCAGTGGTGTATGCACCTATTCAAACTGTTGCATGACTCGCCCATCATAGAACGGTTGTACAACGTAGTCATGCCTCCCTACTAGATACCTATCCATCTGCATCCTCTGTAACTTTTTGGTGGGATCTAGCCACTATAAAGTGAGTAGATAAGGTCTCCATAAGATCTAATCCTCCTCTAGCCAGTCAAATCTCACCCTCCAAAACTGTAAATCTCCATACTACCATAGGCATCATAAGGGATAGTTGAATGCTCATGGATAACCTACAACTATAGTACAAGGGTATCCAATAGGCTTGGTACATGTGAATGCTCAAGGCACCACACCTATAGAAGCGCACAATGGACCATACTATTGATCTCTTGAAATAAAAACTGACCAAGATCATAATACAAGTGTGCTAGAATGCAACAACCCCAATCATAAATTGTCCTCTACTCATACATCCATCATATCAACTCTACCAATCCCTCATTCAAGTGTGTCACTCATCCATCTAGATTGAGAACCAGTGCCACTGTATGCATCATAATCTGTCTAACCACATGAGATTGCGATTACAGTAGCATAGGAAGCTCGATCTACGCTCTAACCCTCTCATCATGTATCAGACCACCTAGACAATATTGCATATCTCTCTTCTTCTCTCAGAATGACTAATCCCCTTGGAAATATACTTTCTCTCCCCAAATGGGAACTCAGAGAATTCGGTGTACATCCTCAAGAGTGATCATCATTTCCTCAATGGGAAGATGAAAGGTACAAATATCTACATCCTACCGCTTGCATAGAGCCATAAGCATGGCGTCATGGTATCTCATAGGTGGCATAAGATATGACCAATACATACCCATTGACTGTAAATGCTCTACCTCTGTCATTGATAGCTTTGGTGCATGATCTCTCATAAATTTGAGCTTTCTTCCCCCTAGCCAGTGTTGTGACTAGGCAGGGACCTTTCAAAATCATCACAAAATGCTCTAAATTTCATCTAATATCTTCAATTTTCACAATATTTATCAAGAAAATGTGCTAAAGTCAATCTAGTGTGCTTTTCTAATTGCCCTAGACACTTTAGAACCCTTTTTGCACATTTTGCAAAGAAACGGTGACACATCACGAAGAAACAAGACACTTCACAAAGAAATGGGACACTTTGCGAACAAAAATGACACTCTGTGAAAAAATGGGACACTTTGTAAAAAAAGGGTACACTTTTCAAACTTCTTTTCCAAGAACCCTAAATTAACCTATCCATGCATAAAAATCATTAAATTATTATAAATTTGCAAGGAAAATTTTTTAGAATCGACTCACCTCATGATACAGCTCACCACGTGCAACCTGCTCATGAAGATCATCCAACCGTGAAGGTGTGTAATCCCGTCTACTCGACATATGCTTCTCTCACATGTCACTCTCAAGCTACATGAAGGTTAAATGAATAGTAAGTGACAAGTTACTTTTTTCTCCTTCTTTTAATTAATTTTCATCTCTTTTTACATTTACAGATTCACATACAGTCATCATCTTTTCAAGAACTCATAATGTAGATATTATTCAAATCAACATAATGAGAGCTAGAGTAATCCATTTTTGACATTTTTTAATGCATTAGAATCATGATTTTGCAGTCAACATCATCAATCATCTATCGTTATGTGGAATGGTACTTAGAAATACCCAATGATATGATGTTTCTTATTCAACGTGGCTAGATTGCTACCTTGATTCCACCTCCATAAAGCAAGTGAAATCAAGGGCAGTCATTCATCAACCCTCGAATTGGATTCCTAAGAGTTAGATAAAAGGGTTTTTGAGCAATTAATGAATGTGTGATGCAGGATGTAGTTCCTAATGTTGTGGTTGTGCAAATAACTACACTAGGGGCTTTTTTCTCCTATCTTTTGAATGAGTATCCTTTTATGTAATAAGGTGCATCGTTTAGAGTCCTTTAGCTTACATACACACATAGAGTCATATGGGTGCTAAAGAGGGGGCTAAATGTGCCATAGAAAATTGGACCCTCTTGAGAAAATAGAAAATTTCATGCATAATTGGACCCACTTTTGAGTCCCTTCACATCATTCACCCTTCAAAACAACATTTATAGGCCCCTTAGACCCATTAATTTTGATCTAGAGGCCTGTTTTACTTAAGAAATCACATAAAACCAAGCAAACAACAATTAATTATATCATAGCCCAAAACCCACCCTCAAACAACAGTAGTGGGACCAATTCGTCACCTTGGGAAAATGAGTCCCCTATGGTGGGATCCATTCAGCAAGGGTGGTGAATGAGTCCCCTTTGAGGGAAAATTCAAGTTTAAGCGAGAATTTAATTAATTTAACTTTAATTTTTGGTGAATGTCGGCCTCTTAGGTCTAATTAATAGGAAAATAAGGTGGTTTTGCTTATAAATACTCATTTAAATTCATTTCATACATCTTTTTATCATTCCTCAACAACAATTCATAAAGTCAAGTCTTCCACAACGAGTTTCATTAGCAAAAGTTGAAGTTTTAGGGCAGCAAACTAGGGTTTTTGTAGATCTTGAAGCTCACTTCTCTTGTCAAGATCCAACATTGCAAAATATTGATGATGAATTCCTATGGTGAATCATAAAGAAATCTAGGGTGAAGAGGTGCAACTAGGCACCAAATCACACCTAAGAACTTGGTTTCCTATTGATTCCATCATCCATTTTTCACTCTATCTTCAGATTAAGGTTTACATCTTGTTTTTTATCATTTGCATGTCATTTCATTCCAAATTTTCATGTGTTGTAAGGTTTCTAGGGTTGATATCTTGAATCATATAAATCATTCTTTCGTGTCTTATTCTAGAGCAATGGTATAGGATCTTTGTCACATCTCATATTTTCCTAGTCTTTAACACATCTAAGGCTAGGGTTTGTGCAAATTTTTCTCAATTCAAGGTTTAATTACCTAGCTAGGGGTTTGACTAAGGAAAACCACCCATTAGACAAGCAATTTTGAGCAATTTTGTAGGAATTTTTCAAGATCTGAGGTTGGGTTTCCATCAGAAATTGTTGTATAGGTGTTGAGGTGTAGGAAAAAACTTTGAAATTGCAAAAATTTGAAAGTGGGTTGATTCACCATGCATGGAAAATGAGTCCCTCCTATGGTGCAGATTTGAGTCAGATGTAGATCTAGGTCCCCAATTGTCAGAAAATGGCTTATGTGCAGAAAAGCCCTGATTTGGTACTAATTCACCCAAGGTGGCGAACAAGTCCTAGTCAGCCTAAATTCAAGCTTCATTAGTTTTCCGTTCTATTTTCCAATCTTCTCCAATTTTCTAGGTGCACACATTCTAAGAAACAACCTTCTATTTAGTTTAATTTACATTTTTGTTCATTCCTTAAAGCATTTTTGCAAACAACATTGTGTTTTCAAACATAGCATAGATCTTAGTTTTGCATTCATAATCTATTATATAGATCATTCAATTGCATTTAGTTTACTTCACTTAGCTTAGAAAACATCCTACATAACATAATTTGAATGAACCCTTAGCAGTTTTGGCCTAACTCTCTCCTTTTAGGTGAAAAACCCTAGAAGAGTTGGAGAAGTCCTAAGAGCCAAAAATCAATGGTTTAAGACCCTATGGAAACACATGTTTATGCTATCAAAATAATTTTTAGATATTTGAATGGCACTCCAGATTATGGATTATGGTATCCTAAAGATAATGATTTTACACTTAGTGCCTATATAGATGCAGATTGGGCTAGATGTGTAGATGACATGAAAAGTACAAGTGGTGATGCATTCTTTCTTTGATGCAAATTGGTGGCATTGTTGAGTAAGAAGAAACATTTAATATCCTTGTCTAATACTGAAGCTAAGTATATTGCTATTGCATCTTGCTATACACAAATTCTATGGATGAAACAAATATTGAAAGATATCACAGTAGTATATGATGATACTATTTATATTTTTTATGATAATACAAGTGCAATTAACATTTCAAAGAATCCTATGATGCACTCAAGGGTGAAGCATATATTTATCAGATATCATTTCTTGAGAGAGAAGTTCATGGAGAATGATGTAAAGCTTGAGTATGTTCTGATGAAGGATCAGGTTGTTGATATTTTCACGAAGGCTCTTTCCAAAGATACTTTTGAGTATCTCTGAGAGAAAT
>VDFB02274714.1:11285175-11395189 GCA_007258455.2 Sequoia sempervirens
TATAGCTACTACCCATGATCTAGTCCTATAAGTATGTGAGGACTCTTCATGCTTGTAACAATCCTCAATAGATACCTCCTCCTCCTCATAGTAAACATCCATCCTCATAATCATCCTCCTCATCATTCTCCCCTCCATCCTGGTCCTCATAGTCAAGATCAACCTCAAAATGGTAATCATCAATCACATCTATAAAAATATTTGTTGGCCTGCTCACTTTCTCACTTGCTCTCTCATGAGCTCATGGCTCCCTCATATGATGCACTGGCTTTGCATCACCTATAGGGAAATCCATGGGGAACACAAGAGCTGGTTGTGCATATGACCACCACTTCTCGTGCTCGACTGTGCTTCCGACATCATCAACATCAGATGTTGGTGGCTAGACTTTGTGATCTGAATCATCATAATCACTCTCACAAACATGATTTATAGTCATCTAAAGAGTTTCACCTGGCCTCCGAGCACTCCACAATAATTATCTAAAGAAGGAGCACACCCTCAGTGGTGTATGCACCTATTCAAACTGTTGCATGACTCGCCCATCATAGAACGGTTGTACAACGTAGTCATGCCTCCCTACTAGATACCTATCCATCTGCATCCTCTGTAACTTTTTGGTGGGATCTAGCCACTATAAAGTGAGTAGATAAGGTCTCCATAAGATCTAATCCTCCTCTAGCCAGTCAAATCTCACCCTCCAAAACTGTAAATCTCCATACTACCATAGGCATCATAAGGGATAGTTGAATGCTCATGGATAACCTACAACTATAGTACAAGGGTATCCAATAGGCTTGGTACATGTGAATGCTCAAGGCACCACACCTATAGAAGCGCACAATGGACCATACTATTGATCTCTTGAAATAAAAACTGACCAAGATCATAATACAAGTGTGCTAGAATGCAACAACCCCAATCATAAATTGTCCTCTACTCATACATCCATCATATCAACTCTACCAATCCCTCATTCAAGTGTGTCACTCATCCATCTAGATTGAGAACCAGTGCCACTGTATGCATCATAATCTGTCTAACCACATGAGATTGCGATTACAGTAGCATAGGAAGCTCGATCTACGCTCTAACCCTCTCATCATGTATCAGACCACCTAGACAATATTGCATATCTCTCTTCTTCTCTCAGAATGACTAATCCCCTTGGAAATATACTTTCTCTCCCCAAATGGGAACTCAGATAATTCGGTGTACATCCTCAAGAGTGATCATCATTTCCTCAATGGGAAGATGAAAGGTACAAATATCTACATCCTACCGCTTGCATAGAGCCATAAGCATGGCGTCATGGTATCTCATAGGTGGCATAAGATATGACCAATACATACCCATTGACTGTAAATGCTCTACCTCTGTCATTGATAGCTTTGGTGCATGATCTCTCATAAATTTGAGCTTTCTTCCCCCTAGCCAGTGTTGTGACTAGGCAGGGACCTTTCAAAATCATCACAAAATGCTCTAAATTTCATCTAATATCTTCAATTTTCACAATATTTATCAAGAAAATGTGCTAAAGTCAATCTAGTGTGCTTTTCTAATTGCCCTAGACACTTTAGAACCCTTTTTGCACATTTTGCAAAGAAACGGTGACACATCACGAAGAAACAAGACACTTCACAAAGAAATGGGACACTTTGCGAACAAAAATGACACTCTGTGAAAAAATGGGACACTTTGTAAAAAAAGGGTACACTTTTCAAACTTCTTTTCCAAGAACCCTAAATTAACCTATCCATGCATAAAAATCATTAAATTATTATAAATTTGCAAGGAAAATTTTTTAGAATCGACTCACCTCATGATACAGCTCACCACGTGCAACCTGCTCATGAAGATCATCCAACCGTGAAGGTGTGTAATCCCGTCTACTCGACATATGCTTCTCTCACATGTCACTCTCAAGCTACATGAAGGTTAAATGAATAGTAAGTGACAAGTTACTTTTTTCTCCTTCTTTTAATTAATTTTCATCTCTTTTTACATTTACAGATTCACATACAGTCATCATCTTTTCAAGAACTCATAATGTAGATATTATTCAAATCAACATAATGAGAGCTAGAGTAATCCATTTTTGACATTTTTTAATGCATTAGAATCATGATTTTGCAGTCAACATCATCAATCATCTATCGTTATGTGGAATGGTACTTAGAAATACCCAATGATATGATGTTTCTTATTCAACGTGGCTAGATTGCTACCTTGATTCCACCTCCATAAAGCAAGTGAAATCAAGGGCAGTCATTCATCAACCCTCGAATTGGATTCCTAAGAGTTAGATAAAAGGGTTTTTGAGCAATTAATGAATGTGTGATGCAGGATGTAGTTCCTAATGTTGTGGTTGTGCAAATAACTACACTAGGGGCTTTTTTCTCCTATCTTTTGAATGAGTATCCTTTTATGTAATAAGGTGCATCGTTTAGAGTCCTTTAGCTTACATACACACATAGAGTCATATGGGTGCTAAAGAGGGGGCTAAATGTGCCATAGAAAATTGGACCCTCTTGAGAAAATAGAAAATTTCATGCATAATTGGACCCACTTTTGAGGTCCCTTCACGTCATTCACCTTCAAAACTCGCTTTCGGGCCCACATGAACCCATTCAATTTTTGATCTGGGGAGCCTGTTTTGCCAAGAAATCCGCTTAAATAAACAGCTCGGCGCAATTGATACCATCGCCAGCCAAGAAACCCCACCACCTCAAACCGTAGTGGGCGGGACAGAGTGAAATTATGGAAAATAAAGGTCCCCTATGGGTGGGTCCATTCGCTTAAAGGTGAGGTGAGCCAAATTCCCAACAGAGGAAAATTCAAAAGCGAGGACTGGATGAGCGGCGGACGGGACTCCTGGCGGATATGACAGGAAAAATAAAGGATAGTTTTAGCATAAACACCACTCACACTGAAATTGAAATTCATTTCCGCGCTCTTTTTTATCATTCCTCAACAACAATCCCATAAAGTCGAGACCTTAACGAAGGTTTTTCATTTAACGAAGTTGAAGGTTTTTAGACGGCAAACTGGTAGTTTTGTAGATCGCTTCCTTCCTGCTATCCGGGAATAACATTGCAAAATATTGATGATGAATTCCTATGGTGAATCATAAAGAAATCTAGGGTGAAGAGGTGCAACTAGGCACCAAATCACACCTAAGAACTTGGTTTCCTATTGATTCCATCATCCATTTTTCACTCTATCTTCAGATTAAGGTTTACATCTTGTTTTTTATCATTTGCATGTCATTTCATTCCAAATTTTCATGTGTTGTAAGGTTTCTAGGGTTGATATCTTGAATCATATAAATCATTCTTTCGTGTCTTATTCTAGAGCAATGGTATAGGATCTTTGTCACATCTCATATTTTCCTAGTCTTTAACACATCTAAGGCTAGGGTTTGTGCCAATTTTTCTCAATTCAAGGTTTAATTACCTAGCTAGGGGTTTGACTAAGGAAAACCACCCATTAGACAAGCAATTTTGAGCAATTTTGTAGGAATTTTTCAAGATCTGAGGTTGGGTTTCCATCAGAAATTGTTGTATAGGTGTTGAGGTGTAGGAAAAAACTTTGAAATTGCAAAAATTTGAAAGTGGGTTGATTCACCATGCATGGAAAATGAGTCCCTCCTATGGTGCAGATTTGAGTCAGATGTAGATCTAGGTCCCCAATTGTCAGAAAATGGCTTATGTGCAGAAAAGCCCTGATTTGGTACTAATTCACCCAAGGTGGCGAACAAGTCCTAGTCAGCCTAAATTCAAGCTTCATTAGTTTTCCGTTCTATTTTCCAATCTTCTCCAATTTTCTAGGTGCACACATTCTAAGAAACAACCTTCTATTTAGTTTAATTTACATTTTTGTTCATTCCTTAAAGCATTTTTGCAAACAACATTGTGTTTTCAAACATAGCATAGATCTTAGTTTTGCATTCATAATCTATTATATAGATCATTCAATTGCATTTAGTTTACTTCACTTAGCTTAGAAAACATCCTACATAACATAATTTGAATGAACCCTTAGCAGTTTTGGCCTAACTCTCTCCTTTTAGGTGAAAAACCCTAGAAGAGTTGGAGAAGTCCTAAGAGCCAAAAATCAATGGTTTAAGACCCTATGGAAACACATCGATTTTACCTGTCAAAATAATTTTAGATATTTTGAGATATGGGTTATGGATGGCAGGTATCCTAAAGAATGGCCGTTTGCCAATTGCCTATATGAATCGATTGGGCTAGATATTGAATGACATGAAAACAAGTGGTGATGCATTCTTTCTCGGATGTAGATTGGTGGCATGGTTGTGTAAAAAGAAAGATTTAGTCTCCTTGTCTACTACTAAAGTTGAGTATATTGTTGTTGCATCTTGCTATACACAAGTTCTATGGATGAAACAAATGACGAAGAATATCACAGTATATGGTAGTACTATTGCTATTTTTCCATGATAATACAAGTGCAATTAACATTTCAAAGAATCCTATGATGCACTCAAGGGTGAAGCATATATTTATCAGATATCATTTCTTGAGAGAGAAGTTCATGGAGAATGATGTAAAGCTTGAGTATGTTCTGATGAAGGATCAGGTTGTTGATATTTTCACGAAGGCTCTTTCCAAAGATACTTTTGAGTATCTCTGAGAGAAATTGTGGGTTATTTCCCCTCCTTTCATTAACTAGATGCATATGGAGATGCATCAATCATACAGATCTATGGATCTATCTTTCTTCTGGGCTGATGTTTTGGTGGCTACCTCTCATCGGGAGCAGGTAATATCAGGCATTGTCATTATGAGTATTATTTTTTCATGTCAAAGGAGAAATCAATGTAAAGTATTATTTTTCCTTTGCCATTGATGTCAAAGAGGGAGAAGAAGCATGTGAAACAGGAAAGAAAATTTGAGAGAAGAAGCATATATGAAATTATCTTCTAAAGGGGAGAAACAAAAAAATGTAATTAGAGCTTGTATGTTGTCTTTGATGGTTTTTCACAAAATGTGTTGTAAGAATGCAAATATTGAAGGCATTGTCATTGATGTTAACTAGTTAGTTGGCTATCTGTTAGTTGTTGTTTGTTGTATATGTTCAGGATATTGAGAAAATTTTAATAAAGATATGTTGTAGGTGTTTTGTGGTTGTTTCAATTTTTGGTCCAGATTTTCTCCTGTGGTTGTGTGGTTCAAATGTGTTGTTCATGGTTGTGAAAAGGTGCTATATTAAGATTATTGGTTGCTAGTTCATTGTACAGTGCAAGTTGTGTTCACTAGTTGTATGAACCATAGTTCTCTATGTGGTTCTGATTGAGGTCCGAGAGAAATGGTGTTGGTTTGCATTTCTCTTTGATGAAGTCTTATGATGAGTAATTCTAAAGTTGAGTTTCCCTAACTGTATTGAACTTAATTTTGGCATTTAGAAAGTGCATGCTTAATGGTTCTATGTGTTTTAAACTAGTGTGGTCGACCTTGTGTAAAATACTACTTTCAAGAATGATGAAGCATGTGTTTGGGTCGCCCTCATTCTAATTCCACCCTAGGATGTTCTGGTGTTGACTTAATTTGAATTTGGATTTGGATAGCCGACTTTGGATATGTTCAAAGTTAAAGATGGTATAAATACAAGATGAGTTACTAGTGGAAAATATAAAAGAGTGAAGAAGAAGTGCAATAAGAGAAAAGAGATAGTGCAGTTTTGTGTGACATTGATTCTATTTAGTAAGAGTGTGTGTTGAGAGTGTGGGAGATCAGTGTGAAGCTTAATTCTGAGTTTCTGGATGCAGTGAGCAAAAGGAGAACTCTATCATTCATGCAAGTTGATCAAGTGACTTTGGTGGAATCCTTTACTGTATTGGGATTGTAGTCTTTCTATAAGAATTCTTCTTTGTATCTCTATGGTAGTGAGCCCTCTGGTTGTAGCCATGTTGGATAGTGAGTTCTTATTTTAGGTAGTGAGACTTTTTGTAATCGGTTTTGATATTCTCTATAGTATGAGTTAATCCTTAGCATGGTTTTTGTAACAATTACCCCTCAATTAGAAGTGTTAACTTTAAAAATTCTCCTTACTTTTGTGGAAACAACATGACACCACCATTTATATGCTTACACATAGGAGTGGTAAGTGTTGTGCCCTCAGTACACATGCCCCATTCAGAATGGGGACCCTCTTCTCTTCCGTCCTCCTGGGTCGTTCTTTGCCACCTAATTTTGTGTGCCCCTATTTTGGCGTCCCTGATGGTCAGCGTACTCCTAAAATCCCATCTTAAACTAACCACATTTTCTCCACTACACTTAGGTTAAGCCCTGAGGCTTTTTGGGCTTTCTTTGGTAGTTTCCTTTTGCCAACGACTCTAGGCCCTACCAGACCTGGCCCCCCTGGGTTTTCGTCGCTGGGTTTCCCCCGGGGGTTCGTTGTTCCCTGAACGGTGGAAGCCTACTGCCTTCCTGACCCTGGGGTCCTGGATTGTCAGTTGCCGCTAGGATTTAGTATACACAAACTTTCAGACTGCATTCATCCCCTCCGGGTCCGGATGATCAAGCTACCATTTCCAGAATTCCCTTCGCCCTTCATTGATTCCAGTGGTGAAACCTCACCAACACTCTTCCCTCTGGAGTCCGGATCCCTTCTTGCCACCGGTATTAAAAGCAAAGGGTATGTGCAGGATCATCATGGAAAAATAGGCCCTTATGTGGCAAAAAAATTAGAAAAATTAGAGTTAGGCAACTTGATGTAAAAATTTGAATAAGTTATCTATATTATTTCAAAAATATGTAAGAATAGAATCTATAGAAAATTGAATGTAGTTTCTAAACTACTAGGTTTTTAGAAAAAAAAAATCTATTTGGGAAAATTTGAAATCAATGGGTTACTTTTTTTAAAAAAAAAAAGTAGGTGTCTGTTTGACCACCTAACCACTATAAAATGATAATATTGTTTTATAATATTTTAAAATAAGTAGAGGACTCATGCCCCGTGATGCATATATTTTTGTAATTTTTCCATGTAAATAATTAATTATGAATTTTATTACACATTTAAAAAATATAAAAACTTCATTATCTCGACCACCTTAACTTGGTCAAAACTTCATGAAATTCAATTTTCTTTTTTAATCCTATAGTATACTAAACATAGAATGTGACACATGTTTTGTATTCAAAAAATGTGATACCATTTGAAAGCTATAGATGTTTTTTAATTAGCCTATCAATTAGGACTTTAGTCATAATTTGAATAGAAAATAAATAATAATTAGTTATTAAATTCAAAGTAAATCATAATTTATATCAGTGGAAAGCTGAGAATCACCTTTAAAAACCCTTTTCGTTTCATCAATTTTGGGTAGAAAAATAGTCGCCATCCACATACCCATCATATTGCCACTTTTTGGCTACTCATGATCCTGCACATACCCAAAAATCTTTAACGGCCATTTCGACACGTCCTTCCAAACCTCGACCTTGGACCTCCTGCCGCCACCTGCTATTTTCAAATTCACCAACCAACGGGTTGGTCCTATAGGCATTAAATGAGGCCATTAATTGCAGGGGGGTATAAATATTAGGCCCCAACCTATCATTTTCACTTGTCAGGATTGCAGAGGAGGTCAGAGTGCTTGCCAAAAGAGATCAACCATCCACTGTTCGCAGCCCTCTCATTCGAGATCATCATTGGACCTTCCGTCATCGATCCCACCTCATCTTTTGCCGAGCTTTTGAGGTCGGTCTATCGTTCATTACACCAAAAAGAATTTTATCATTTTATGTTTAAGATAACGAACAAGATAAGCTAAAGATAAATCCAACTGATAGAACGCGCTAAAACATACAAAACCCATGTTTTGAAATCTTGCTAAATGCTCAAATTGGCCTCTTAACATTTGATCGGAGCCAAGCATAACTATCGTTGTTCTTCGTGCAGGGCATTCTTGCCTACCAGCCCTAACCTCTTCAGCCACCATCGAGAACTCACAAAATGAACAAATATTTCAGGAAGGCGGATTGCCCTTTTGGGCCTGAACACTGGAACTTTGTCGTTCGGTCATCGTCAGAATTAAAGATTTGAAACTTTGGAGACTGGCCTTTGTTTTTCCTTCTCGGGCCCAAACCCCTAGACTTACGTGCCTAAAATTCTGCGAAGCTTTCACCGTTCCCAAATTGAAAAATTACCTCGTCTGCCCGACGCACGGAGTCCGCCTTGCATCTCGTCGTTGAGCGTTAAGCGCCTGAAAAATTAACCTTCTGTCATGACCCTAGGTCCCAATCCGTGGACTTCCATCACAGCTTCGCCCTTTTGTAATAGCTATCTAACGGCAACCTTCTGCCTCTCAGGCCTTGAGCCTTCATTCGTCGTGAAGGGTTGAGCATTGAACTTTAACGTCCTCACCCTTGTCGGGCTCTGACATCCAAGATTTTGTCCCACCTCCGTTGGTTCAAAAGGGGGAAAACGTGTCCACCTTTCCGACCCTTGGGATCTGGCCTCCTATTTTCTGAGAGAAACTTCACATGGAAAATCAGAGGTCCAAGCTTGATGCTGAGTCAGATCCCCTGGGCCACTCCATCCAGGTTTTTGTTTCAGGATTTTCGTTCCAAAACAATGTGACATCAACGGCTTTCCACCTCTCTGGACCTAAACCACCTGTCATCCTTTAGCTTTTCAGGTCCTGAACCTCAGAGTTCCAACCCTGGAACTCTGTCTTCCAGAGGCCATTAGAGACTGCAAACTACCGACGGATTTCTTATACTAAACCTCCAGGGGCCCCAAAAGTGACCTAAACGACCTCAAATTTGAAAACTAACCTTGACCCATGTACTCAAGATTGGCCCTCTTCAACTTGATCCTTTCAAACCATTAAAATATGAAGATGAGAGAAACCACCTGGATTGCCCTGGCCTATTTGCCCCCTTTCAAAACAACATTCCTGCTAGGGAGTTTCTTCCCCCTAAGCTCAGATTGTCCGAAATCCCTTAAAAAGTGATTAACAACATTTAAAAGGAAAAGGTATAACTCTATTAGTCATATGATTTCTACTTTGATTCAGTTCATAGGATTTTGGGCTAACGATAATGTTTTTAAAAGGTTGTACTCATTGTGTCCATATTGGCAGGATATATGGAATCAGGTGCAAGACCCTCGGGGGGAATTGCAGAGAAGGACAAAGGAAAGAAATTAGGAAAGACTGCACATGGGAAAGAGGATAAGGACCAAATGAAGTTCCAGTTCCAGAGTGAACCTCTACGATCAAAAATCACCATGGACTGGAAGGAAATCACAAACACCAATATTGGCCATGTCGATATTGATGAGTTTATGCAAAGGGTTAGAATTCACCCAAAGAATGACAATGCCAGATTAATTAGGCAGAGTGGAATCGCAAAGGCTGCAGGTTTCCCCCCATCTCTCATATCCCATGAGCTATTCATGGCCTGTTGGTAGGCCTACCGACCTAAGACAAGGACCATTGTTGACAGAGATGGCAATATTCTAGCTGACATGTCGGTCAAGGGAATTACAAAGACCTTCCACATTCCTACCATTGAAGAAATGGAAATGCCCACCATAGAGGAATGCAAAGCGGCATGGGACGACAACTAGATGGGCTGCAAGAGATTGATAAATCAACACTGACCTTCAAGGAGAAAAGGGGCAGCGCTGCAAAGGTTCCCTAAGAACTCTTCTGCGGTGATTTCCACGAAGACTACAATGACCTAGTCACCATGTTGAGCTAAGTAACGGGCCTTTTGACTACTATATTCTTTTAAAAATGGATGGTATACTTTGTTGAATAAATCCTCCATGGGAATGAGAATGTCACTATAAAAGCCTCATTCTACTGGGGAGGTATGATAAATGACTACTTCCATGAGTAGTTCATGAACGTAAATAAGAGATCCAAATTGTACATGACCTCCTATCTAGTCTATTCACTGGCAGAACAAAGGCAGTATAGTGGATTATTTGTAGCACCTGATGAGGAGCCAGGGCGAAGATTGAAAGTTTATGATAGACATCCCTAGCTCCAATTCAGAAACTTTAAGAAGGAATACTACATGGTGAACGACGCCTTTATTGGTCACATCACCCAATTACTTGGAGGGAATTTTGAAAGGAGAGTCTCTCAGAGCATGTAGGAATTCCTAAAGTAGTACACTTTCTTGCTATTGCAATTTCCCAAATTCACCTACATTCAAACCCGAGGTTTCACTTAAAAGCTGAACAAGCTGCCCCAGTACCCCAATGACCGGATTATACTACTAGAACTCTCCCGGTAGTTGTAGTATGTGCACACCATCCTCAACAACAAACATCTAGCAGGGAAATCTTATCCCCTGACCTTCAGTCAGGGCATGTATAAATTCCAAACTTCCCACTGTGCTAGGAACTCAGAAAAAGGATTGGTAGAATACCACTTCCAACTACACACTGCTTTCCCATGAATGGACCCATATGGGCATGTGAGAAAAGCGTTGGGACTAGAGTACGCCCATTTGCACCATGTTGAGGATTTCTAGGGAAACTAACAGGATGACAAAGAGATGCGTGCCAGGCACTACATGAGGATGACTGCATACTTCGTAAGAAGGGTACAACTGCTCCCTATACTGGATCAAGTTGAGGAAGATGAAGGCACCATCATGGATCCATGGTATAATGCGGTCTCCAACTTACCACTGCCCACAATTGATTGGGATGAGCAGGAGGTCGATGAACTCAGCATCGTAACTAAACCCATCGTGGCCTAAACTGAAGAATGGGTTAAAAGGAAAGTGGCCTAGCTAAAGCAACAAGGAGTGGTCCTAACATATGAAGGACTCAAAAGTGAGCATAGTGCAACTAAAGATGTCGCCACTACTGTTTCAATGGGTGAGACATCTAAATCTCCTCTGATCACCAGATCAAAGAAGAGTAAAGAAGCAGAAATGGAGTAGTCTCCAGATCCTAAGGTATACAAAAGGAAAGATTCAGGAGGCTCACCTTCCAAGAAGCCCAAGCGAACATGGGGCACCATGGAGTAGCCCATAATCTAAGAGGGTGAGCAAGAAAGGAAAAATTAGTTAGAACTTCTTCTGGCTCCCCCTGTCTCGACTGGCCCATCGTCTGTCTCCCTGGCCATGGTTGCCACGTCCCCATCAGTAGTAGATATCTCAGTCCATCTTGCCCCTTCACCTCCGGTTGGGCCCATAATGTGATTGACTCCTCCGCTATGACTACTCCTCTCTCCTCCGCCACCATGTCACCTACCATATCACTACCATTAGCCATAGTAATTGCACTAATGCCTGCTCCCGCATTTCCTGAGGCTTTCTCGAAACACATACGAAATCTTCCTTCCGAGCTCTCCTAGATCCTTATGGACCCCACCCTTTAGGCTGGCTTAGCGCAAGTCCTCGCTACTGGTAAGCTTTCATAACCTTTGACAAGACCACCAGTGATGGAGGCCACAATGTTAATTTCTGAGGAGTGGGAGAGACGCGAACAAGAAGGCTCGAAGCCAATTGAAGCAAAGGCCGACGAGTACCATGAACACCTAGAGTATGAATATTAAAAAATTGATAGGGTGGCCTACGAAGAGGAAGGAACAGGCTCTTCTGAAAGTGGAGATGAGGAGGAGGATGTTGGTGGTAGGGTCATCGTACAAACCTTCGACGACGATCTTCAAGAAGAGATGGCTCGACAATTGAAACATGATGAAGAAGAGACAATTTGTCACCTCCCAGGAAGGAATAGGAGGGCGACAAGACAATAGAAAATATAGAAATCCTTGCAGGGGAAAAACAACTGGAGATTGTGCCATCGCCTCCTACAAAAGAAGATATAGAAGAGGACTAGCCTGAGAAATGCATGCACAAGGGCGAACAGATTGAAGAAATAAAGGAAAAGGAAATTGAGGTAGAAGGAAGTCCCAGAGGGAAATTGATTAATAAACCTCCCATCAAACACCTCACATTCATCCTAGATTTTGATGAGGAAAAGGGAGACAACACCAAGATGAATGCTACACAAATAGAAGTCCGAACGGGGCAGGCCGAAGGTGATCAAGAGCCATCAAAAGGAGAGTCTATCATGCCCGAGTGGTTGGAGAGGCAGCTTGAGAAGGAGACTCCTTCTCTGAAGGATCCACGAGCGAGGCTAGAGGCTATCCTAGCCCGAGCATAGATCTCAACTAGAAAAAAGAAAAATCCTAAAGTTAGATCCAAGATAATAATGGATGCTTCCGGGTCTCGAACCACAAAGATAGCAACACTCATGGTAAGTCAGGCTGGTGTAAACTATAACATTTCCACCATCAAGGGATTGCTACTAGAGAGTAGAAGGTGGGACATCTTGAGGAGTTAGTGGCTACAGTGGTACACCTGATAAAACAGGACAAGGTCTTGAAGGACGAACTTAAAGCATAGGCGGCCGCCTTGATGGATTACATCCAACAATGGTCTTTAGTGAATGACGTGCCTACCACATCTACGGCTCCACCCCAATTGCTATCCAAGGAGAAAATTGAAAAATTAGAGGAGAGAAAAAACCTGGACAAGACCACAAAGGGTTGGTTCCAACAGGTCCTATACGTCGGGAACATGAGTATTAGTCAAGCCATTTAGACAGCCAACAAGTTCTTGGATCTACAACAATCTTTGGAGAACATGAAGAAGCTCTACACCAACTTCCCTGCAACATATGACTCCACCTGTCCTAAGATTGAGGCCATCCTTTGGTTACCAAAGGACACATGGGAAAAGGAGCTCACATTCTAAAGCAATGAGCACTGGCTGATGGACGTGTGGAGGCAAGATTTTGATATAAAAAAGGAGAGGTTGGAAGAAATAATGGATAAGGCGGATTCAAAAATCGAATGGGTCAAAGAAATTAGGGTGGACTGTGCCTGATATATGAAGCTGAGATCAGAGTATGACATGCCCACAGTACAGATGGGTCAAGAGAAGATAAAGCCTTATTTTCACAAGAAGATGGAGGACGGGATGTCTAATGAGATAACAATGGAATTCATGAGTTTCACTGCCCATTCCTTTGCCTAGTCTGAGTTTTTCAGGGATCAAGGTGTAAAGTATGATGAAGACTAGAAGAAGCTTGAGGATAATGCAAACGAATGGAGTTACCAAATGCCACAGTATGAGAATATTGAGGTGGACAAGCTCCAGTCAGTCATTCTAAAATTCATGGAATATGCAACTTTGAAGAAGCAGGATGGAAAACCTCTTATTAATGAAGAGCTCCTGAAGGAATAGCTACAGCAAAAGAGCAGTTAGAAAAAGACAAAATGCTACAGTCCTATCACTAAATGACAAAATAGGGATAAGACAAAAATGTAATTTTAAATTGTAATATATTTGGGGTGGGTGAAACCTATTTTGTAGTGAATCTTGGCCATTTATTTAACTTTTTGAGCACTATAAATAGGGGGTCTCCTCTCATTTCAAAGCGAGTTGAGTTGTTGTAAAGGCATGCTGCTGAAATTTATAATGAAAATATATTGACTTGGTGTATTTTCTGATTTCTCCACATGTTTCATGGTTCAATCTCCATTGTTATATGCTTTAGTTAGATTCACATTATTTTTTTAGTTAGTTGTATCCTTGCTTTGATAGATTTTAGTCATGTTCTATGATTATAAAATTTTTTGCTGTGTTGATGCCTTCCAGCCCATACTTTTTGCTCTTTGCTACTGGTAAATAGCCTTGCAAAGTTAGGTTGGGCTGAAATTTGAAGCTGCTCTTTGAATCTTTATCTTTATTCATGCATGTAAATTGTGGATGAATGGTAAAATATTTGTATACCTTTGAATATAGCACATATTTTATGATACTATAGATTTCTTGGTTAAGTGGAATCATGTTTGAAGGGAGTTGTCCATAGCAGAACTACCATGATCACTATTCATAGTTAGTTGTAGATCCAAGAACCTTGCTTCTTACCTACTTTTTTCCCTTTTTTTTAGAAATAGACTGTGCCAAAGTTCATTGCACATTGTAAAGCCAAATTTGAAGAAAAGATCAAATTTTTAGATTGTTGTTCCAACCTACAGCAAAGTACACTTTAATTCTCATCTTAGAAACTTCAAGTTTTAAGATCCACCTCGCATCTAGCTATGTAAGTCTGCTCTATGATTACCAAAAAAATTGCATGAAATATCAACTGAAGACTCCCATGCAAGTCATGACCTGACACCTAAGAGACCTTTGGGAGATTTTCAGCAGCTTGCAATTTGAGATTTCCTTTCAAGAGAGGTAGTGCACATACACATTACCTTTGTTAAGAAAGTGCATAAAAACACCGATCAATAGAACTGGCGTTAGAAGGAGGGCCTTGAGAAGCTGGATTGAATTGGATCGTTCTCCCCGGAAAGATTCCAAATAGTTTTGCAGTCAACACCAAACAAGGGAGAATTCCAAGAGTTGTAGCCTCCTACAAGGGAAAAACGAACTAAGGAAAGAAATGTTGCATGTTCCTCTTCCTCCATTCCACCTGTTGATGTGTTTTTTATGCACTTCTCAACACAGGTAATGCATAGATGCACTACCTCTCTTGAAAGACAATCTTCCACAATCAGATTGCAAAACACTATCCCAAGGTCTCTAATGTCTGGTCTTGATAGTGCTTGGAATATCTTAGTTGTTTGATATGATTTGTTGGAATCACAAGGCGGTCTTACAGATGAATTACAAAGCATGGGAAGTTGGGTTTGCAAATGCAGTTTCAAAGTGCTGGAAGTGAATGAACAGTGGCTGTCCACTTAAAACAACAAGCTGAAACTCATCAAGTTCGTCTGATTTAGCTTCATGGTGATGCTTTGGGTCATACTCTAACCAAGGATTAAAAGAAATAGCAAAAGGAGAAGGGTTAAGAAAGTTATTCTAATCCTAAGCTATGAATGAACAGTAACAATGGTGGTTGCTAAAGTAGATAGACTTCCTAAACTGTGTTTTGCTTGACCAAGAAAAACCTATAGCTACACAAAACCAGTGCAATCTTCTAAGGATTGCAGATTTGCACATCAAATACACACATCATGTACATGCAATCGAACTAAATTGCAGCAATAAAGGAAAGAGGCTCAGACTAGCTTTGCAAAGTGATTCATCATCAATGAACCACAAAAAGCATGAGCTGGAAGTCCATCAAATACTATAACAGCAACACCATCATGACAGCCATTCAAGAAACTAATACTAAAACTAATATGGAAGTAGAACCATGTATGCAAGATGGAAAAAATCAAAGAGAACATCCATAAAATCATACAATGCTGTTTTCTATTGCTGCAAAATACATTTTACAACAGCTCTCCAACCCTTACAAATGAGGGGCAAGCCCCTATTTATAGTTCTCCAAAGCCCAAATGAATGGCTAGGATTCAATTACATCGAATGGCCCAGATCTTATTTACAATAAGGTTTCACCTACCCTCCATTATCTAGCAATTTAAAATGCATTCCTTGTTTTTTCCCTGTTTTGTTATCTAGTGCCAGTCATTATAGCAATTTCGTCATTTAGTTGATTTCCCTTTTCATTGTAGCTAAAACTGCCTGAAAGTTGTCTTTTTCTTGATGTGCTTGTAGTGTTCTTCCTTTGATCAAATGAGCCTATCGACGATTGGCATCAATGGATTGGTGGCCCCTGATTCGGGCAGAAAGCTCCTTAGAAATCATCATCATCTGGAAAAAGGTAGGACAACTCCCTCAATGGGCCTCTCCAATAGACCTACGGAAGGCTTCTTGACTCCTGTAAACAGAAGTGTTGTAAGTGCATTTATACATGAGTTAAGGAAAATGTCAGTCAAACCTAAAAATTCCCTGTTAGATCTATCCATGCATCATCAAAATATCTTGATATTCATATTTGGAGCTCATTTGGGCCATAAATATTAATGTGTGCTTCAAGGGTGTGAGTGCTAGAGGGCGGAAGAAAACCAGAAGGCAGACAGCGGACGGAAGCCAAAACAACCGGGAAGAAGGCGGGCTCCTAGATGTTCAAAACAACCAGGAAGAAAGGAGGCTCCCAGATGTTTAAAACAGTTGGGAAGGAGGTAGGCTCCCGGATATTCAAAATAGCCAGGAAGAAGGGAGGCTCCCGGATGTTCAAAATAGCCAAGGAGGGATGGACTCCCAGAAATGGCCACGGAGGGCCCGGGTTACAGAGGCTGGGAAGGAGATGGCTGCCAGATGTTCCAAACGGCCAAGGGGGACAAACTTCTAGAAACGGCCACAGAGGACCTGGGCTTCGGAGGCTAGAAGGGAGGTGGCCGCCGGATGTTCCAAAAGGCCAAAGGGGGACGGACTTCCAGAAATGGCCATGGAGGACTCAGGTTCTGGAGGCTAGAAGGGAGGTGGCTATCGAATGTTCAAAATGGCCACAGAGAGGCAGAGTCCCAAAAATGGCCATGGAGGGGCCGGGCTCTAGAGGCCGGAAGGGAGGTGGCCACCGGATGTTCAAAATAGCCATGGAGAGGCAGAGTCCCAGAAACGACCACGGAGGGGCCGGGCTCCGGAGGCCGGAAGGGAGGTGGCTGCCGGATGTTCTAAAACAGCAAAAGGGGGATGAAGCTCTGAAACCGCCGAAATTTAACCAAACTTTGACGAAACCTTGGCAGTTCGTTTACGCACTTCAAACACATCCCAGATCCAAAAAAGGTTTCTCCCAAAGTCAAAAATGTGGAAACAGGAGCGACAAGGGTCTACGGATGTTTCCAAATAGCCAAGGAGGAAGGGAATTTCGGAGGGAAAATTCTGAAACCATTGAAATTTAACGGAACGTTGATGAAACCTTGGCAGTTCATTTATGCACTTCAAACACATCCCAGATCCAAAAAAGGTTGCCCCAAAAATTAAAAATGTGGAAACGAGAGCGACGGGGGTCCTCGGATGTTTCCAAACAGCCAAGGAGGAAGGGAATTTTGGAGGGAAAGTTCTGAAACCATTGAAACTTAACAGAACATTGAAAAAACCTTGGCGGTTCATTTACACACTTCAAACACATCCCAGATCCAAAAAAGGTTGCCCCCAAAGTGAAAAATGTGGAAACGGGAGCGACGGGGGTCCACGGATGTTTCCAAACAGCCAAGGAGGAAGGGAATTCTAGAGGAAAAGTTTTGAAACTATCAAAACTTAACGGAATGTTGACGAAACCTTGGCAGTTCATTTACGCACTTCAAACACACCCCATATCCAAAAAAGGTTGCCTCCAAAGTCAAAATTGTGGAAACAGGACCGTCGGGGTCCACAGATGTTTCCAAATAGCCGAGGAAGGGAATTCTAGAGGGAAAGTTCTGAAACCATCGAAACTTAACAGAATGTTGATAAAACCTTGGTAGTTCATTTACGCACTTCAAACACACCCCAAATCTAAAAAAGGTTGCCCCCAAAATCAAAATTGTGGAAACGGGACCGGTAGGGGTCCATGGATGTTTCCAAAAAAGCCAAAGAGGGACGAAGCTCTGGAACCACTGAAACTTAACGTAACATTGACAAAACCTTGGTAGTTCACTTAGGGACCCCAAACACATCCCAAATCCCAAAAAGGTTGCCCTCAAAGTCAAAAATGTGGAAGCCAGACCGACAGGGGTCCACAGATGTTTCCAAAACAACAAGAACAAGACAAAAGGCAGAAAGGGGATGGATGACTTTATTTCTCTACAGATTTGAATACCCTAAGTAGGTGTATTTGGTAAGAGGAATTTGATCGTTTGAAGGCACATGACCAATTTGGGCTTGGAAAATGGGGCACACAAAACAAGACAGGAGCAAAGCAGCCTGTCAAGAGTGAAAAAAAAGGGGGTCCTTGCTTATGGCGGGTGTGTGTGCAAAACATGCACAACACCACCCACTTCCCTTCCACATTCACCCTCATTTGGCTTGTGTTCATCTTCCACCTGGCCATTCGAAATTGCATTTTCACCCCCATCTCCGACAGCCAAGAAGTTTCCTCTCTCGCAGCCTTTCAGACCCAAGGTACAGTCCAAACAGTTGTAGCCCAGGCTGCTGTCCTACTACAGGCACAACTTCAATTTTTTGTTCCTCAATAGAAGATACCAATTTCGCCTCCTACCATGGCTTGGTTAGCACAAAATCCTTCGCTGATACACTTCACCACTTACCATGACATGCTCAAGAATCCAGAAGGCTTCTGTTCGAAATTCAATCCTCACGACCCACAAAGAATAGCTGAAGAGCATATTAAAATATTTGAAATAGCAATCACCAAAATGCAAGTCAATCATGAGGATGTTGCATGCAGCCTTTTTCCACACTCATTAGGTGAGGAGGTCTTTTATTTGTACATCAATCTGCCGAGGGGGTCTGTTACCTTATGGGACCTCATGAAGAATGCTTTCTTGCAAAAATATAAGATCTCGATTAGCCCCTCAGAGTTATATAGGTATTTTATGTCCATCCGGAGGGAAGTTAATGAACCCATTGGATCTTTTAATGACTATTTCCATCATGCCTTCACAAGGTTTCAGGACCCATACCTTCATAATGATGCCGGAGGCGTCCCAGTCTACTATGCGGCATTAGACAACCTTACGTCGGCCTTGGTAAAGAAGATGTGCCTACCATTGACTTCATTAGTAACTGCCTATACAAAGGCTGTTATTTCTAGTGTAGATTTGGGGAAAAATATCTCTGGTCCGCTGCCTTATTTGGGACCAGTAGCTCACTCGATGCAAATTCAAGGGCTTAATCAGGCATTCGCTCATTAGACTCCTATTATGAACTAGGTGCCTCAGCTGCCCATCATTCTGCACCTTGGATATCTAATGAATTATGCACCTCCCGTGCCTTCTTATTTGCAACCTCAACAATAGCAGAGCTACCTTTAGTCTCCCCAATAACAACAGGTGTATTCTCAAAAACCATAAGCACCGCTATTTTTGTTAGGACCAGAATTCCCTCCAGGGCATCAGAATTAGCTGATAGCCCCACCTGTCTTTCTCTAAAATCCAACACTGTAGCCAAGCAACACTGCTTAGAAAGACAAATTGGAAGAGTTGACAGAGATGATCAAGAAAATGTCCACGAAAATGAAACACTTAAAGAACTAGAATAATTAGTTGCAGGCATCCCAGCATAACCTCTAGGCCAATCTTAATCGGGATAGCTGAGACAACAGGGACAGTAGGGACAGCTGAGAAGCAAACACCTCTTCTGGGAAGAATTATGATAGAGGACAAAATCTCAATCAAAGTTCCAAGAGGAGACCTTCTTAGAGGTAGAACTACACGTGGAATACGAGGCCCAATAATGGAGGTGTCCCTACTCCTTTTGATCAGCCGACCAAAAATGAAAGAACAACCAGTTGGGTGTACCTCGTCGAGGTGGCCTTGTTTGAATGGTGTCGAATTCACAAGACCAGTAGACACTCCAAGTTGCAGAAAATTTCCATATTGAGGTCCAAAATGCTACTAATAGTACCAGTTGTAGAGACATTATTTTGTCTGAGCCTTATGACTCCTCTTGTCTCATGGTAAACCAAGTGTCGCTTTCGCGAAGTGACCAAAATCAGTCTGAAATCGAGCCTACCACCATCAAGAGTGAAGAAGTGCAAGAATTAAGTAACGAGAAAACCTTGGCTCAACTTTTTGATTTCGTAGATAATGGTTCAGTAGATGAGGAAGAACCTTATGTAGATGAAGTTCACATGTTCCACCAAAGAACAACCCCTTACTTCCTTAGGAATAGGTAGGCAGGTGGACCCTTTACAACTTCTACCCCACCAAACAATTTTACTACCCCGCCTGACCCTAATGCCAGCAATAACCTTGGGCTTCCTCATATACCCACCCAGTATCTCAACAAAGATAGGCCTCAAAATCAAACACAAAATCAGCCTCAAGGCCAATCCCAAAATCAATCCAGTCAAAGGGAAGTCCAACCTCCTAGCTCTGCAATAGGTTGGGCCTTCGGCTCTGAGATTGAGCAGATGGGCTAATATGTGGTAGAAGAGTTCAAGAAAGTAAAAATCATTTTATCTTCCTTTGAACTACTCAAAGTCCATACTGTAAGGCATGCCTTCTTTAGAGTACTATATGGGACCCCATCCTCCAGCACCACATAGGAGGCATCAACCAAAAAAGTCACCTTTGAAGAACCTAGGCAGGAACCCATAATATAGGATTACACAAAGAAAATGAAGGATGTTCCCTCAAATCATTCTATAGGTAAATAGCCAAAGAAGGAACCAAATTGGAACAATAGGAAAATTTCTAAAGATCAACCATCTAGACAGATTAAAGATAAAAATGGTGATAAGAACAAAGCTCAAGTAGCTCAGGTAGACACACCCATGGGCCTCTTCCAAGGAAGATTGAAAACTCCCCCTTTCCTTACCACCATTTGGATATTTAGGAAAAACTTGCATAACTACCTGCTTGATTTAGGACCATCCACCAATGTTATGCCACTGACAGTATGCAAGGCTCTTGAAATTACTCCCACACCCTCAAGAAGGAAGGTGACCCAGTTGGATAAAACAGAGATCAACATCGTGGGAGAAATGAATTAGATCCCAATGCAAATTGTTGTAGATTCAAGGATACAACAAGTCATTGATATTCAAGTGGCTAACATTCCTGATGCATATGGGATCATCTTAGGAAGGGAACTCACTAGAACATTGAATGGATATGTCGTTACAGACCACTCTCACATGTGGCTACCATGGAAAGGGCTGCCAAATCAAATCTGTGTAGATCATGAGCCCCATATGAAATATATGATCATAGAGTACAACAACCTAAATGAGGTGTTGTTTGTTGAGACAGAATTGGGAAATTACCATCCCTTCACCTGTCAAGACGAATTCGAACCCCAAGAAGAGTATGCCGCAGAAGTACTCTTAGTGCAGTGCAACCCTCCAACCGACCTTCCTCAAATGCCATCGAGTAACGAAATGTAAGTAGAATCAGACGATAAAACCGATGAAGGAAAAAACTGGGGATTACTCAATGGTTTCCAAGAATTCATGGAAAAGTGTGCAAGGGATCAACTCAGCTTGGGCACCCGAATGTATTTCCAAGATCTCTTACTGCCAAATTGGTGCATAATTCACAATGTTTCCCACTCTGAGTTCGATTGCTACTTGTGTCGAGCAAGAGTAGAGCATGTCAAAAAATTAGTTGTTCCCCAAAAGGAAATGCCAAAGGAGGGGCTAAGAAAACCCCCTGTTGTTCAACACGCCGGGCTCCAAGATTCCCAAAAGATTACAGGAGCAACCACCCAACTAGAAGGAAGTAAGAGCCAATTCAGACCTGAAGTCAAGGAACTTTCCAAGTTTTGGATGCTCTGATTTGATGGATCTAAATCAAAACAAGGAGTTGGTGCCAAGTTCGAGCTCATTAGTCCAACGGGTAAGACCTTTCTTGATGCCCATAGATTGCAGTTTCATTTCACCAATAATGTAGCAGAATACGAGGCATTAGTGCATGGTCTCCTTATGGCCTTAAAGAAAAATGTCAAAATGCTGCAAGTGTTTGGGGACTTTGAACTTGTAGTCAAACAAGTTAGAAAATTGTACTCCTGTCATGATAGAAGGCTCGCAAACTATAGGCATAGGGTATGGGATCTCTTAGAAGGTTTAGATGCATTTAATATATAATTGATCCCTTGTGCTCAGAATCATACAGTCGATGCCTTGGCTCAAATAGCCAACATTTAGTAACCCCTTTCCTTTTCCGGGCTTAAAAAATTTACAGTTGAGCTAAAATCTACACCGTCTGTCCTGGATAATGTCACTCACTTTCAAGTCTTCAATGACGATAAGCACATCCTTGAATTCATCATGAGTTTCGATGTCTTTGCGGCCCAAATAACCAATGAGGTTGATCTGAAAGAGGCTGAATTGGACATAGAAGGGGTTATCAACCTCAAAACCAACACAATTTCCAGAGGCATGGTTTAGCTCGAACACATATTTGATTTGGACCAGATCAGAGACCAGGACCGGAAAACAAAGAAGGAAGCCATAAGCAACCAGTGTGATACTCACAACCTTGGGACAACTGAGGAGGCCAAAAATGTGTTTATTGGCAAAGTGTGCATCCCCGAGGAAAAGAAGGGAATCATTGATGCTCTTAAAAAGTATCACGATGTGGTGACATGGAGCTACGAGGATCTCAAGACTTATGACACCTCCATCATCATGCACACCATCCCTCTCAAGATAGAAGTGAGGCCATTTTGCGAGCGACAGCACCCTATTAATGCCTTGTTAGAGCCCATCATTTACAAAGAGGTACAAAAATTGCTTTCAGCAAGAATTATCTTCCAAGTCAAGAATTCCACATGGGTAGCCAACTTTGTCCCTGTCAGAAAAAAGAATGGAGAAATCAGAATGTGTGTGGACTTCCATAATCTGAACAGAGCTTCAAAGAAGGACAACTATCTGGTGCCTTCATTGGATGAGGTGCTGCAGATTGTCAACGGCTCCTAAATGATGTCCTTCTTCGATGGATACTCTAGATACAACCAGGTTATGGTGCAATATGAAGACCGCCATAAGACAACATTCACCACTAAGTGGGGGGCCTTCGCTTAAAGGAGAATGCCTTTTGGGCTAATCAACGTCGGTGCTATCTTCCAATGGGCCATGGATATCGCCTTCAAAGATTTGATTGGAAAATGCATAATCATCTACATCGATGATTTGACTATGTTCTCTAAAAGGTGGAGTGATCAAGTCTCTGATTTGTGCAAGGTATTTCAGAGGTGTAGGGAGTTGGAGTTTCCCTTAACCCAAAAAAGTGCAATTTCGGCGTGAATGAGGGTAGATTGCTGGAACATGTCATTTCACAGTAGGGAATCTCTATAGACCCTGAATGTATCTAGTCTCTGCTAAAGATCCCACCACTGGGTAGCAAGAAAGAATTAAAATCCTTCTTCGGAAAGATCATTTTGTCAGGAAGTTCATCACACGTTTGCTGAAATTGTTAAACCACTCAATGCTATGTTAAAACACGATGCCAAAGTTGAGTGGGCTCCTAAAGCCAAATAGGATTTTGAAGAAATCAAATGGGCTATTACTGAGGTGCCTATGCTCATCAGTCCAAACTACCTGAATCCTTTCTATATCTATTCATTTGCTTTAGAACATTCCTATGCTAGCATTCTGACTCAGAAAGTTGATGGAGGAAATGAGCACCCAATCACCTTTATGAGTGCTCCTTTGAAGGATGTTGAATTGCGATACCACAACATAGAAAAGAAAGCATATGCCCTCATTAGGGGAGTAAAGAAATTTCGGCATTAAATCTTGCGCAACAAAGTGTTTGCCATTGTCCATGACCCAGCAGTGAAAACGCTGCTCATGCAAAATGAATTGGGTGAGCGAAGAGCCAAATGGGTCACATTCCTCCAAGAGTATGATATGGAAATCCAACCAATGAGGTTGGTGAGAGGAAATGCACTTACCTACATGATTGCTGAAGCAATAGCAGAGGCCAAACCCGAACTCACAGTGCAGCTATATCAGCTCAAGGATGTTTTTCTGGGAGAATGGTACGAGGACATCGTCTATTATTTGCTAAACCACAAGTGTCTATCGCACCTATAGGGAGTCCAAAAGCATGCTCTTAGACTAAAGAGTAGCAGTTACAAGTTGCAGGGATCCATTTTATACAAAAGAAATCATGAAGGCATTTACTTGAGATGCCTTGGTAAGGAAGAAGCAGATCGAGTCTTGAAGGAGTTTCATGATAAATTCGGCACTGGTCATGGATCCAGACCCTCCACTGCACATCAGATATTAAGAGTGGGATATTATTGGCCAACTATCTTCAAAGATGCTCACTGTCATGTTCACTCATGTCACACATGCCAGACAATCGCCACCAAGGAAAAGAATGTTGTCCCACTGTAGCCTGTGTTAGAGGTGAGATCATTTGCGCAATGGGGTCTTGATTTCATTGGTCTGGTAAGCCCTCCATCATCCGTGGGACACAGGTACAATCTTACTGTGACTGATTACTATACTAGATGGATAGAAGAAATTGTATGTAAGCAATGCACAACCAAGGTAGTTACTAATTTTCTGGAATGTTTTATTTTAAATCACTTTGGTTGTCCTTATGCATTAGTGTGTGATAATGGACCTGCATTTTCCTCATTAAAATTTCTAATTCGGCCTTCGCCTATGGAATTTTCCTTAAATTTTTGTCTAATTACTACCCTCAAGCCAATAGCCTTGCTAAGTCCATGAATAAGAACCTGACCATAGTGATCAGGAAATTACTCAATAAGAATCCTAAAGATTGGCATACCCAACTCTGATTTTCCCTTTGGGAAGACCACACTCGCCACAAGGCTACCCTTGGTGATTCCCCATTCCATCTTGTTTATGGCTTGGAGCCCATATTTCCTTTCCATTTGAAAATCCCCTCTCCAATTCATCAACGACTTTTACGAAGGGGGGACCGCAAGGAAGCTCGATTAGCAGAGCTCTTGCATTTAGAAGAAGTCTGAGACTGTGCAATAAAAAAAATTTCCAAGCATTAGGGTGTGGTTAAGAGATGGTTCAAATACTGAGCCAAATTCAAGGGCTTTAAAATTATATATTTAGTCCTGTACTGGGACAAGGCCCATGAAAAGAAAGGGAGACACAACAAATTTGACAAGCTTTGGCTTGGCCCCTTTCAAATAGCTGAGATTTTGGGAGATAATGCTTTCTACCTAAAGACCTTAACTGGTGAAGATGTCTCATTACCAGTCAACAGGCAACACCTTAAGCATTAGTTTCAAGCTTGAGCTCCCATTGGCTCTTTTCTGTAAATACCTGTATATAGGTTAGAATAGGTCATCTTTTGGCTTGCTTGTGTTTTGCTGTGTCACTTTTTTTTTTTTGGTTTTGCTCATTCCAGGCTATTTTGTTTTGAAATGATGTTCTCTATCCCTTTTATGGTGGTCGTGCTAATTCAATGAGTGGCTCGCTTTGTTGTTCATCCTTAGTATTTTTCAGATAAACATTCATTCCCAACTATTGGTCCCTAAAAGCTGCCTAGGAATGATTTCCTTGTCTAAACTCTGCTTTAGAACTTGACCCTTAGTTGGCTCTTTTTACGCATATCTCAGATCTCACACAAAAGCATATTAATTATTCCTAAGGGTTGTACAATAACTACTATGATACCCTAGTAAGTGAAAAATACAAAGTCCTCTCTAGTGACCACTGCGATTCCCAAACCCTTTGTAGGCTTCGACGCTTACACAGTCGAGCAAAAGATAAGAAAAGAAGACAAGTTGAAAGAAGTATAAAAAGAAATCAAAAGATTTTTTATTTTTTTGAAATCAAGTGACTATATGGGCATGTGGATAACTCTATCGGGGCTATGGACACTCAGCTGGCAATAGAGCAATATCCCTAGGGTCACAACAACAACTCCATCAGGGCTATGGATGTTTGACTGGCAGCGAGGCAATGTCTAGGTTACTTTTGTTGTTGGACGATCTATGTAGCTTGCTCAGTTGGATTAGCGGCCACTTGGTGCAATCCCAGGGAAAGAAATGAATCCACAACACACAAACTTCTGAGATGTCCTGTAGACTGACCCAACTAAGGATCCTATTCTCTTGGTTCATCTTTGGTAGTCCGCCCTTGGTCTATGAAGCCAAAGATTCTGGGTTCTGAATGAGTGCTTATCCCTAGAATGCCCGAGAGCGTTTCTCAAGAAAGTCACCATTTTTTGTACCCTTAGCACACACGCTCCATTCAGAATGGGGACCCTCTTCTCTTTCATCCTCGTGGGCCATTCTTTACTGCCTCATTTTTTGTGCCCCTATTTTGGCATCCTTGATGGTCAGCGTATCCTTGCAATCCCATCTTAAACTAACCACATTTTGTCCATTGTACTTGGGTTAAGCCCTAGGCTTTTTGGGCTTTCTTTGGTAGTTTCCTTCTACCAGTGGCTCTAGGTCCTACCAGACCCGCCCCCTAGGTTTCTGTCATAGAGTTTCCTATGGTGGTTTGCCGTTCCCTGAACGACGGAAGCCTATTGCCTTCCCGAACCCCAGGTCCTGAATCGTCAGTTGTCGTGAGGATTTAGTATGCACAAATTTTCTGATTGCATTCATCCCCTTCAGGTCCAGGCGGTCGGGCCACCATTCCCAAAATTTCCTTCGTCGATTCTAGTGGAAAAACCTCACTGGCTCTCTACCCTCCAGAGTCCAGGTCCTTTCTTGTCGCCAGTATTAAAAGAAAAATATTTAATGACCATTTTGACACATCCTTCTGGACCTCAGACCCCGCACCTCCTGCTGCCGCCCACTATTTTCAAATTCACCAACCAATGAGTCAGTCATACAGGCATGAAATGAGGCCATTAATTGCAGGGGGTATATCTATTAGGCTCCAACCTATCATTTTCAATTGTTAGGATTGCAAAGTAGGTCAAAGTGCTTTCCAGAAGAGATCAACCATCCACCATTCATAGCCGCTCGTTCGAGATCATCATTGGACCTTTCATCGTCGATCCCACCTCATCCTTTGTCGGGATTTCGAGGTAGGTACATTGTTCGTTACACAAAAATATTTTTATCATTTTATGTTTAAGATAACGAACAAGATAAGATAAAAATAAATCTAACTAATATAACGTGCTAGAACCAGAAAAACAAATGTTTTGAAATCTTGATAAACCCTCAAATTAGCCTTTTAAAATTCAATTTGAGCTAAGCACTGTCATCACTATTCTTTGTGTAGGGAATTCTTGACTATCGGCCCCGACCTCTCTAGTTGCCATCGAGAACTCACAAAATGAGCAAATATTTTAGGAAGGTGGATTGCCCTTTTGGACCCAAACCCCTGGAACTCCATCATTCGGTCACCGTTGGAATTGAAGATTTGAAACTTTAGAGTCCAGCCTCCATTTTTCCTTCTTGGGCCCAAACCCCCTAACTTACGTGTTCAGAATTTTGTGAAGCTTTCGCCATTCCCAAACTGCGAAATGACCCCATCTGCCCGACCCCCGAAGTCTGCCTTGCATCTTGCCGTCGGACCTTAAGCGATCATAAATCAACCTTCTGTCATGACCCCGGGTCCCTATCTGCGGACATCCATTCACGGACTTTGGTCGTAGCTTCACCCTTTTGTAATGGCCATCTAATGACAACCTTCCTCCTCTAGGGCCCCAAGCCTTCGTTCGCCACGAAGGGCTGAGGATTGAACTTTAATGTCCTCACCCTTGTCGGGTTCCAACATCTAGGATTCTGTCCCATCTCCGCTAGTTCAAAAGGGGAAAAATGTGCCCACCTTTCCGACCTCCGGGATCTAACCTCTTGTTCGCCGAGAGAAACTTCACATGGAAAATCAGACGTCCAAGTTTAATATCGGGTCCGGTCCACCGGGCCGCTCTATCCAGGTTTTCATTTTCGGATTTCCATTCCACAATGGCATGACATCAATGACATTCCGCCTCTCCGGACCCTAACCACCTATCGTGCTTTAGCTTTCCAGGTCCCAAACCCTAGAGTTATGACCTCAGAACTCCATCTTCCCAAGGCCATTGGAGACAGCAAACTGTCGATGAATTTCTGAGACTGGACCTCTGGGGCCCCAAAAGTGACCTAAACGGCCCCAAATTTGAAAACTAACCTCGACCCATGTGCTCAAATTTTTCCCGCTTTGACTCGAACCTTTCAAACCATTCAAATATGAAGATGGGAGAAACCACCTAGATCGCCTCGGCCTATATACCCCCTTTCAAAACATCATTCGTGCCAGGGAATTTTGTCTCCCTAAGCCCGGATTGCTAGAAATCCCTTAAAATGTGATTAACGACATTTAAAAGGAAATGATTTAACTCTATTAGTCATATGATGTCTACTTTGATTTAGTTCATATGATTTTGGTCTAACGAAAAATGTTTTTAAAAGGTTGTACTCATTATGTCCATGTTGGCAGGATATATGGAATCAGGTGTAGGACCCTCAGGGGGAACTGTAAAGAAGGACAAAGGAAAGAAATTAGGCAAGACTCCTCATGGGAAAGAGGATAAGGGCTAGATGAAGTTCTAGTTCCAGGGGGAACCTCTACGATCAAAAATCACCATGAACTAGAAGGAAATCACAGATACCAATATCGGCCACGTCGATATTTATGAGTTTACGCAAAGGGTCAGAATTCACCCAAAGACTGACAATGCCAGATTAATTAGGCAAAGTGGAATCGCAAAGGCTGCAATTTTCCCCGCATATCTCATTTCCCCTGAGCTAGTCATGGCCTATCGACAGGCTTACCAACCCAAGAGAAGGACCATTGTTGATAGAGATTGCAATATTCTAGCTGACATGTCAACTGAGGGAATTACAAATACCTTCCACATTGCTACCTTTGAAGAAATGGAAACGCCCACCATAGAAGAATGTAAAGTAGTGGCATGGGATGACAACCTGATGGGCTGTAAGAGATTGATAAATCAACACTGGCTCAAGCAGAAAAGGGGCAGCACTGCGAAGATTCCCCAAGAACTCTTCTACGGTGATTTCCACGAAGACTACCATGACCTAGTCACCATGTTGAGTCAGGTAATGGGCCTTCCCACTGCTGCATTCTTTCAAGAATGGATGGTACAGTTTGTTGAGCAGATCCTCCATGGGAATGAGGATGTCACTACAAAATCCTCATTGTACTAGCCCGAGGTATGATAAGCGACTGCTTCCATGAGCAGTTCATGAACATAAAGAAGAGCTTCAAATTCTACATGACCTCCTATCTGGTCTATTAATTGGCAGAATTAAGGAAGTATAATGGATTGTTTGTAGCACCTGTTGAGGAGCCAGGGTGAAGATTGAAAGTCTATGACATACATCCCCAGCTCTAATTTAGAAACTTTAAGAAGGAATACTGCAAGGTGAACAATGCCTTTATTGGTCACATCACCTGATTCATTAGAGGGGATTTTGAGAGGAGAGTCTCTTAGAGCGCGTGGGTGTTCCTAAAGAAATACGCTTTCTTGTTCTTGCAATTTCCCAAATTCACCTACATTTGCACCCACAATTTCATTGAAAGGTTGAACAAGTTGCACCGGTACCCCAATGACCGAATTATACTACTGGAACTCTCCTGGAAGTTGTAGCTTGTGCACACCATCCTTAGCAACAAATATTTGGAAGGGATATCTTTGTTGGAATATGTGCCTCAATCCTTACTGACATGAAACTCTTGAAGGGAAAAGTTGCTATGACATTGTTCATGTCTGGGCGACTAACTGTTCTAAATCTGCTTGACAGGTTCATGTCACTAAGATAGAGTTGATGTCTTGCCGAATGAAGTCTATCACTATGACTCTTTCTGTTCGCCATGACCTTTTGGTGATCGGAAGAACTCTGGGCGATAGTTGATTTTATCGGGCTATCTCACGGGTGTCGGAGAGAGGTCCCAACGAATGGTGTATGTCTCACCAATAGCATACATCTATCGGGCTAACACAAGGATCTCGGGGAGATCTCTCAGCGAGAAGGTAAGTCTCGCCGATGGGGGTTTTCTCTTGGTTCGCTCACGATGACTTAAAGACTTCAGCATGAAGTCTTGGCAACTGATGTATGTCTCGCCAACGTTGGGGTAACCTAAAGGTCATGGGGAGATGTCTCAACAAAATAAAAAATTCTCGCCGATAGGAGGATTATCGTGGTGTCTTCGTGGTAACAAAAGACTTCGCTGAGAAGTCTTCGTGACTTGGATAAGTCACGCCGATGATTTTCAGAAAGACTTGGGGCACTCAGAGAAAGATCACAGTGAAACACTTGAGTCTTTCCAACAGTGCCATTCAGTGGAAGCTTGGTCGTGCTGTAAGATGACTCACCGAAACCATGGGGTCTTGCCGATAGATGTCAGGCTTCGGTGTAGCATGATGTAGTCGATGGGAAGTCTTGGCGAGAATGTAGTGTCTTATCGATAGTTTATCTCATCATTGTGACTCCTGAATTTGATATGAGTCTCTCTGAAATGCGATTTTTACACCGAATGGAAATCACTCATCGGCATGACTCGAAGACTTTGGTAAGAGGTCTTGACGAGTTTGGTATGTCTTGTCGAATGAGATTTCTCTTGCCAACTATTGGGGAACTGATATCGATAGCAATTTCTTTGTGGCATCAGGGAGAAACTATTAGTGCCTCATCGATATGCCAACAAAGGGTGAACTCCGTTGACCGTGTGATCATCCTGTGTGGCATCCTACTAGACCAATCAGAGGAAGCAGTTTTCAAACTGATGACGGTTGGATTTTTGTAACTGTTGCGACATTGGAGAAAAATAGCTTGCAGGAAAAATCTAAATCAGCATGGAAACTTTCTTCGATGGAGATCTAACAGATAAGGATGCACATAAGACAAAATCAGAATGTGAATAGAATAAAAGTAGATCAATTCTGATTTGAAAAAATGTTGAGTAAGATTTCTTTTGAGAGATTTTATGAGAGAGAGATTGAACAGTGAATGTTGAAGCTACTGTGAAATACCAGAGAGTTGTATTTCTGATTGTATGTAATTATTGTTACTATAATACGAAGATATTTAGCTTGGTGTGGTGAGTTTTTTCCTGAAAGGGTTTCCCACGTAAATCTGTTGTTCAGTTGTCTTTGTGTATTTGCTCTATTTCTGTAAATCTTTCATGTGTGTCTTAATTAGATTTTAATTTGAAAAATTAAAAGCCCTGTATTGCATTCTTCCCTGTGGATTTGACATTAAGGAAAGTGTTTCCACACCTCTGCTCTCCTTACAAGTGGTATCAGAGCCTAGCCAGTTGTGTTGTCCTTGTGAGTGGGTTGGGTTTTTTATGTCAATCCTTTTCTAGTGGGAGTTTTGTAGAGGTCTGATAATTTAATTACAGATTGAGATGGCAAGCACATCCGAAAGGATGGAAATAGAGAAATTGAATGGAAGCAATTTTGAGTTGTGGAAACTCAAAATGGAAGATATGCTAGTTGATCGAGATCTTTGGACTGATGTATCTAGAACAATGCCTCAAGGCATGAAGCAAGAGGATTGGGACCTAGCAGATAGAAAGTCTAAAGGGCTGATAAGACTCTATTTGGAAGACTCTGTTCTTCTGAACATGCATGAAGAAAAGACTGCTTCTTCCTTGTGGAAAAGATTAGCATCTATTTATCAGGGAAAATCCTTGGTGAACAAGTTGTTCTTGAGGAAGAAGTTGTCCTCATTGAGAATGCAGGAAGGAGGGTCTGTTGTTGATCACTTAAATGCTTTCAACATGCTGATTGCTCAGTTGACATCTGTTGGTTCGAAGATTGAAGATGAAGATCGTTGCATGCTGTTGCTATGTTCTCTTCCTGATTCTTGGGATCATTTAGTGATGGCTATAGGGAGTACAACATCCACATTCAATATGGAAGATGTTGTTGCTTCTCTGTTATCAGAAGAAATGAGAAGAAAATATTCTGAGATGGCAAAGGAGGCTCTGGTTGTCAGAGGTAGACCAAAGGAGAATGGCAAGAAGAGGACAAGAAGTCTAGATCAAAATTAGAAGGGAGATCAAAGTCTCCTGGAAAGAAGTCAAAGGTGAAGTGTTGGAACTGTGGGCAACCTGGTCATGTCCGAAAGGATTGCAAGGAGGAGAAAAAGAAGAACTCTTATGGAAATGATTCTTCTCATAGTGATGCAAACGCCCTCATTGCAGCTTTGGCTACATGGGCATCAGGTGATGTTTGGCTGATTGATTCTGGAGCATCTTTCCACATGACATCTCATAGAGAATGGTTTATGAAGTATGAAGAATACAATGGTGGAAAGGTGTATTTGGCAAGTGATTCATCTTTGGAAATTGTTGGTTGTGGAAGAGTCAAAATTCAATTCCCTGATGGAAGAGTGAAGGGAATCAATGATGTAATGCACATACCAAGTTTGACTCATAATTTACTTTTTGTAAGTAAGTTGAATGATATCGGAGTGTAGGTCACGTTCTCTATAAATGGCTGAAAAATGACTAGAGGTTCTATGGTGTTGGTTAGGGGTGCTCGAATTGGTACCTTGTACAAGCTGGATGCACAAACTATCCAATGCAACAGTGTCTCTGCAAAATCACTTAAGAATGCTCATGGAGAAAAGAAGGAAAACATTCCTGATGGTGTAAACTCCATGGAGGTTAAACTTCCAGCAAAGAAGACTATGCTCTAGCATCATAGGCTAGGCCACATTGGTGAGAAAGGTTTAAAAACCTTGAAAAATAAAAAATTGGTAGAAGGGCTTGAATATTGTAACCTTGAGTTCAATTTTTGTGAACATTGCATATATGGAAAGCAGCACCGTGTTTCATTTTATTCTAGTCCTCACAAAACTTCTAGTTTGCTTGATTATATACATTCTTATGTGTTTGGTCCAGTGAATGTTCCTTCTTTGTCTAAATCAAGATACTATGTGTCGTTTATTGATGATTATTCAAGAAGAGCTTTTGTATATTTTCTGAAAAGTAAATCAGAAGTATTCAGTCAATTTAAGGAATTTAAAAACCTTGTAGAAAACCAGACTGGTAGAAAAATAAAATGTTTAAGGACTGACAATGGCGGTGAGTTCTATTCAGATGAATTCGAAAGTTACTGTAAAGATCATGGGATCAAAAGGCAGAAGACTACACCTTACACTCCACAACAAAATGGAGTTGTTGAAAGGTTCAACAAGACAATAATGGAAAGAGCAAAAAGTATGTTGAGTAGTGTTGGCTTGGAGGAGAAGTTCTGGGATGAAGTAGTCTCTACAACATGTTACTTGGTAAATCGCTCTCCTAACTCTGCTCTTGTTGAGAAGACACCTTTGGAAGCATGGTCTAGAAAGAAGCCCTCTCTTAGACATATTCATGTCTTTGGCTGTGAGGCATATGCATATGTTCCATTCGAAAAAAGATCTAAGTTGGAAAACAAAGCTATGAAGTGTATTTTTATTGGCTATAGCGCTGGAATAAAATGACACAAGCTTTGGAATCCTGAGATTGAGAAGGTTTTGCACATTAGAAGCATTATCTTTCGTGAGCTGAAACCTTCTACTTTGGATCTACAATCAGATAAGAAATCAAAAAATGAAAAGGATGTAGCAGCAATTCCTCATACACCAGATAAAGAGGAATTGAAAAATCAAAATTTACCTGATACTGAGGAGAGCTCAAGTAGTTCTGAAAGTTTTGATGAAGATGAAGAACCACCTCAGCCTCAGCCTGTGAGGAGGTCAACTCGTGAAAGAAAGCAACCTGATAGGTATGGATTTTCTTTAATAGAATCTACTTGTGCCTATCCTTTAATTTCTAGCACTGATGAACCTAGGATTGTGAAAGAGGCATTTAAAATGTCTGATTCAAAATCTTGGTTGGAAGCTATGAATGAAGAAATGGCATCATTAGAAAATAATGAAACCTGGAGTTTGGTTCCATTGCCTAAAGGCAGAAAATTTGTAGGCTGCAAATGGATATTCAAAAAGAAAATAGGTGTAGACGGCAGCGTGGAAAAATATAAAGTGAGGTTGGTTGCAAAAGGTTATTCCCAGGTAGAGGGAATTGATTATGGAGAAATATTTTCTCCTGTAGCTAAGCTAACATTTATTAGATTTCTTTAGTCACTTGTAGCAGCGTATGACTTAGAAATTGAACAGATGGATGTGAAGACATCGTTTCTTCATGGTGATCTTGAAGAAGAAATTTATATGTCTCAGCCAGAACACTTTTTGGAGAAAGGTAAAGAAAGACTAGTTTGCAAGTTAAAGAAATCTCTGTATGGTTTTAAAAAGTCTCTTAGAATGTGGTGCCAAAAATTTGACACGTTTGTTTTGTCATTGGGATTTATAAGATCAAAATGTGATCACTGTGTGTATTACAAAGCTGAAAGTGATCAAGTCCTTATTATTGCACTCTATGTTGATGATTTGTTGTTCATAGGAAATAGTAAGCTAATGATTTCTGATCTTAAGTCTTAGTTGTCTGCAAAGTTCAAGATGAAATATCTTAGTGCAGTAGGTTACATTCTAGGAATGGAAATAACTAGGGACAGGGAAAATAGAAAACTTTGGCTCAGTCAGAGTAAGTATATCATGACTGTTCTAGAGAGATTTTGTATGACTGAGTGCAAGCATCTAGTTGTTCCAGTTACACAAGGAACAAATTTATCTATTGAGGATTGTCCAAAATCTTCTTCTAAGATGGAGGACATGACCAGTGTGCCTTATGCAAGTGCAGTTGGCAGTCTCATGTATGCTATGGTCTGTACAAGGCCAGACATTGCACAAGTAGTGGGAGTTCTTAGTCAGTTTATGGCTAATCTTGGAAGAACACATTGGGATGTTGTGAAGAGAGTGTTTAGATATCTAAAGGGCACTTCAGACTATCCTTTGTGTTGCCATGGTAACTTGATTGAATCATAGAGAACTCTCAGTATTCGAGGTTATGTGGACTCTGATTGGGTAGGGGACATTGACAGTAGAAGATCCACTAGTGGATATGTTTTCATGATGAATGGTGGTGCAGTGAGTTGGATGAGCAAGTGGCAAGCTGTAGTCACTTTGTCCACTACAGAGGTAGAATACATGGCAGCAACATATGCCTATAAAGAAGCAATCTGGTGAAAAAAAATTTGTTCTAACATTAGTTTTGATGCAGAGAAGATTACTATCTACTGTGATAGTCAGAGTGCTATATGTTTGGCAAAGAATCCTACTTTCCATGCCAAGATGAAACATATAGATGTACAGTATCACTTTGTACGAGATATGGTGGAGGATGGGAAGGTCTCTTTGGAGAAATTGGATACTCAGAGAATTTTGTAGATGCATTGACAATGCCTGTAAGCACAGAAAAATACAGGTGGTGTGCCAGTTCGATGGGCCTCTTGGCCCATGTTTTTCAGTAGTTTGTGTATGCTCTCGAGGTGTTAGTAAGATCTTCGTCAAGTGTGATCTTGTTGGAATATGTGCCTCAATCCTTATTGACATGGAACTCCTGAAGGGAAAATTCATTGTGACATTGTTCATTTCTTGGTGACTAATTGTTTTAAATCTGCTTGACAGGTTCATGTTGTCAAGACAGAGTTGATGTCTTGCTGAATGAAGTCTATCATTGTGACTCTCTGTGTTCGGCATGACCTTTTGGCAATCGAAAGAACTCTGGGTGATAGTTGATCTTATCAAGCTATCTCACGGGTGTCGAAGAGAGGTCCCAGCGAATGGTGTATGTCTCACTGATAGCATACAGCTATTTGGCTAACACAAGGATCTCGGGGAGATCTCTCAGTGAGAAGGCAAGTCTCGCCGATGGGGTTTTCTCTTGGTTCACTCGTGGTGACTTAAAGACTTCAGCATGAATTCTTGGTGACCAATGTATGTCTCGCCGACGTCGGGGTAACCTGAAGGTCGTGGGGAGATGTCTTAACGAAATCGGAAAGTCTCGCCGACAGGAGGATTCTCGTGTTGTCTTCGCGGTAACAAAAGAATTCGCTGAGAAGTCTTGGCGACTTGGATAAGTCACACCAATTATCTTTGGTAAGACTTGGGGTGCTCGGAGAAAGATCATGGTGAAACACTTGAGTCTTGCCGATAGTGTCATTCGGTGGAAGCTTGGTTGTATGGTATGATGACTCACCGAAACCATGGGGTCTTGCCGTTAGATGTCAGGCTTCGGTGTAGCATGCTGTAGTCAATGGGAAGTCTTGTCGAGAATGTAGTGTCTTGTCGATAGTTTATCTCATCGATGTGACTCATGAATTCGATATGAGTCTCTCTGAAATGTGATTGTTACGCCAAATGGAAATCACTCATCAACATGACTCGAAGACTTTGGTAAGAGGTCTTGACGAGTTTGGTATGTCTTGTCGAATGAGATTTCTCTTGCCAACTATTGGGGAACCGATATCGATAGTAATTTCTTTGTGGCATCGGGGAGACACTGTTAGTGTCTCACCGATATGCCAGCAAAGTGTGAACTCTGTTGACTGTGTGATCATCCTGTGTGGCATCCTGCTGGACCAATCAGAGGAAGCAGTTTTCAAACTGATGACGGTTGGATTTTTGTAACAATTGCGACGCTGGAGAAAAACCAGTTATAGGGAAAATTCTAAATCAGCATGGAAACTTTCTTCAATGGAGATCTGGTGGATAAGGATGCATAGAAGAGAAAATTAGAATTTGAATAGAATAAAAGCAGATCAATTCTAATTTGAAAAAAAGTTGAGTAAGATTTCTTTTGAGAGTTTTTCTAAGAGAGAGATTGAACAGTGAATGTTGAAGCTACTGTGAAATACCAGAGAGTTGTATTTCTGATTGTATGTAATTATTTTTACTGTAATACAAAGAGATTTAGCTTGGTATGGTGGGTTTTTTCCCAAAAGGGTTTCCCACGTAAATCTGTTGTTCAATTGTCTTTGTGTATTTTCTCTATTTCTGTAAATCTTTCATGTGTGTCTTAATTAGATTATAATTTGAAAAATTAAAAGCCCTGTATTGCATTCTTCCTTGTGGATTTGACATTAGGAAAGTGTTTCCGCACCTCTTCTTTCCTTACACTTTTATCCACTGACCTTCGGTCAGGGCATGTATAAATTGTAAACTTCCTAGTGTGGTGGGAACTCAGGAAAAGAACTGGTAGAATACCACTTCCAACTACACAATGCTTGCCCACGAATGGACACATATGGGAACGTGAGAAAAGTGTTGGTACCAGAGTATGTACCCATTTGCATCATGTTGAGGATTTCCATGCAAACTACCAGGATGACAAAGAGGTGTGTTCTAGGCACTACATGAGGATGACTGCATACTTCATAAGAAGGGTGCAACTGTTCCCTATACTGGATCAAGTTGAGAAAGATAAAGGCATCGTCATGGATCCCTGGTACAATGCAGTCTCCAACTTACCATTTCCCGCAATTGATTGGGATGAGCGAGAAATCGATGACCTTGACATCGTAACTAAACCCATCGTGGCCCAAACTAAAGAATGGGTTAAAAGGAAAGTGGCCCAGCTAAAGCAACAAGGAGTGGTCGTAACATATGAAGGACTCAAAATTGAGCATAGTGCCACTGAAGATGTCGCCACTACTGTTTCAATGGGTGAGACATCCAAATCTCCTCCGATCACCAGATCAAAGAAGAGGAAAGAAGCAAAAATAGAGTAGTCTATGGATCCCAAGGTATACACAAGGAAAGATTTAGGAGGCTCACCTTCCAAAAAGCCCAAGCAAATAGGGGGCACCATGGAGCTACTCGTAATCCAAGAGGGTGAGGAAGAAAGCACACTTCAGCTAGAACCTCTTCCGGCTCACCCCGTGTCAACTTCCCCATCATCTATGTCACTGGCCATGGTCGCCACGTCCCCTTCGATAGTAGATATCTCAGTCCATCTTGCCCATTCACCTCCAGTTGGTCCCATAATAGTGATTGACTCCTCCTCCGTCGCGACTACTCCTCTTTCCTCCGCCACCATGTCACCTACTATATCACTCTTGTTAGCCATAGTAACAACACTAATGCTCGCTCTCGCATTGCCTAAGGCTTTATAGAAACACATGTAAAATCTCCCTTCCCAGCTCTCCCATATCCTTATGGACCCCACCCTTTAGGCTGCCTTAGTGCAAGTCCTCGCTACTCCTAAGCCTTTGCAACCTCCAACAAGACCAGTAGCGATGGAGGCCATAATGTTAATTTCAGAGGAGTGGGAGAGACGGGAACAAGAAGCCTCAAATCCAATTGAAGGGGAGGCTGACGAGTACCATGAACACCCAGAGTATGAACATAGAAAAGTTGATAGGATGGCCTATGAAGAGGAAGGAACAAGCTCTTCTAAAAGTGGAGACGAGGAGGAGGATGCTAGTGGTAGGGTCATCGTACAAACCTTCGATGACGATCTTCAAGAAGAGATCGCCCGACAGTTGAAACATGATGAAGAAGAGACATAAAGGTCACCTCCCAGGAAGGAACAAGAGGGTGACAGGACAATAGAAAATATAGAAATCCCTACAAGGGGAAAACAACTAGAGATTGTGTCACCGCCTCTTAGAGAAGAAGAAGATATAGAAGAGGACTAGCCCAAGAAATACATGTACAAGGGTTAATGGATTGAAGAAATAAAGGAAAAGGAAATTGAGGTAGAATGAAGTCCCAGAGGACAATTGATTACTAAACCTCCCGTCAAACACCTCACATTCATCCTAAATTTTGATGAGGAAGAGGGAGACAACACCAAGATGAAAGTTGCACAAACAAAAGTCTGAACGCGGTAGGGTGAAGGAGATCAAGAGCCATCAAAATGAGAGTTTTCCATGCCCGAGTGGTTGGAGAGGTAGCTTGAGAAGAAGAATCTCACTCCAAAGGATCCAAGAGCGAGGTTAGAGGCTATCCTAGCCTGAGCACAGATCTCAACTAGAAAAGAGAAAAAGCCTAAAGTTAGATCCAAGATAACAATGGATGCTTTCGGGTCCTGAACCGCATAGGTAGCGACACCCGTGGTAGACCAGGCTAGTGTAAGCTATAACATTTCCATCGTCAACTTGGGGATCGCTACTAGAGAGAAGAAGGTGGGACATTTTGAGGAGTTAGTGGCTACAGTGGTGCACCTGATAAAATAGGAAAAGTTCTCGAAGGATGAACTTAAAGCACAGGTGGCTGCCTTGATAGATTACATCCAACAATGCTCTTCAGTGGATGACATGCCTACCACATCTGTGGCTCCACCCCAACTGTTGTGCAAAGAGAAAATTGACAAATTAGAGAAGAGAAAGATCCTCGACAAGACCATAGAGGCCTGATTCCAATAGGTTCTGTACGTCGGGAACATGAGTATCAGTTGGGCTATTCAGACAACCAACAAGTTCTTGGATCTGTAGCAATCTCTGGACAACATGAAGAATCTCTACACCGACTTCCTTGCAACATATGACTCCACCTGTCCTAAGATTGAGGCCATCCTCCTATTACCAAAGGCAACATGGGAAAAGGAGCTCACACTCAAAAGTGATGACCACTGGTTAATGGATGTGTGGAGGCAGGATTTCAATAACAAAAAGGAGAGGTTGGAACAAGGGTATGTGTAGGATCATCATGGAAAAAAAGGCCCTTAAGTGGCAAAAAATTCAGAAAAATTAGTGTTAGGAAACTTGACATAAAAATTTGAATAAGTTATCTATATTATTTCAAAAATATGTAAGAATAGAATCTGTAGAAAATTGAATATAGTTTCTAAACTACTAGGTTTATTTAAAAATAAATAAAATCTATTTGGTGAAAATTTGAAATTTCAATACAGTAGTACTTAAATTTTAGGGAAAAAATAAGAAGTAGGTGTCTGTCTGACCACCCTAACCATAATAAAATGATAATATCTTTTTATAAGATTTTATATATAAGTAGAGGACTCATGTCCGGATGTGATGCATATTTTTTCATAATTTTTTTCCAATTAAATAATTAATTATGATTTTTTTATTACAACCTTTCAAAAATATAAAAACTTGTATGTCTGACCACCTTAACTTTGTCAAAACTTCATGAAATCTAATTTTTCTTTTTTTAATCCTATATTATGTGAAGCATAGAATGTGACGCATATTTCGGATTCAAAAAATCTGATATTGTTTGAAAGTTATAGATATTTTTCAATCAATCTATTGATTAGGACTTTAGTCGTAATTCTAATAGAAAATGAATAATAATAATTTATTAAATTCAAATTAAAGCATAATTTATATTGGTGGAAAGCTGAGAATCTCCTCTAAAAACCCTTTTCGTTTCATCAATTTTGGGTTAAAAAAAATTCATCAGCCACATACCCTACAAATATGCATATTGCCACTTTTTAGCCCATCATGATCCTACACATACCCACAAATAATGGATAAGGTGGATCCGAACATCGAATGGGTGAAAGAAATTAGGGCAGATTGCTCCCGATATTTGAAGTTGATGACGGAGTATGACATGCCCGCAATACAGATGGATCCAGAGAAGATGGAGGACAAGATGTCTAATGTGATAACAATGGAATTCATGAATTTCACCACCCATGCCTTCGCCCAATGGGAGTTGTTCAGGGATCAAGGTGTAAAGTATGATAAAGACTGGAAGAAGCTTGAGGATAATGCAAAAGAATAGAGCTACCAAATGTTGTAGTCTAAGATTATTCAGGTGGACAAGCTCCAGCCAGTCATTCTAAAATTCATGGAATATGCAGCTTTGAAGAAGCAAGAGAGCAACCCTCTTATCAATGAAGAGCTCCTGCAGGAATAGCTACAACAAAAGAGCAGTTAGAAAAAGACAAAATGCTATAGTGTTGTCACTAAAGGACAAAATAGGGATAAGACAAGAATGCAATTTTAAATTGTAATATATTTGGGGTGGGTCAAACCCTATTTTGTAGTGAATCTTGGCCACACAATGACAATAAATCTTGGCCATTTATTTAACTTTTTGAGCACTATAAATAGGGGGTCTCCTCTCATTTCAAAGCGAGTTGAGTTGTTGTAAAGGCATGCTACTGAAATTTATAATGAAAATATATTGGCTTGGTGTATTTTCCAATTTCTCCACATGTTTCATGGTTCAATCTCCATTGTTATATGCTTTAGTTAGTTTCACATTGTTGTTTTAGTTAGTTGTGTCCTTGCTTTGATAGATTTTAGCCTTGCTGTTATGTGATTATAGAAATTTTTGCTGTGTTGATGCCTTCCAACCCATACTTTTTGTTGTTTGTTGTTGGTAAATAGCCTTGCAAAGTTAGGCTGGGCTGAAATTTGAAGCTGCTCTTTGAATCTTTATCTTTATTCATGCATGTAAATGGTGGATGAATGGTAAAATATTTGCAGACCTTTGAAGATAACACAAATTTCATGATACTGTAGATTTCTTGGTTAAGTGGAACCCTATTTGAAGGGAGTTGTCCATAGCAGAACCACCATGATCACTGTTCATAGTTAGTTGCAAATCCAGGAACCTTCCTTCTTCCCTACTCTTTTCCTTCTTTTTTTAGAAACATCCTGTGCCAATGTTCATTGCACATTGTAAAGACAAATTTGAAGAAAACATCAAAGTTTTAGATTGTTGTTCAAACCTACAACAAAGTACACTTTAATTCCCATCTTAGAAACTTTAGCTTTTAAGATCCACCTCGCATCCAGCTGCGTAAGTCTACCCCATGATTACTAGAAAAATCACATCAAATATCAACTAAGGAGTTCCATACAAGTCATGACCTGACACTCGAGAGACCTTGGGGAGATTTTCGGCAGCTTGCAGTTGGAGATTTCCTTTCAAGAGAGGTAGTGCACATACGCATTACCTGTGTTGAGAAAGTGCGTAAAAACACCCATCAACAGTAAGCTCCCAAGGTTTAGGTTATGCCTAGACCTAGTCCTAAGCCTTGAGGGTTCATTATTGATGACCCTGCCTACATATCCCTTGTAGGAAATCAGAGGCATCGTAGTTCACCCCATAATATTAGAGGGAGTTCATTCTCTCCTCTTGCATGAGATCTCTAATCTCACTTTTAACCCATGAGTATTAATTAAGTGCATGTAAGCTATGAAAAATTAGCTAATTATAACATAATTATATTAACTTTTCCATCAAGTATTGGGACCATACCAAACATTACACATCAATAGTGTATGAAAATTCACAATATTCACAAGGGGCATATCATACCATAATACCAAAGATCATACGCTATTATCAGAAGTACAATGGTGATTAGCTCATATGTTCATCACAAGTACAACAATGATTTTCATATACACATATCATATATTGATTACAAATACATAGTGACGAGCTCCAACATACGCCATGTATACATAGTGACTATCTCTAGCATACATCACTTATAGATGAGGTGACTAATTAATATGCATATCACAAGTACATTAATGATGACTCATATGTAGATCACATCACATCCATGAATAGCTCATACATACATCACAAGTATGTTATTGATGGGCTCATATGTACATCATAAGTACAATAGTGACTAGATCATACATGTATTATACACCACAATGATTGGAAAACACATTTACATTCGCTATCACATACTTTCCCTTGGTGCATCCCAAATAGAAAATGAATGTTGGTGCATTGTACACTACACCATGGGTCCCATCCATTTCTTTGGTCTTTTGCACCATTAGACAACTAAGAAGAGGATTTAGTGGATCTCATACTACTACAACAGGGGTCCACCCTTAACTCAATAGAGTCAAGTATACCATTTCCACATCACGCTATGCCAAAACTATATTATAAGGTTGGTCAAACTGTTACCTATCTATTCTTCATCAAAATCTCTCTTCCCTACAGTCCATCGAATGACTAAGAAACCAAGGGTGGTCATCACTGGCATAGAATGCTCCTTGACTATTGTCCATCTCAAGCATAGTATTTCCCCTAGACACATGTCAATCTCAAGTATAATGTTGCTCCTTGAATATTGTCCATCTCAAGCATAGTACTGCCCCTAGACACATGTCAATCTCAAGCATAATGTTTCTCCTTGACTATTGTTCATCTTGAGAATAGTACTTCCCCTAGACACTTGTCAATCTTGAGCATAATAGTATTTCTCCCTCACTACTATCCATCTCAAGCATAGTACTTCCCCTAGACACCTATCAATCTCGAGCATAATAATATTGCTCCTTGACTACTGTCCATCTCGACCATAGTACTACCCCTAGACACCTATCAATCTTGAGCATAATAGTATTGCTCCTTGACTACTGTCCATCTTGACCATAGTAATATTATGCCTTGCATAGCCACCCCATTTTGTTTCGGATCAAAATTTGTCCCCCCTTCCTTTTGTTTTTTCCTTGGTGTTTTGCTTGGATCTTAGAAGTTGTTATTTTCCTCCCAATTCCTTGTTGTTTTTGCTCTGGTAGAAGTGGAGTCGGAATAGAAACTGGATTTGGAACTTGCAAAGGTTCCAAGTCTGGATTCGATCCTGGCTCCAACCTTGCCCTTGTCTTGTTGTTTTTTTCATTATCTTTTGGCTTGTCACGTGCTCTTGGGTTCCTTTCTCCCTTGAGTTGCTTCTCATTTACTTGCATTTTTTTTTTCTCTAGCAGAAGTAGAAGTGGAACCAGAACCTAACTTGGAACTTTATAAAAGTTTTGAATTCTATTTTTTATCTTGGTCCCACTCCTGCTCGCTTGATTTGTGTTATTTGTTTCATTTGTGTCTAGTTTCGGGTTTGGTTTTTATTTTGATCCCATTCCCTGTCATTTTCTTATGTCTTTATCTTTGTCTCATTCTTTTGTTTCTTTTTCGGGAATGGAACTAGAATCAGATTTGGACATGGAACTTTGTAAAAGTCCCAAGTCCGGTTTTGGTTCCGTTCTGCCCCCATTTCCCTTTATTGCCTATCCTTGTTGTGGGACTAGAATCGGGTTTGGATTTGGATAAGAGACATGGATAAAGTTTCTTGTTTTGTTCTAGATCATTGTCTGTGTTTTCCCTACCTTTTATTTCCACATTGGTTGATTATTTGTTTATATTGTTTGCTCCATCCCCGATCGACCACATTTATTGCATTAATTGTAGTGTCCTCACACATGTGAAATGCTTTTGAAAACTAAATCAAGGTTAACTAGCTCATTATCTTTATTATCTAAGTTGTTTTAGTGAACCAGAGCTAGGGTAACTTTGAGAGGAGCATGATTTGATTGTGGAGGTGCATTGTGAGCAGATTCTTATCTAGTTTCAACCATTCTTGTTGGCATTTCGAGGTAGGTTATTTTCCCATTTTGTTCCCATTTTTTTTTGTCATTCTATTTTCGTCTTCTTGTTCATGGTGTTCTTGCATGTTCATAGGACCTTTCCTATGATTCTTCGCTCATTCCCTTTATTTTTTTTGGTTTCGTTCTATCTTTTTTTCCCGCTTTCCATTTTTCTTTTTCTATCCTTTTTTCCATTTTGTTTTGTCATTCTGCTATTGCTTTTGTGGCGTGTCCATTATATTGTGCCCTAGTTTTAACTATGGTTTCATTTCAATGGATCTTATATGCTATAAAAGTCTTTGAATATGTTTTAAGATCTCTTTGATCCTATTCCCATGTCAATTTAGTGGTTTTCATGTCAGGTTTTTTACACCCTAATTACCTTAATTGACGATTCAAGCAAACTAGGGTTTGTGCTACGACATTTACAATATCGAGCCCTAAAAGTTTAAATTCAATTTTTATTTTGTTAAAGGGTGAGGTTAAGCCCCTTTACTTGAATTTTTTGTGTGATTCCATGTGACCCAAGTCTTAAGCTCATGTAACCGCATCTTTAAGGAATTGCTTCACTTGAATGACAAACTAGTAGAAGTGAACTTGGGAATGAACTCGTTCCATAGGTGTTTTCATAGGAGTCCATTCCCAAAATGATCCCACTTTTGATAGTCGTTGCTTTTATCTTCACCCTTTCCCTTTGGCCAAAGCAGAACTAGAGTGGGGGATGAACTTGGAACTATTGATTGGTTTCGAGTTCACTTTCTATTCTAACCTTGGTTTTGATCTCGTTGCATTTTCGGTCCCGATCCCACCTGTGTTAAAAGATTTCTTGTGCCTAATTATTTTTTCAATCCGCCTCCGGTGATTATGAAATTTGACTCATTGTGGAGACTTATCTTGAGGTAGTAGAGAATCCTATTGGATGATGTAATGATTTTTATGCCTTTGTTCATCTAATCCAGGGTTGTATTATAGTAATAGAGGATGTTAGGAGCATCGAAGGAGGCTTCTCAAATAATTCAACCTGTAGAAAGTTCAAGGCAAGGAATGAAGCCTAAGAAGATAAAAGTGGAACAACTCCCCTACACCTTGAGGTATAAGCACCAAAGTCCTATTATTAAAGCTAGCAAGGTGGAATAAGATTAGGCAGATATCACAGACACAAACTTGGTCCCATTCAATTATGAGGAGTTGCATGAAGAAACATTTAGTGAGGATGTAATAGGGAGAATGTAGAGAAGTATTCTATCTATGTTGGCACATGTTGCCCTCTTTCCTCTATCAATCCAGTGTCTAGAATTAATACTCAATGTAGTTGGTAGTTACAATCTCGCCACCAAACAATGTGTGGAATTGTAGGTGAATATCATCATTGATCTAACACCACAGATGATAAGGTTCATGTTTAATGCACCCACCCCATAGATCCTTAGGAAACTCAATGAGGTAGAATCCTTGCAACTATATAGCAATAAAAAGGAGGCTAGTAGGACTCATATGAAAAAATACTGGATGAGAGTGGAGAAGAAATACCTGGGCAAGCTTCCTGATCATCCTAAGAGATCATATTTCTACAAGGAGATTGACGATATTATCATGATGCTTTTCTAGGGTGTTCAAGAAGAGGGATTCCTCACAATTCAAGGAATGGATTTTTCCATTCATTCAAACCATTCTAGATGGCAGGCAAAAATTTGATTGGCCAGTAATTGTATTAGAGTCCCTATACAATCAGATGCTCAAAGTAAGGGAGACAAAATGATTCTTCATGACATCATATGTAGTATATGTAGCTACAAGAAGAGGCATCTTTCCTGGTTTTAATGCAGTTGGGATATTGGGAGAAGCCCTTAGAAAAGAAAAGGTGTAGGATCACTATGATCAGCTGAACTTGTAGACCTTTGAGTCACATTACAAAAGAGTTAATGATGCATTTTTGTATGTCACCATTAACTAGCTAATAGGAGATGTAGGGTATAGATTGAGCAAAGATGTCATGGAATTCATTGCAAAGTGGGGACATTGGTACATTCAATACCCCAAGTTCACCTACTTTAGGTTGGCTAGTTTTGATGATCATCCCCATTTACTGTCTAGATGTTGCAATAACAAGATTGCTTTGATGGATTTTATCTATCAATCTATTGCAATTAATCTAAAATTTGTGGGCAAGCACAAGACTGGTTGTCACAAATTTACCATGAAGATGGGTGAGTATAGTTGTGCACACAAAGTGGCAGCCAAGGTAATTTGTGATGAGTTGATCCATTTGAGGTTAGGCTTGTATACATCTAGGAAGTTTTTTTATCCCAAGGACAAGATGCAAGGTTTACTTGCTATAATTTTTGACAAAAATTTCAATCCACTGGAGGATTTATGGATGGAATTACAAGACAAATATAATTTGACAAGAAAAAATTATGACAGGTTGCCCATTCCACTCATGATTGAGTATGGGTTGAAGGAGGATATTCCTGACACATTGTTAGATGATGGTGTAACCTTTGATCCTCAATATGATGTTGATAGGGTAGGAACAAAGGATTTGGATCCGGTCGATTGGGATGCAAAGGAATCCATTGACATAAAATAGATTGCAAGTCTAGTCCTGGATAGAAGTATCCAATGGGTGGTCATGAGAATTAAGGAGCCCAAGGCTCAAACTTCTAAAAAGAGAAAGGTTGTAGGTACTAATCAGGGATATAGAAGAACAAAAAGAAAGATAGCTCCTAAGGATTCATTCAATTTTTTCCCTCCCAATTCTAGAGAAGAACTTGAGCTTGCAATTCTTTCTTAGGATGTTCCTAAATCACATGGGGAAGAGGCCACAACAGAAGCTTGAGGTAAAAATTAACTCAACCTCCTCTTGCAGAGAAACCAATTGAGGGGATGCCTATTCAAACCCTTCATAAGGAGGTTGAATCCTTAAAAGGAAATGAATGGGAGATTGAAATTCATGATATCAATTTTGATTTAGAGGCTACACAATCAGATGATGTGCCTCTCAAAGTTCTGTCTGCAGGAAATGTTGAGAGTGTTGATGAAGAACATGTCTTCACCCTACATGATCAGTGGAAATTGTTTGAAGAAGCTAAATAGGAAGCAGAGGCCAAAGCACAAGTTGAGAAAATTTCTAAGAAACATGAATATAATGCCAAAGCTAGGGAGGAGGAACTAGAAAGCAAACAAAAAGAAAAAGAGGACTTGCTACAACAGAAAAAGGACCAGGAACTGAAGACCAAAGAAAATAGATAAATTGGCTATGTTACAAAAAATCCATGAGCTTGAAGAGGAGAAAGATAGAGAAAGGATGGAAAGAGAAGCCCTTGAGGCTAAGTTTAAAGTTGTTGAGGAAGCTCGTAAGAGGAAAGAGGAGGAAGAACACGTACAAAGAGAAAAGGAGGCTGAAGAACTTGCTCAATATGAACAAAGGTATAAAGAAGCATGGGATAAGGTTAAGGAGCTTGAGAGGCAAAGAAATAAAATGTATGAGGAGAAGAGGATGGAAGAACGTTTTCAAAAAGAGTTAGAAGTTAAAACGATGCAAGATCAAAAGGATAGGGAATAAGCCAAAAGGCTTACAAAGGAGGTTGCAGAAACAAAACAACAAGTACAGGAGGTTGATTCTCAACCTAAGACCACCATTCTGCTACCTCTCTCTTTAGCCACTGTTGTTTCTTCTTCCACACAAGTGGCCACAACTCCTACTGCTCCAACATGGCTCAAACTAGACCTGGAAAGGAAGCAAATAGTTCAACCTCATCCTTTGAACTGGGATGAGATGATGAAGGAGATTGAGAAAGAGAAACCTAAGAAAAAGGCCAGGGTCCTCCATTCCACTAAGCCCATAGATGTAGGTGAGATTATTGTTGAATGTGCTATCGCAATGGTGGACAAAGATAGGCAAGATATGCAAGTAACTGATTACTAATTAGGCACTGTCAATTTGGGGAGACCTACAAGGAATCAACAAATGAACCTTATTGATTGTGTGGCTTCCTCTAATAAATCTAGGATAATCAAAGATAAACATACGAAGGATAAACATAAAGCCCAATTGGATTAGTTACATAAATTATTGAAGCTTGTTTCCACTCCAGTTTCTCACCAAGCCACTACTCTAGAGACCCCAATCTTACTAAGCAAGAAAGAAGTTGATGACTTGTTGCAATTGAGAAATAAGGTGCAGATGCTTGATAGATGGGTTGATTGGCTCAATCAAGAGGTTGGTGAGGTTCTTGTTGATGGTTTTAAAGTTCATGAAGGTGCATTGGAGTTGTGGGAAGAAATGAATCAACATTTTGAAGTCCTAGAGAAACAAGACGAGGAGTATAGAGAGTATGTAAAGAAACTAAAGGACATTAGCAAGGTACCCAAAACAAATCTTTTGGAGCAATTAGTCCTTGATGAGTATAATGCAGATTTTATTGAGAAGACATTGAGCATAATTAGGTTTGGATCCAAATTCATCTATGAGCATAGAAATAAAGGTCAAGAAGCTAGTAAGGACTTGAATGAATAGATTGATGAATTGGAGGTAGTGATTGTTATTTTGCTCAATGTTGATATCCCTGTCAAAGAAGGTCTTCCTATTGATAAATTAAAAGAGAAATGGAATAGTAGATTTGAGGAGGTGATGCAAAAGGAGGATGATGGTGAAGACTTGTTGTTGGATAGACTCATGGACATTAAAGATGAGGTAAAATTTGCTAAGAGGGAGTTGATCAAGTTGAAAGATATGCAAGAGTTTGCCTCAGAAAAGTTGAAAAGAATCAAGTTTGAAGATAATTGGATAAATGGATTTGATGTGGATGTTCTTCAACAAGTTTTCTCCATCTATGATGAATACCTTCTTGATCAAGCAATGTAGGAATGAGCTGGTAATAGGATGTTTTGTTATTGGTGGGCAACTTCCTCTTTTCTCTCCTACTTTGCAGGGTTATGACATGAGCTGAACTGTAGATCTCATCCAACAATTCTACCTTCCTCCTTGGGTGTCAGATTTTCCACAACAGGGCTATCAACCATTGAACTAAATATCAGCCACTTGATGCAGTTCTGGTTCCTTAATTAGTGGATCTCAACCTTTTATTGAGAAATTTTTTTGCATGGTCTTCCTATATGTAATTTTGAGCTCCATTTTGTAAAGGTCGGTTGATTGAAGAAGGATTAACCACTTGATGAGATAGAAAATATTGTTATAGTCTTAGGATTTTATAAGCTTTAAACAAGATACTTTGAAAACTTTGTTGTACTTAGATGATTTTATAGTTTTATATAGTTTCATGTTATTGTCAAGTTTGGACCTGAATGATAATGTTAATGAATTATAATCATCTATCTGCTAGTGGATGTTGTGCATAATTTTTTTCTATTTGATGTAAATCAATAGGGGAAACTCGATCTAATATTATTTCATTGAATTTTCTATGAATGGAATTCATTTATGTCTATTTGATCTTATTTTAGCAATGGGTGGGTGATATGTTTTGATCTTAAAGTAAAGTTTTGATGAATGGTTGTGATTGTTGAATTAGCACTATGAATGTATGCAATGATGTAGGTTATGCTATGGACTGCATCACATTATGGTTTTGGTTAGTGGGAGAAATCCTCATTGTTAAAATACATGTCTAGATGTGAAGAAGTTTACATCCATGTTTTACTGTTCTATGGGTTTGTTCTATCTTTTTCTATTTATTTATACCCCCCAAATGTAGGTTAATTGATATGATAGAGTTTGTATTTATTTATACCAACAGGCCCTTTGAACATTACAGCTGCATTGACCATTGAGTAACATCAGCATAGTTGAGAACCAACTACTAGGACCTTGCAATAAAGATTATTTTATGTTATCTTTCTTTTTTAGGAGAAATAGGATAGAAATATTTTGTTTAATATTGTTGTGTTATTTTGACCATCAATAGATATGGTGCTAGAAGGAGGGCCCGGGGAACAAACTGGCTTGAATTGGGTCATTCTTACCAAAAATATTTGAAAGAGTTCTCAGATCTTCTCAGAATCTAGAACCATTGGTTGAACTCCAAACCCTTGTTAGGAATAGACCCCAAGCCCATAGATTTTTGATCCCACCGTTGTCACCACCACTTACTCCACTTGGGTTTCCACCAAACCCACCCATTCCAGAACTAGTTCAACCAGTCCCACCACTACCCATGGCTTTCTTCGTAAATAACCCCTCTCTATTGGGGATTATCCCTGGTGGTATACATGATCTTCCCAAGAATCTAGAGAGATTTTGTCCCAAATATATGCATGGAGAATCAAGGAGTTTTGAAGAGCACATACAGGCATTAAAAGATGCATGTATTCATGCTCAAGTAGCCCACCATGATGTTGTATGTAGATTATTCCCCTAGTCTTTAGGTTACATGGCATACAATTGGTATTTGAATCTGCCCTAGGGGTCTATTTTGAGTTGGATTGACTTAGAAAATTCCTTCAATAATTAGTTTTGGATTTATGTAGACCCTGCCATTTTGTATCACCAATTTTCTACCATAAGAAAAGAACCCCATGAACCATTACCATTTTTTAACACAAGATTCCAGAGGATGTACCAAAGCCTATAGGATCCTTGGTTGTTCAAAATATTGCCATTTTGGCATATCTAAGGGTCGTAGATCCCTTTATTTTCCTATTTTTGTAGAGGACATATGTTGTCATTGAGATTAATTCTTTTTCTAAATTTTATCACCTAGCCATTAAATTGTAACAAAAGATATTCTTACAATCAGGAACTTTAGGAGGAGTTCTCCCTCCCATAGGATATAAAATGCCTAATCCAACTCCTCTATTTAATATTGCCCTAGGTATGTCTTATTCCTAATATGGACCCATCTCTAAGTTACATCCACCACCCCTTCCATTCTTCACTAATGGGGCCCAGGATTCCTCCCAACAATCACAAAATTACCATTATCAAGTTGGAGGGTTAAATCCTGTCAGAAAGCCATCTGTTCTGAAAACTGTAGAAAGTGAATGAACTATTCAATTGACTAATGAAATGGAAACTCTGAAAAATAATCTATCTCAGATGTCCAATGATATGGCTCAACTGAGATATAACCCCCATCAAAATCAAAACCAAAACCAAAATTATCAAAATTAGGGAGGGTACTCTAATCAAGGTGGTTACTCCAACTAGAACTCTAATCAAAATCAGAACACCAATCAGAACTAGAGGAACTTCCAAATCCAGAATTCCCCTAACCAAAATTATCAAAATCAGAATAGGGGATACAACCAGAGGTCTAACAAAAATAGACAATGGAATACTGGGCCAAACAATGGGAGAGTTTCCCATAATTATCAGGCTAGTGATGACAAGCCACACACTACAAATGTGGCAGATCTCAACTTTATTATGAATTGGTGTAGATTGCATGACATTGCGGCTCATTTTGAGGTGAACTGCCCAGAAATGGAGAAGATGGTCAAGATTGCATAGGTTGATGCTCCATTGCAAGGAACTTCCAACAAGTCTGGTGGATCCATAGATACTACCATGGCTTATGACATCTTTGATGAAGAACTTCCATTCCCTAGCCAAGAAGAAAATGAACCCGTAGAAGAGGTATATGATGCTCAGGCCTTCCATTCCAAAGGAGGTCATTTCTTGAGAAATCAAAATAAGGGCCCATTTACTACATCTACCCCTCCCAATACCATGGTCCCACCCAATCAAAATGTGGACAACAATCAGCCACCACCAAAGGGGCCATCTAAATCTCAAAACAAAGGTAATCCACCTTTTATTGCTAAGTATCCATTGAAAAATGATATGGAGTTTGATTTTATTGTAGAGATGTAGAAGAAAAATACTTCATTGTCATTCTTTGACATTATGAAGTGTGCCCTACCCAATAAGAAATTGTTTTGAGAGCTCTGGAGGAGGTAGATCGGTCAAAAGGAAAAAATAAGGTAACTCGAATGAATGAAATGAATGCAACCCTATACAAAGGTAAAATAGGGACTCCACCTTTCTGTTACATCCCTAACTTTAATTCTGTTTTACTTTTTACTTTTGAAGTAATTAGTAGATGATTACGCATGATTCGGTCATTTGATGTTTAGGAAAATGTCTAGAAAAATCAATGTTTCATGAGTTATGTTTATTTGACTAAAATTGACATGTGTTTAAAAGTTGTCAAGAGGTGATGATTTCATGAGGATTATGAAATGATTATTAATACACTAATATTTAGTTGGTGATGGAAAGTTGCATTCAAGATTCAGGTTTCCGCCTTCTGAGAAAAGGAGGGAGAGCATCATCAGAGAGAAGGATATAGATATAAGGATCAATCATATTACCTCCAAAGAAAGTAAGGGGAATATCACCTGGGAGATGGGTAAGTTAAGAGTCCCTAGAAATTCCATTTGAGAGTTATTTAGGTCAAGCGGTTGACCCCGTTTAACCATGCATGTCTAGGATTGTTAGTGGCATCACAAAGGTAAATAGACCGTGAGGTCATTAAGTCTTGTTCTCCTCATTTTAAATGGATTAGAAATAAATGGGTAACCATTTACTTTTATAATGCATAAGGATACATATATAAAAGCTCATGTGGATATAAATATATGTATATATATATATATATATATTCACAATGTATATGATGAGTACACATTGACATTTGGATATAAATATATATATGTCCATTTGTGTATATAAATATGTGTATATAAACTGAAATAGAATAGTATATTTACTCATACAAATCTATATATATTTGATATATATGTAATGATAATGATATAAAATATCATTAATATATAAATGCTTACATGCTAATGGAAGCATGATGAGTGATATCTAGAAATGGTTATATTAATGTTCTTGGTGATAAGGCAATGACACCCACATGCATATAGCAAGAATTAATAACCGCCAACTTATATTATTGGCACCTCTATGTGACATTGATATTCCTTTTACCATCCTCTTTAATTATGCTACATTCGTATGTTTTGTTTGGTTGTTAAGCGGTGGGAAGGAAAAATGATCAACCCATTGTAAGCTGCAATATAGAGTCCAACTCTTAAATGTTCTTGTGCCAACCTTAAACCATTTGGCCACATATTTCTTACCACAAAGTGGCACGGGCTCTAACCCATCGGTGATTCAAAGTTCCTCATTCATAATCTGGGCCTTCTCCAAGTAAGATAAGGAAATAACCAAATCTCTTTTAGCTGTTTCTTGCCTTGGTATTAACGTGGTATTTGCGAATTTATGAGGGGAGAATTTGAGGTGTGGGCAACTGCAACCTTCAAGTAACCAACTTTTGATAACGGATTTTCTTGTGAGCTGACATGGGGGGAGATGGTAACCATTTTGGAAGTGGGACGACCTTGCTTTGAGGAGGGACCTCATATATTCCCCGCCTTTTTGGGGAACGGAAGGGGAGTTCTCCTAGCACGGGGTACGGGGCTTTTGGTCTGCAAAAAGAGAAGTGTTTATGGGGAGTAAGGCATATTATATTTTCTCATGAGTCGATAGGGCAAGGGAGGAGTACATCTTGCATTGTGGAAGATGACGTCGAGGGAAAGGAAGAAGTACTTCAATAGAAACTATCGACATCGACGAACTCCTTTTAGAATACTACATTCTATATCTACTCATTAGCCGATAAGGGAATGAGGATAGCACATTTTCTAAGAGCTTCCATTTTATTAGCGCAGAAAGGATGAATGCTAGAGAAGGAGGAAGCTCGAGCTTAGTGGGGAAGACACTTTTTTGTTGTGTCGTATCACAGAGAGGTTGTCATACTAGAGGGAAGCAAGGTATAATGTTTTGGTATAATTAGTAGGATCACTCAGGTATGAGTCCGACCTTCTTACCTTGTATGTTTCATCATGACTTCTGGTAGTCTAAGCTTTGCTTTGGAAATATAATTCCTGTGGGTAATGATGTCTCAAAGACTAGCGTAAATCTTGAAATAAATGAAAAGTTGATAATTCTTTTGTATATAGATTGAGCTCAAAGTTTGTTTGTCATTACTATTTAAATTCATTAGGTAGTCGACCAGATTATATCCAGCATGATTAACAGTAACCAGAGATGAATATCTCAGAGGAGTGTCTATGCAATAGCAGGGATATTAAAACAGTTATGTTTTCCCAACATGAGAATAAGGTTTGAAAACATTATCAAGCTTGTGCTAGAAACCCTTCATCTAGATCAATAGAGAGATATTGACCTCTTTTGGAATATCCAAGGTCGGAGATATCATAACACTTAAGGATTTTAACAACTATGTTTTAGAATATTCGAGGTATTGAGGAAACCCCAGTGGTATGAGTTCATAATTCTTTTAAGATGAAAGATAATGAACATTGGATTATCAATAGGATTGTAAGTATTGATATGTGAATAGAACCTTTAGAATTATTCGATTGACGTTAGTCAAAGAATGGTTATTTTATAGTGTATTCATATTCCTAGAGTAATGAGGGTTTGCATAGCACCTAAGTGGTTTGGAGAAAATTAGAGCACACTATACCTATGTAGTATTGTCACTTATTAATGAATTTGGATTTAAGATAGTAATGGGAAACTAAGGAAAATGGAAATAGATCCTTTGGTCGATGTCAAAGACCAGGATAGCTCCATAGATGAAATCTTGCTAGTCCTCTCAAGGGACTTTTTGGTGAGATAATATCATCATGATATTGAAGTAAGGAGATTGTAACATAGAAAATATTTCTTTGTAGGAAATAGAATTCCTCTTGTCAATATTTGTATTACTTGTTAAGGAAATGGGTGACCCATGAGTGTGGAACCCTAGATAGCCTTTGATAGCATTGGTTGCTTATGTCATGGTTCTCAAGAAAAAGAGAGATCTTTTCAATGTATTGATGATGATCTTGTAGATTTTGTTGAACTTATCATACTTGAGATTATTGTTATAGGTATATGCAACATACTTATATAAAGGATGATAATCATATTAGTTTATACCCTATCCTTATTTGAAGGTGAATAAAATTGAGTAGACAAGGAAGTTGGAAGCAATTTATTATCTCTTACAAATCTAACCTATTAAGGTTGAAGGATTGAACTTAGTCGAAGTACTAACTACATGAGAAGTAACAACATTGATTAAGATATATATATATATATATACATATCAATGAGAATATTCCTTGAATATCATGCTTATTCATGTTATATGAAATGTGAATTTGAGAAATGCTAAGTCGTCTGGGTAAGACTAGAAGTAATTGATCTTATGTTTTGCTTCGTTAATGATTTTATCTTTGGAGAACAAGAATGTTTGATATTTCCATGTATTGGGTTAGAGAAGCTAAACCCTAGTATTGAAACAAGGAGGATATAGGAAATATGTAACGCTTATGTCAGATATGACATTGTATATATATATGTATATTGTTTGACAATGAAAGGTCAAGAAACCATAGAACAAGGCAGGAAGTCTTTATAATACCTTAAGAGATTCTACGATAATGTCAAAACTCGATTTAACACATCAAGATGTTGGGTATTGAATCTTGAGAGTAAAATGACAGGAAGTCATAAACCCTAGATATTGCAAGGATGCAATAAGGGACTTTTAGAAGGTTTGAAATACCTAAATTTTTACATTGAATGTATATCCTAGATTAAGGATTAGTTCTAAGTTAGATTGGATAAAATGGATTTTCTTTATAGACTAGTTTGTGTCTACAGTACTAATTAAAGTAAGTAAACTATAGGATGAGATAGTTCCAAGATGAGTCAGAGGTGAGTGTCTAGATGGCATGACCAATCAGAATGATCATACTTAGCTTGAAGGGATCTAGAGTTGTATGGTCGATTGAGTTTTGTAGGACACATCCCTAGGACTGAGATGGAGAAACTTGACAGTTCCTTATATCTATACTCTTCGAGAAGGGCCGGGTCACTTCCAGTTAGGAAGTGCGTGGGGGACCACTTGAGTCCGTGGTTGGAGGAAAAGCACTCGGATGATGCTCTCCCTCTGTAGCAGTAGACTCTCTGAGGCTTGTGAAGATAGAGATCAACATTCCAGATGCAGTGAACTCCATGTTCTGGCTTATGACAGTCAAAACCTATGAGGTAAAACTATTCTTTATGTTAAGTGTATCTTATGTGATATAAATGAATATTGTAAGGAATTATCTTGATTGTAGTTATGATTACATATGAATTCAAGTTTGAATTTTATTTGGAAAAGTTATACTTTATTCTTGTGCTTATGAAAAAGAAAAAGAAAAAAAATTCTCTCTTGTTTACTAAGTTGATTTACCTTCTAGTAAATTTTTGAGATTACTTGGGTATTTAGAAGAGGGTTGTTACACTTTCCTTTTAAGCTTAAGGATCTTTGGAAATAATTTGCACAATTTCCTATTAGATTTTGGAGCATCAAGTAATGTAATTCCTTTTTCCATATGTAAAATTTAGGTTTGAATATGCTTCAGACTAACAAAAAGGTGATTCAGTTGGATAAAACTAAGGTCAACATGGTAGGAGAACTAAAAAATACTCATGTATAGGTTGGATCTGACCCAAGGATCCAAACTTACATGGATATCCAAGTGGCTGATATCCCAAAAACATATGGTATGCTTCTATGCCAAGACCTAATGAAAAGCATTGGGGGATATCTGTCTCTACACATCTCACATATGTGGCTGCCATGGAAAGGGGTAGCAACACAAATTAGGATTGAGAGTGAGCCTAGGCTCAAGCAAATGATCACATAATATGATTCTCCTAACGAGGTAGCTTACTTCTAAACTGAGATAGGAGTCTACAAAATGGAAGAAATCATGACCTTTTGAATGCTCAATTCTGATGATCCACTACCTTTAGAAAATAGTGGCCGAATGACCATGGTCAACTAGCAAGTTCTAATTAAAATGTTGCAACAAGATAGGGTGGTTCTAGGGGAAGAGGTTGATTTGTGGAGTTTTCTCCTCCCCAATTGGTTCTGGATATATTATCAGATTCATTCTGAGTTGACATGTCAACCCTATGTAGACATTTTTAATTAGGTTTTCCAAGGTGAGGGAACTTTTGAATGCCAACCTGAACCACCCACCAATCAATTTTCATTTGAAGCTGGTGATGCCACCATCCTAACAAGAGCTAGTCTCACTCAAGAGGAAGATCTTTTTCAAATTGAGCAGAACCAAGTTCTATGCTCTAACGTCCAAAGAAATATTGAGGAATCTCAATCTTTGTCTATCACACCTACCCCGGATAACCTTCCAATGCCTAAGGAATTGATGAAAAACATACTAAATTGTGATATGATCCAATAAAATTTTTAGGGAGTAGGTCTTGAATAGGTTTTGAATATAGGAAAATCTTCTGATAAACCTTGTTCATAGCAACCTTTAAATCTAGATAGCCAACACCAGTTTGAGCCACCACCTACTTCTGGCAAGATAATACCTATAATCCCAAAGAAGAAAGAAATCCCAGCTCTAGACCAACTATGGAGTCTTAAATTTTATGGCTCTAAGTCCAAATCAAGGAGTGGAGTGGGAATTGAACTAACCAACCCGAAAGGGAAGACACATTTTTCATCTTACAAGTTGCAGTTAGGTTGCCACATTAGGTTGCACAAACAATGTGGCAAAATATGAAGCGCTTGCCCAAGGACCGATGTTTGCTCATCAGAAGAATGTTACAATTCTCATGGTTATGGGGGATACTAAGGTTATTGTTAAGAAATTCCATAGTCAATACAATTGTCACAACAAAATATTGTCTACGTAAAGGAACAGAGCTTGGAATTTGATTGAAGATTTTGACACTTTTGGAATCACTTTGATTCCTAGAGAAGAAAATTAAATTGTTGATGCACTTGTTGTTTCTACCACTACTTTGGAGCCTATGCAAGACTCCAAGTTGAAGAGATCTTCAGTGGATTTGGTCTCGATCCAAGCCATCCCAGATAATGTCCAAAATTTTGAAGGTCTTTGATGATGACCAACATAAACTTACCTTTCTTGCAAGTTCAGATGTCTTTGAGGGACAAGTAATTGATGAATCAGAAAGAGATTAGGGAGATTGTGATCCTGAGAATTGTGATATTGAAGGAATACTCAACTTGAAAAGCAATGGCTTTCCCAAGGGGATGGTAGCCTTGGAGAGAATCTTTGACTCTGATCCTTAGGCTCATGAAAGAGTGCCAACAAAAAGTGGAGGGAAGTACAAATCTATCAATTTAGCTAATTCTAGTCCATGAAAGAATGTGTATAGGAAAAACCTACCCCAAGGAAATCAGAGATAAAATAATTAAGGTGTTGAAAGAAGAAATTGTAGCAATTGCTTGGGGATATGAAGATTTGAAGACCTTGGATACTTCAGTGATCATGCATACCATACCCTTGAAACCAAAAGAAAAACCCTTTCATAAAAAACAATGCCTGGTGAATTCCTTGATTGAGCCATTAATTTAGAAGGAAATGCAAAAGTTGTTGTCTGCAAGGACAATATTCCTATTTTGGCATTCCAATTGGGTTGCTAACTTGGTCCCTATGTGCAAGAAAAATGGTGAGATTAGATTGTGTATTGATTTTAGGAATTTAAATAAGGCCTCAGAGAAGGATAATTACCCACTTCCTTCTCCTGATGAGGTATTGCAAACTATTAATGGATCCTAGATGATGTCATTTTTGGATGGCTATTCGGGATATAATCAAGTTCTAGTCAGTCATGAAGATAGAATGAAAACTATCTTCACTACCAAGTGGGGGAAATTTTCCTATTAGAGGATGTCATTCGGTCTTATCAACGCTGGAGCTACCTTTCAGGGCGCAATGGACGTAGCATTCAAATAATTAATAGGTAAATGCATCATTATTTATGTGGATGACTTAATTGTGTTTTCTAAAAATAGAAAGGGTCATGCTGCAAATTTAGCAAAAATTCTAAAGAAATGTATAAGTTATGGCGTGTCTCTTAACCCCAAAATGTGTGTGTTTAGAGTTTCTAAAGGGAAACTCTTGGGTCACATAATATCAGAAAAGGGGATATCCATAGACCCTGGAAGAGTTGAGGCCATCCTAAAATTGACAATGCTAGGGAGTAAGAAGGAAATGGGATCTTTCTTTGGAAGGATCAATTTTGTGAGGAAATTTATAACGGGGTTTACAGAGACGATCAAAACTCTTAATGAAATGATGAAAAATGATGCAAAGATAGAATGGAGTAATGAAGCTAAATCTACTTTTTCGTAGATTAAACAGTCAATTTCTGAGGCACAATTCTTAACTAGCCTAGATTATTTAAAGCCTTTTTATATCTATTATTTTGCATGTGATCATTTGTGTGCTTTTGTTTTAACACAATGAAGAGACGAGGGAGATGAAAGGCCTATTGCTTTCATGATTTCCCCATTTAAAAACATAGAAGTTACATATCCACCCCTTGAAAAATAGACCTTCGCACTTGTACGAGTAGTCAAAAAGTTCAGACACTACATCCTTCATAGTTAGGTCATTGCCATCATTCATGATCCTGATGTGAAGTTTCTCCTCATGCAGATTGAACTAGGGGAGAGAAGAGGATAGTGGAGGGTCATTTTACAAGAGTTTGACCTTGAAATACATCCAATGAAGCTCATTCAAGGAGAGGGCTTATCTAGAGCCATGGTGGATGTTGATAAGAATATCACTTGCCAGCAATACATAGTGCAATCATTCACCAAGGATCCTTGGTATACAGATCTTATCTTTTTCCTCCTTAATAATAAATGCCCAGATGGGATGAATGCTACTCAAAGGAGAGCATTAAGGATGAAGAGTGCTCATTAAATGCTTAAAGGAGGATCCTTATAAAAAATAAATTTTGAAGGTGTTTACCTATGCTGCTTGGATCAACAAGAAGAAAAACATGCCATTGTTGAGTTTCTTGGTAGACATGGCATGAGGCATGGGTTTGCTCATTCCTTGGCACATAAAATTATTAGATCAAGCTACTATTGGACCCATGTATTTTGAGATGTACTCCAACACATCAAGACATGTCACACATGTTAGACCTCTGCATCCAGGGAATGCAATCCAACGATGCCCCTAGAACCAGTGTATGAGGTAAGACCATTTTCCCAATGGGCACTGGATTTTGTAGGAGTGATTAATCCAAACTTTTTAGTAGGTCATAAATTCATTCTGACAACAATTGAATACTACACACAATAGACCAAGGCTCAGCCTTGTAAAAATAGCACCACAGACGTGGTCATCAAATTTCTTAGCGAAAATGTCATAACCAGGTTTGGAGTACCATTTTCCCTAGTATGTGACAATAGCATGGCTTTTCTTCTGCTGAGTTTATTCAATGGGCTTATGAACACAAAATTGTCTTGAAATATTCATCTAATTACTAACCACAAGGAAATGGAGTAGTTGAGTCTACTAACAAAGGTCTGTTGGAAGTGATTAAGGAGTTGCTAGAAAACAACCCTAGAGACTGGCATATCCAACCGATATTTTCCTTATGGGAAAATTTACCTCGCATTAAAGTCACCATAAGGAATTCACCATTTAAGTTAGTCTACAACCAAGAGCCAGTATTTCCTATACATTTGAAGATACATGTCCTCAAGTTCATTCAGGATTTCTATTCAAAAGATGATAGGATAGAGGTTAGGCTAGCTAATTTACTAAATATGGAAGAACAAGGAGATGTTGCTTTACAACAATTCTCTAAACATCAAGTTGTTGTCAAACGTTAGTTTGAAAAGAGGGTTAAAATTAAGGCCTTTAGGATATCAAATCTTGTGTTGTTATGGGATAAAGCTAAGGAGAAGAAAGGAGACCACCAAAAGTTTGATAAACTTTGGTTGGATCCATATTAGATAGCTGAAATCTTGGGTGAGAATGCTTTTCATTTGAGCACCCTAACAGGAGAACCTGTTCCATTGTCTCTCAATGGTCAGTTTCTCAAGCACTACTTTGGCCCATGAGGATTTAGTTTCTATTGATTGTATATATGTAATTAGTTGTCCTTTGTTGTGGGTGTGTTGTTTGTTTGTTTGTTTTTCTTTTCTTTTCCTTTTTTTTTTTTTGTCTTGTTTTTGTTGGGGACCTTCATTTTCTTCCATTTTGAAATGAAGGGGTTGTTGTTCAAAGTATGTTAAAGGTACTAGGAGAGAAATTGGTTTAGGTATTTTCAGATGTCTGTTGAAAGATTTCAATATAAACTTGTGTCTTATGATCATTTTAAACAATGGTTTGAAAAGTTATTAAGAATAAGGTATATTGTAAAGAATCTCATGAATCATGATTGAAATCTATCACAAAATAGATAAAACATCTTCCTATGTAAAATCCCTATTTGTCTTAGGGTGGTTGTATCTCTGATTCAAGTGAAAAATCTGATTCTCAACACTGTAATAAGGTCCACTATAGTTCTCAACCCACATTTTAGATTAATTATAATTGAGTATTGAGAAAAGTTATTAAAGAATTCCTAGAAGTGAAGCCTATAAATTAATTAAAAAAAAGAAAGAGAAAAGAGAGCTATTGAAAGAAGGAAAACTCAATATCAAATGGGTGATAGAAGTATCTCTAGTGGGACTATGAATGCTTTTCTAGTAGTAGAGAAATACTTTGAGAGAACTAGAGGTATCTCTGTCGGGGCTATGAATGCCTAGCTGGCAGCGGAGGAATGCCCAAGGATATTATTGCATGATAGTTAAAGGACTCAACCTATGTAGCTTGAATCTTAGGTATAGTTGTTTAGGGGTAAGGAAAGTTTTTATGAAGAAAGATGCACCATATATGCACACACTTAGATTCAAAATAGTTCATGTTGATTTACATCTAAGATTCCAGCTCAACCTTGCTCAATATATATGATCCTACTTGAGTTAGAATGTTTATAAACCAGAGGTTTTGGGTGACTAAATTCTTTAGTGTCTTGAAAATGGGTAAACCATTTTTTGATCCAAGTTTCCATTTGTTATGCCTTGCATAGCCACCCCATTTTGTTTTGGATCAAAATGGGTCCCCCTTTGCTTTTGTTTTTTCCTTGGTGTTTTTCATGGGTCTTAGGATTTGCTCTTTTTCCTCCTAAGTCCTTGTTTTTTTCGCTCTGGCAGAAGTGGGGTTGGAATGGAAGCTGGATTCAAAACTTGCAAAGGTTCCAAGTCTGGATTCAATCCCGGTTTTGACCCTTCCCTTTTTTCGTTGATCTTTTCATTGTTTTTTGGTTTGTCTTGCACTCTTGGGTCCGTTTCTCCCTTGAGTTGCTTCTTGTTTCCTTATGTTTTGTTTTTTCTCTGGTGGAAGCAGAACCAAAATAGAAACCTAACTTAGAACTTTGTAAAAATTTTGAATTATATTTTCATCTCGGTTCCGCTCCCACTCGCTTGATTTTTGTTGTTTGTTTCATTGGTGTCTGGTTTCGGGTTCAGTTTTCATTTCGATCCTGCTCCCTGTTATTTTCTTTTGTCTTTGTCTTTGTCTCGGTGCTCTGTTTCTTTGTTAGGAATGAAACCAAAATTGGAATTGGACTTGGAACTTTGTAAAAGTTCCAGGTCCAGTTTTCATTTCGTTCTACCCCTGTTTCCCTTTGTTATCTATCCTTGTTGCAGGACCGAAACCAGGTTAGAAGTTGGATAAGAGACTTGGATAAAGTTTCTTGTTCTGTTCCGGATCCATGTCTGTTTCCACCCTGCCTTTGATTTCCACATTGGTTGATTACTCATTTATGTTGTTTTCTTCACCCCTGACTGATCGCATTTATTGCATTAGTTGCAACATCCTCACACACGTGAAATGATTTTTAAAACTATATCAAGGTTAACTGGCTCATTATCTTTATTATCTAAGTTGTTTTAGCAAACCAAAGCTTGGTTAACTTCCAGAGGAGCATATTTTGATTGCAAAGGCACGTTGTGAGAAGATTCTTATCTAGTTTTAACCTTTCTTGTGGTTTTTTGAGGTAAGGTCTTTTCCCGTTCAGTTCCCATTTGTTTTTTCATTCTATTTTAGTCTTCTTGTTTGTGGTGTTCTTGCTCATTCATGGGACCTTTCTTGTGAATCTTTGCTTGTTCCCTTTGTTTGTTTTGGTTTTCTTCTATCTTTTTTTCTCATTTTCCATTTTTCTTTTTCTGTCCTTTCCCATTTTGTTTTGTTGTTATGTTGTCGCTTTTGTGGCGTGTCTATTATACTGTGCCCTAGTTTTATCTAGGGTTTCATTTCGAGGGATCTTTTGTGCTATAAAATTATTTGAATTTGTTTTAATATCTCTTTGATCCTTTTTTCGTGTCGATTTAGTGGTTTTCATATTCATTTTTTGATGCCCTAATTACCTAAATCGATGATTTGCATAAACTAGGGTTTGTGTGACAACCTTTACAATATCGAGCCCTAAAAGTTTAAATTTGGTCTTTATTGTGTTAAAGGGTGTGGTTAAGCCCCTTTAATTGAAGTTTCCTTATGATTATGAAATTTGACGAAGTATGGAGAGTTATCCTGAGGGAGTAGAGAATGGAATTGGATGATGTAATAATTTTCATGCCTTTGTTAATATAATCTAGGGCTGTATTGTAGGAATAGAAGATGCCAGGAGCATTGAAGGAGGATTCTCAAAGAAGTCAACCTACATAAATTTTAAGGCAAGGAACCAAGCCTAAGAAGATAAAAGTGGAACAACCCCCCTACACCTTGAGGTATAAGCACCAAATTCCTATTATTATAGCTAGCAAGGTGGACTCGGATTAGGAAGATATCATAGACACAAACTTGTGCCCATTCAATTATGACGAGTTGCGTAAAGAAACATTCAGTGAGGATGTAACAAGGAGAACACAAAGAGTTGTTCAATCTGGGTTGGCACATGTTGCCCTCATTCCTCTATCAATCCAGTGTCCAAAATTAATACTTACTATAGCTGGAAGTTCCAATCCCACCACTAGACAATGTGTGGACTTCCAAGGGAATATCATCATTGATCTAACACCATAGATGATAAGGTTCATGTTTAATGCACCCACCCCATAGACCCCCAGAAAACTCAATGAGGTAGAAGCCCTACAACTATATAGCAATAAAAAGGAGGCCAATAAGACTCATATGAACAAACACTAGATGAGAATGGAGAAGAAATCCTTGGCCAAGCTTCTTGATCAACCTAAGAGATCAGATTTCTACAAGGAGATCAATGATATTATCATGATGCTTTCTAGGATGTTTGGGAAGAGGGTTTCCTCACAATTCAAGGAATGGATTTTTCCATTCACTCAAACCATTCTGGATGGCAGACAATACTTTAACTGGCCAATGGTTGTATCAGAGTCCCTACACAATCAGATGCTCAAAGTAAGGGAGACAAAATTCTTCTTCATGGCCTCTTTTGTAGTATATGCAGCTGCAAGAAGAGGCATATTTCCTGGTTTGAATTCAATTGGGATATTGGGAGAAGCCCCGGGACATAAAAATTTGTGGGATCACTATGATCAACTGACCTTGCAGACCTTTGAACAAGATTATAGAAGAGTTAATGATGCATTTTTGTATATCATTATTAACCAGCTGATAGGAGATGTGTGGTATAGACTGAGAAGAGATGCCATCACATTCATTGCAGATTGGGGACATTGGTACATCCAATACCCCAAGTTAACCTAATTCAGGCTGGCTAGTTTAGATGGTCATCCCTATTTACTGCCTAGATGTTGCGATAACAAGATTATTTTGATGTAGTTTATCTACCAAGCTATTGCAATTAATCTGAAATTTGTTAGCAAGCATAAGATTGGTTGTCACAAATTTACCATGAAGTTGGTTGAGTATAGTTGTGCACACAATGTAGCACCCAAGGTAATTTGTGATGAGTTGATCCATTTGAGGTTAGGCTTGTATACATCTAGGAAGTGTTTTTATCCCAATCACAAGATACAAGGTCTACTTCCTACAGTTTTTGACAAAAAATTCAATTTGCTAGAGGATTTCTGGATGGACTTACAGGATGAATATGATTTGAGAAGAAGAAATTATGAAAGCTTACCCATTCCACTCATGATTGAGTATGGGGTGAAGGAGGATATTCCTAACACATTGTCAGATGATGATGTAACCTTGGGTCCCCAATATGATTTTGATAAGGTATGCACCAAGGATTTGGATCTAGTGGATTGTGATGCAGAGGAATCCATTGAAATAAAAAAAATTCCAAAGCCAGTCCTAGATAGAAGTATCCAATGGGTGGCCCTGAGAATTAAGGATCCTGAGGCTCAAACTTCTCAAAAGGAAAAGGTTGTAGGTACCACTCAGGGTTATGGAAGAACAAAAAGAAATACAACTCCTAAGGAGCCATTGGAGCTTTTCCCTCCCAATTTCAGAGAAGAGCTTGAGCCTGTAATTCCCGCTCAGGATGTTCCTAAATCACATGGGGAAGAGGCCACAATAGAAGCTAGAGATGAAACTTCGAATCAACCTCCTCTTGTAGAGAAACCAATTAAGGGGATGCCTATTGGAACCCTTCATAAGGACTCACTGAATCCTTAAAAGGGAAGGAATAGGAGATTGAAATTCATGCTCTATCAATTTTGATTCAAAGGCTACATAGTCAGATGTTGAGGGTGTTGATGAAGAACATGTCCACACCTCGGAGGACCAGTGGAAATTGTTTGAAGAAGCTAAATAGGAAGCATAGGGCATAGCAAAAGCTGGGGAACTTGCTAAGAAACATGACGATGAGGCCAAATCTAGGGAGGATGGACTAGCAAGGAAACAAAAAGAGAAATAGAACTTGCTACAACAACAAAAGGAGCCTGAACTAAAGACTAGAGAAGAGAGAGATAAATTGGCTATGTTACAAAAAATCCATGAGCTTGAAGAGGAGTAAGCTAGACAAACGAGGGAAAGAGAAGCCCTTGAGGCTAAGTTTAAAGTTGTTGAGGAAGCTCATAAGAGGAAAGAGGAGGAAGAACAACCACAAAGAGAAAAGGAGGCTGAAGAACTTGCTTAATATGAACAAAGGTTTAAAGAAGCATGGGATAAGGTTAAGGAGCTTGAGAGGCAAAGAGACCAAATGTATGAGGAGAAGAGGCTAAAAGAAGAATGTTTGCAAAAAGAGTTAGAAGTTAAAAAGATACAAGAGGAAAAGGATAGGGAAGAATCCAAAAGGTTTACAAAGGAGGTTGCATAAAGGGAACAACAACAAGTACAAGAGGTTGATTCTCAACCTAAGACCACTATTCTGCAACCTCTTTCTTCTACCATTACTGCTTCTTCTTCCACACAAGTGGTCACCACTCCTCCTGCTCCAACATGGCTCAGACTAGACCTAGAAAGGAAGAAAATAGTTGAACCTCAGCCTTTGAATTGGGATGAGATGATGAAGGATATTGAGAAAGAGAGGCCAAAGAAAAATTCCAAGGTCCTCCATTCCACTCAGCTCATAGATGCAGGTGAGCTTAATGTTGAATGTGCTATCCCAATGGTGGACAAAGACATGCAAGATATGCAAGTAACTAATTACCAATTAGGAAATGTCAATTTGGGGAGACCTACAAGGAATAAAGAAATGAACCTTATTGACATTGTGGTTTCCTCTACTAAATCAAGGATGATCAAAGATAAACAGAGGAAGGATGAACTTAAAGCCTAATTGGACCAGTTACATAAATTATTGAAGGATATTTCCACTCCAGTTTCTCAACAGGTTGCTGCTCCAGAGACCCCAATCTTACTAAGTAAGAAAGAAGCTAATGACTTGGTGTAATTGAGAAATAAGGCGGGGATGATTGATAGATGGGTTGATCGGCTGAATCAAGAGGTCAGTGAGGTGCTTGTTGATGGTTTTAAATTTCATGAAGGTTCATTGGAGTTGTGGGAATAAATGAATCAACATTTTGAAGTCCTAGAGAAACAAGATGAAGAGTGTACAGAGAGTATGTAAAGAAACTAAAGGACATTAGCAAGGTACCCAAGCCAACTCTTTTGGATCAAACAATCCTTGATGAGGATAATGCAGATTTTATTGAGAAGACATTGAGCATAATTAGGTTTAGATCCAAATTCATCTATGAGCATAAAAATGAAGTTCAAGAAACTAATAAGGACTTGAATGAATATATTGATGAATTGGAGGTGGTGGTTTCTATTTTTTCAATGTGGATGTCCATGTCAAAGAAGGTCTTCCTCTTGATAAATTAAAAGAGAAATGGAATAGCAGATTTGAGGAGGTGATGCAAAAGGATGATGATGGTGAATACTTGTTGTTGGATAGACTCATGGACATTAAAGATGAGGTAAAAGCTACTAGGAGGGAGTTGATCAAGTTGAAAGATATGCAGTACTTTGCCTCAACAAAGTTGAAAAGAATCAAGTTTGAAGATAATTGGATAGATGGACCTAATGCGGAAATTATTCAACAAGTGTTCTCCAGTTATGATTAATACCTTCTTGATCAAGTAACATGAGAATGAGCTGGTAGTAGGACCTTTTGTTCTTGGTGGAGAACTTCCTCTTTTCTCTCCTACTTTGTAGGGTTTTGACATGAGCTGAACTGCAGATCTCATCTAGTAGTTCTACCTTCCTCCTTGGGTGTCAGATTTTGGACAATAGGGCTATCAACTATTGAACTAAAGATTAGCCACTTCATGCAATTTTTGTTCCATGATTAGTGGATCTCAACTTTTGAAAGAGATAATTTTGTGCATGGTCTCCCTATATGTAATTTTGAGCTCCATTTTGTAAAGGTCAGTTGATTGAAGAAGGATTAGTCACTTGCTTCGATAGAAAATAGTATTGTTATAGTCTTAGTATTTTATAAGCTTTAAGCAAGATACTTTGAAAACTCTGTTGTACTTAGATGATTTTATAGTTTTATATAGTTTCATGTTATTGTCAAGTTTGGACCTAAATGATAATGTTAATGAATTATAATGATCTGTATGCCAGTGGATGTTGTGCATAATTGTTTTCTATTTGATGCAAATCAATAGGGGAAACCAGATCCAAGATTATTTCATTGAATTGTCTATGAATGGAATTCATTTATATCTATTTGATTTGATTTTAGAAATGAGTGAGTGATATGTTTTGATGAATGGTTGTGATTGTTGAATTAGCACTATGAATGTATGAAATGGTGTAGGTTATGCTATGAATTGCATCATGTTATGGTTTTGGTTAGTTGGAGAAACCCTCGTTGTTAAAATACATGTCTAATGTGAAGAAGTTTATATTCATGTTTTATTATTCTAGGGCTATGTTATGTCTTTTTCTATTTGTTTATACCCCCCAAATGTAGGTTAATTGATATGATACAGTTTGTATTCCTTTATACTAGCAGGCCCCTTGAACATTATAGCTGCATTGGCCATTGAGTAACATCAGCATAGTTGAGAAACAACTACCAGGACCTTGGAAGATAGATTATTTTATGTAATATCTTTCTTTTTTAGGAGAAATAGGATAGAGATATTTTGTTTAATGTTGTTGTGCTATTTTTACCTTCAACAAGTACTGCACCTAGACACCTATCAATCTTGATCATAATGTTTCTCCTTACCCACACTTAGCACTATAACTGGAAGACAAGTTCTTAAAATAGAATAAGTAGATCACAATCGAGTGAATTAGAAGCCTATACATATTCATTTAAGACTGGGATTAATATTTAGTATACATAAAAGAGTTCACTTAGTACCAACATAAGGGGATCTCAACTCAACATGTAACCACAACAAAGTAGTCCAATTCATTCCTTCCCTTTAGCTTGCTATTCAGACACACATTATGTATTGAAACAAGTTATCAGTTTTTCGCTTATAACCCTCTAATACCCATTCGGCCTCATCTAAAGCCTACTATAGAGAGAAGGTCAAACCAATTAGGAACAACCCCAACATACAAGAGTTATACCCCCCTAGACCCTCCCCTATGGACTTGAGGTCATAGAGGCACCCTTTTCCCAAGGACTGCCTACTTTCCCACTTCTAAATGGGTCAAAGTAACACATAGTTCTCCTTACAAGGTCTCTCAAAGGACCTACACATGGGTTCCATAACCCAAGGTTTTTCTCCCCTTCAACTAATAATAGTTGGTTGTAGTTAGGAATCATAACTCAGTTCTCCATTTGGAAAACCATACCATTTCCTTTAAAGATATCGATGTCTTAATCAAACTCTACCCTACATTATTCATAAACTAGCTTGAATGTCCCAAGGTTTGTCTTATATACATAAGGCTAGGCTATTACTCAACATGAAATTACCTTGGTCTACAATCACATAGGAAACCACTTCCAATTGAAATTCACATAATAGATTGAATATAAATGGTGTTATATTCAAGGGGTCAATTCATGGCTAGTAGTCATTGAAGCTTCTCCCCAATACCCAAATACCCTTCTATAATTATATAGCATGTCCTATAATTCCATTAAGAAATGAGGATAAAATGACATGTAAGGAATTTATTATTCCTTTTGGAAACTACAATAGAATTTTCCCAAATGACCACATCATTACATACATGAAAAATTCTCAATACTTACGAGTATCTAGAACCTCATAGTTACTGAATTTTAAGTCTCATTGATACTTTTGGAACTATCAATATTTGATGTTTTTTTTTGCATATATTTCATACCTCCTGAGTCTCCATATGAGTCTTTCTATTGGCATTTTCCTCATCTTGTGGTATTTTACTTACATCTTTGCCATTTTACCCCATTGAATCCATTGAGTTATGCATTTTTCTCATTCTGTTCTGTATTCGCATGACAGTTTCTGGGTCTCCCCGATCCATTCTTTTGCTTATAAACATCTGAGTTGCCTATTAGCAAGATGTTTCCTTGGTCATGATGATTGTAGTTTACTCACTGGCAGTTATTGATGAGATATTCACATGGTTTCGGTGACTGAAATGATTCATATCGGCATATGTTATACCATCGATGAAACATCATAGTGAACGTGCTATGTCTTACCGATCTACTCATGTTGGTCTGCTTCGACCTGAGTCATAGTATTCGACATCATGTCCTGGAAAGTCTTCCTTGTCTTACTGACAGATGCATTATGGATTCTCTTCAGCCAGACTTGGTGGTATCGACATTGCGTCTTGGCAATTATCTTTTGTCTTGGCAACTGGCATGTGGAGACTTCTAACGACGTATGTTGTGGCTATCGGGGTGATGTCCTACCGAGTATCATTTGTCTCCTCGACTGTGCATTGAAGGTCATATCAGCGTAAGTTTGGTCCTCGGTGAAAGCTCTCACCAAACTCATCTTGTCTCACTGATCGGAGGAACATAATACATCATATCGGTGAGAGTTGAGTACCTTCAATGAGATGTCACGGCGAAGTGGGTTTGTCTCACCGATGAAGCACAAACAAATTTCTCCAAACGACTTGGTGGGAGAATTTTCTTTCGTTGTAAGGTCTTGGCGAGTGACCTTTGGTCTTGCCAACCTTACATGTGAATTTCTTCATGTGGCTTTCGGTGTAGGTGTTGTTTTCTCTTGGCAATCAAAGGTTTTCTTGGGGTGACTTTCGGTAAAGCAGGATGCACTCTATAAGAGGTCACCTCGACATTTTTTTGTCTTGTCGATAGCTCGATAGGTATTTTCTTCGGTGAGAAAATCTAATGGTCTTGGCGAACGGCTATGAGCTCAAGGTCTTTTGATATAACGATGTAGTCTACAAGAGGCCCCCTCAAGAGCGATAAGCTATAGCAACATATGTGGAGTGGATGGACTCGTCGGCAAGAACATACAAGAATCACATCGATTCGATGTGGTGGGAGACTTTCGGTATAATGAAATACAATTGTGTGACATCTCACCGATGGCAGGAGGCTACGGTGACATGTTTAATCATGGGGCTCTCGGTGAAACAAAGTGTAATCTACATGATATCTCCTCGACTCAGACATGTCACGGCGAATGCAAGCATAGTGAGCACGGTCAGATAGTGATTAACAAGTGAATTGCCTTCGGCATAGCTGTCGTCTTGTCCTGCGACTGTTCACTATTGAACAACAGAAATACAAATCTTGTGGCTGACATGTAAAATGCTTGGTGATCGTTGCTTGCCAACTCAATTGTAGCCCGAATTTTATGTTGGGCCGACATGTGATCTCAATATGATATTTTCTTCAAATGCTAGTGTATAAATAGGCATTTTGGCAATTGTAAAAGGGAGAAGTTATCAGTTATGCAATACAGTAGGAAAATTGTATGGATACAAAATAGTAAATTTATCAAATCAGAGGCTATGATGCATGTTATAAAATGGAGGTATTTATGAATGTCAATTGATGTTGCTGTACAAGTTTGGTATTATTTATCTATTGAATTTAATAAGAGAATTGCTAAGTTGTCTCCAAGATGGATTCTTTCTAATTGTTTAAATTGATATGAGAAGTTTGTATTCAATTTATCAGTGCACATTTGTTGTACTTGTGTAATCAATTGATTGGTTCTTTCAAATAAAGACTAAATCCTTTTAGTTAATCATAGTGATCAAAGAGATTCAATTAGATTATTCAAGTAGAGCTTAGTAATCATATTTTTGCATGTTTATACCAGTTGTAAGCATAATCTATGCCATATAACTTGAATTTTCTCAGAGAAGTGTTGCTCATCTTGATCTCATTTGACTCCGCATACCCAACAAGGCACTAGTCTCTGTACTTCATTATTTGAACTTATTCAGTTTTCTTTACATTTATTAGTCAAGCATTCATTTTAGATTCAGATCAAAATATTTTCAAGTTGGATTTCATTTGTTCACCTCCCATTGCCATTGTGAAAAAATTGCTCTAAGAAGATGATCAAAAATTAAGTTTGCACCATTCAAAAAGGTACACCCACCCAGGTCTTGTAGCACCTAAAGTGTAGAAGGTTGAATTCTATTGATCTTTTCTATTACCTAAAGCGTATCAAGAGATTGGCAGCTTCTTGACGCACTCAACCTGCATTTTTGAGAGCTAACAAATTGGTGACTCTACTGGGGAATAATCAGAATTAAGGCCTTAATCATAGAGTCAGGAATCTTGCACAGACTCCGCTGGGAACAAGAACTATGAAACTTTTTCTCATTTTTGATAAAAGTGAGTGGTGACTCTAATAGAAATTGCGAAACATATAATTGCTATGATACATGGAGAGATGATTCAAGTGTAGAACTTTGTACCCCTAAAGATCAAAGAAATCCTTTCTCTTCTCTCGATCCTTAGAAATAGGCTGAGGTTGAAGCTAGACTTGAGCCTGAACAAATGAGAATTCAGCATGAATATGATCAGAAGATGGAAAATGATCAAAACTAGATTAATGAGAATGTGATTTCTCAAACTAATTATGAGTCTTTGACTTATGAGGAAGTCAAGGCACAGTTTGAATCTCAAAAGAAGGAGAGAGAAGAATAGGAAAAGGCCCGGATGATACAAGCAGTGAAAGAATTTGAATTGCAGAAAAATCAAAACATTGCTCAGACAACTGATCACACCCCAAAGTATGTGCCGCCTCATAAGCAGGGAAATCATGGTGCAGGGCCTTTTTTTCCACCTATATCTCCTCACCATCAAATGGTAAATCATCACAAGCAGCCAAATCATCCGCCTCATATTCCCACAAATGTGCATCCACCTTTTGGTCAGCATCACATCCCTCAGCATAATGCACAATACAATAATCCTATGCATTAGTATCAATATCCACCTATCCCCCCCCTCACCAATACACAACAATGATCAGGCAGTTTGATTTGGCAGGGTTCCATCTATGCCCTTACCCTATGGATAGCAACTGGAGAGGTCTGGTTCCCAAGTTTACAGGGAGCAATGCAGTCACTACTAAAGAACATCTAAGAAATTTCAATGTGTTCATTCAAGACATAGGTATGCCACATGAAGATTTGCATATGAGGCTATTTATGATGTCACTTATTGAAGATTCCAGGGACTAGTTTAATAGCTTGCCAACGTATTCAATTAATTCTCTTCAAGCATTCCAAGATTGATTCCTAGAGTAGTATGGGAATTTGAATGCACCAGATGCAAATCTTCATGAATTGATATGAATTCAAAAAATTCAAAATGACTCAGTTTATGATTTCAACCGAAAATTCAACAAATTACAGACTAAGGTACCTCCTGGATCAAGGTTTCCAGATTATGTAGCTTTAAGTGTTTATTTAATTGCATTTGATCCCAAAACAGGGTACGAACTAAGAAATAGATTTCCAAGAGATCTAGCTGAAGTACAAAAGATAACATTGACAATTGAAAACAACAAGAAGGCTGCTGGTATAACTAATAAAAGAGACAATCCGAGGCATCCTCAGCAAAGCAATAATTATCAGTACAGACAAGAAAATACATACAGAAATGAGAACAGAAATGAGAGGCCAAGGTTACATGATATGCCTTACAATATAGACTGGAAAGATGGGAAACCTATATCAGCTAGGCCTAGAAAAAAAGACACTCCTGATCCATTGAGCAAGAAAGTAACTTACATGGTGAGTAATAATTACTTTTGTGAAGTTTGTAACTAGCCACATTCTCCAGACTATTGTGTTGTAGCTCAAAGGATGCAAAAACAAGGAATGTTGATGGATGGAGAGGATCACACGGTGTATTTGACTTCAAATTTTTTTCACCATGTTGAGGAAAGAAGTTCATCTTTAGAGGATGAAGGCTATGAATATGATGTTTCCAATCAAAAGTATAATGTCCATATGGTTGAACAACAAATCTTTTATGATTCTGATGAAGATTACACAGAGCCACATCCTGCTGAGGCGCCTGTTCAGTGTAATGTGAGGAGACTCACTGAAGATGAAATAGAAAGAATAAATGTTGCTACAGTTGAGAAAGCCAAAAGTCAATACTGGTTGAGAAACAAAAAATTAAATGAGCAAGATGGAGTTCCTGGGGGAATTTTTATAAAAGATAAAAAGGCAACACAAGAAACTATAAAGAAGCCAGAAAACAAGCATAATGATAAAATTGAACAGAAGCTAGTCCAAAAGCAGAAAGTTGAAGAATTACACAAGGAAATGCAAAAGTTTGATCAGCCTAGTAAAAAAGAAAAAGAAGAAAGCAAAGGAGAAACACCAGAACTGAAGAAGACTGTTAAGATAGAGAGCTCCTCTTTTGACTTCACACAGGCATTATCCTAGGTAAAGATGTCTATTCCACTACTTGAATTGATGAAAATTAAGGAGTACAGAGATAATGTTGTTCAATTGATTACAAATGGGAATGAAAAACATATGAATTCTGAAGAAGTCAATAGGCAGAAAAAGATAAATAATTCAGAAGTCTGTCTGGGTGATGTTTTAACAACCTCCCAACAAGTCAATCCTTTCTTCACCACATTACTTATAAGTAATAAGTTGCTGAGGAACTACATGATAGATTCTGGTGCTGCTATAAACATTATGCCAGTCGGAGTAATGAAGCAACTGGGCATGTCGGTTGATACATATGAAGGGAAGTGCTATGCAATGGACAACAGACCTGTACCTGTGGTGGGAATTATGAGAGGAGTTGAAGTCAAATTGGCTACTTATCCACAGGTAGCTTATAATATAGACATAACAGTCATTGATACTCCTCAATTCAGGATGTTTTTGTCAAGGTAGTGGACAACAGCTATTGGTGGAAACGTTCAATTTGATTTGTCTTACATTACTATTCCAGTAAATGGGCAAGAAGTGAAGTTATACAGGGAGCCAAGAATGAACTAGCTTGTTGATTATGTGCCTCAAGATCAAATTAATTGTTTTTGTGATGTTGATCTAGGGAGTTTTAAAATTGAACCAACTCAGCAAGAATTAATTAATAGTGATCCAATTGAGAAACATGTTGCACAAAATGGTAATGGCGTGTTGAAGATGTATTTTGATGGAGCTTGTAGTCAAGAGGCTAAAGGAGCTAGGATTGTATTTGTTTTTCCTAGAGGTATTCCTTTTAAATATTCTTTTTTGTTAGCATTTGAATGTACAAACAATGTGGTAGAGTATGAAGCTTTATTGACAAGCTTGAACATAGCTGTGAAACACAAGATTAAGTTGCTGGTTGTTTTGGGCGATTATGAGTTGGTTGTTTCACAGATCAAATCAAAATATGCAGCAAAGGACAAAAGATTAAAACAATATACGAATGTTGTATGGGACAAAATTGAATTATTTGATGCATTCTCAATTGAATGGATTGACAGATCAAAGAACATAATGGCTGATTTTTTAGCAAATGTGGCACTAAAAAGAGATGATATCACATTGTCTGGGGTATCACAGATTGAGTTCAAGACAAGGCCTGTTGTTCCTGATAATGTTTATAGTTGGCAGGTCTTCAGTGATGATGCTGATCTTTTGAAGTTTCTTCATTGTATAGATCAATATGAGGCCCAGGAAATTGATTTCAATGCTTTTGTTGAGGAAGTAGATGGGAAACAAACTGTGTTTGGCAAGGAGATCTTACAGCTCAAAACAAACAAGCTTCCTAAAGGATTAGTGGCACTAGAAAGGGTGTATGACGGAAGTGATTGGTCCCTTATGAAGCAAACACCAGTCAGAAAGGAAGATGTTGAAGAGATTAACTTAGGGACTAAAATAGCACCAAGAAAGGTATACATTGGAAAGAAGATCAACCCTACAATTAGAAGAATGCTGATTGAATTATTAAGAAAATATAAACATGTTTTTGCTTGGTCTTATGAGGATTTGAAAGCATATAGGGAAGATTTATTTCAGCATGAAATACCATTGAAGCCAGACACCAAGCTTTTTAGACAGAAGCAAAGGCCTATAAATCCAACACTGGAGCCTAAAATGCAAGAAGAATTGACAAAGATCATAGATGGAGGAATTATCAAACCAATCAGGCATTCAACACGGGTTTTGAATTTGGTTCCTGTGAGAAAGAAGAATGGTGATATCAGATTATGTGTGGACTTCAAAAATTTGAGCGTGGCATCTCTCAAAGATAATTATCCTCTACCCAACATGGAGGAAATATTGCATAAGGTGATAGGCTGTGAGATATTATCTATGATAGATGGGTTTTCAGGATACAACTAGGTTAAAGTCAAGAAATTTGAGCAATATAAAACAACATTTACAACCCCTTGGGGAACATATGTATACATAAGAATTCCATTTGGTCTCACTAATGCTGTAGCTACTTTCCAAAGAGCCATGGACGTAGCATTTACTGATTTGATTAATGTTATCATGGTGGTGTATCAAGATGACTTGACTGCTTATTCGAAGAAGGCAGAAGGTCATGTGCAACATCTTGAAAAGGTATTTATCCCTTGCCTTAATTTCATCAAATTTTTGCATAATATACCTTGTCAAATGAGAAGAAGTTGATACATTGGACATCTAGTTTGAAAACCTAATCAAGAAGTGTTTGTGGTAAAACAAAGTCATTAAGAAAATACTAAAACCAATTGGACCCCACACATGTGTCTCTAATGATTTCACGCAAGATCAAGATCAAGAAACCAAAGGTAAAATCCCTTAGTCTAAAAGCCCATCAAAAGCATCTCTCAATGCTATACGAATTCAAACGAAGACTACTTTTTGACTTTTACAAAAACACTTCAAGAAACAATCCTACTTTGTACTCTTTCTATTACTGTCAAAACCAAAATATTTTTAGAGATTTTGAACATCTTGTTTAGAGAAAATCTTGTTCGTGAAAACCGAGGTCTAGTAAACAAGTGTCTTTTTACGTACATCCTAGGATCAAAATCAAACCTTCATTCATCTTTGAACATCAAAACCAAAATCATCTCATCATCAACTCTTTGAAAGTCTTGGAAAAATCCTTCATGTTAAACTTTGGGAAAATCATTTGAAATCAATCCAAAATCACCTTGTTTGATTGAATGTTTGTAGATGCATCCTTCTCCACATATTTGAATGAATTATCAAAACTTGTGAACAAATTCATCCCTTGATAACATTCAACATCTTGGGATTTAGGAGTTCATTATCAATAACATCTTATTTGGATAGGAGTGTTTAGATGAATCCTTCTTCTCACACCTAGAAAAATTAGCATTTTGTAAACGATTTAACTCTAGGAAAACATCCAACCTCTTAGAGTTTATGAGTCCACCAAAATTTGAATCCGAAACAAATCAATCCTAGAATCATGTCCTAAAGTTTAACATACCCTTCAAGATTTTCTCAAGAGTTCCAATCATCCATCAAACATCCATTTTACATCCATATCATTATCACTCTTTGATCCTCAAGTCATCCTAAAATTTATCTTTTGTACATAAAGTTAGATCAATCCAAAGAATTAAATAATTCACCATCTGCATTCTCAAAGATTGATCCCTATTTTATGGTGAAAACTAGATTGCAACACAAGAGGAACATGGAAGCCAACAAAGAAACATCTACTTCAAGTGACTTAAGTCAGACTGATCCTGAAATGAATCCCATTGGGTCTGGCAGTCTCATGGTTATCCTTCTTCCATTTTCACAAGACCATCAAGAGGAAGGTGTCCAAGTGGAGGAACTTACCAATAATCCTTTTGGAATGTCACATGAGGAAATCACTGAAATAATTCAAAATCTGGAGAATCATAATATTTTCAACATCATGATGAGAATCAATCCCTCACTATACATGCTCAAATTAGCAAAGCAAGGGGCTAAACTCCCCTTTGATTACAATGTGAGCACTATTGTGGAACCATATTTTGGAGTCATTCCTCCAATCTCATCTACCATCCCCATGTCATCTTCCCCCTCATTTCAAAGCATCACTCAAAAAATCTTACAAATCACATCATCCATTGCTCCAACGCAACCCATTATTAACAAAGGAAGTGCATTTCTCAATGCATTGCAGATGTATCCTCTTGTAAGCAATTAGGATTTGGATGCAAACATCATTTTGGGAAAAACCGTACGATTGAATACATATGACCCTCTCACCTTTCATGATCCAAATGACCCATCATCATCATCATTCTGCACAACACTCCAAACCTCTCTCTCCATAACCTTGCAAGAAGAGGGTGACATGTTCGGACCAGGGGGAATTTTTGACATTACACCATTTCCTCAAGAGATCACATATTTCACATTTCCACCACTTCCTAGCTTAGGGCTTCCCCCTTTACCAAATATCAATCAAAATCAAACCAACATCCCAAAAATCAATCAAAGCATCATGCAAAACTCTCAAAACTTGTCATGGACATCACAACAATGGATGAAAACTATAAAAATCACCACATCATCAACCACCCCCCTAACATCTTAAAGCATGGTCTCTCAAGGAAAAACCACATCGATCACACCATCTACCAATCAAACCCCAAATACCAACACGACGGTGCCTCTCACCTCCACAACAAGCACCATTCTGAATCCACCACCACCTGCACCACCACCAAGCTCCAATACATCAAGCCAATACAATATGGAATTGCAAGCCACTCAGCAAGATGCTTATCAAAAGGAATTCTTGCAAGTACAAAAATAACAAGCCACACAACTAGCTGCTCAACGAGCAGCACAACTATCTGCTAAGCAAGCCGCTCAAGCTGCACAAGCTGCTCAAGCTGCCCAAATCGCACAACAAGCACAGTAGGCTGCACAAGCCCAAGCCTTATTATAGCAACAACAACAAGCCGCTTAAGCAGCTCAAGCTCAAACACAAGAACAAGCCCAAGCTCAAGCGCGCGCTCAAGCCAAAGCCCAATATCAAGAACAACAAGCACAAGCACAAGTATAGTATCTTGCACAACAACACATAGCTCAACAAAAAACATATTAGAAAGTGCTAAAGCTGTATCAAGAACAACATGAAGCAACCCAATTAGCAGCTCAACAACAAGCGCAACGACAAGTTTAGCAACATGCACTAATAGCACAACAACAAAAGGACCAACAACAATTGCAAGCATACTTGGCTCAACAAAACATACAAACATTATCGATCAACATACCAACCAAACCACCCATTGAACCACCTTAGAACACTTTCATCCCACCCCCTGATCCACAAAATGATGTGATAACACAAATCAGGTTGCTCTCGCAAAAAGTGCTTGACCTTCAATCAAGGAAAACCATGAAAACACCCAACAACTTGTGTCCTTATCCGTTCAACAAAATCCTTTTAATGAAACCATTTTTGAAGGGGTTTGAGATTTCCAAATTTGATAAGTACCATGGGACAGGAAACCCTGAAGATCACATCAGGGAATTCCAGGTTCATTGCATGGAAATTGCATATGAAGATACCTATCTAATGCAACTATTTTCTAGGAGTTTAGCTGGCCACACTATGGAATGGTTCTCTCGTCTACCCACAGGCAGCAAGACATTCCAAGAAATCATAGACACAATCATCAAAAACTGTGCATGCAATATCACCATAGATGTTAGTCTAGAGGAGCTCTCAGCTTCGAAACAAGGTAAGAATGAATCATTCACTTCATTCCAACAACGATGGTGATCCAAGGCCAATCAGAGCAAATGGATCATGCCCAAGGAACAACAAGTGTGCACTATCATATCCAACCTTGATGGCCTCTTGGAATTCCATCTCAAGGTCCAAGGGATTACCACATACGACTAGTTGATTTCTAAGGCGCTTAGCATCGAACAATGACACAACCTAGAGGATCAACTTCATATCCTGAACAACAGAGTAATCATCCATCCACCAATTACAATGACAAACCTCGCACATGGGCAAGAAAAAAATATTATGAACGATGGTGTCGTAGATGCTAAAGTTGTCATCAGCTCCCCTCAACAAAACACACCCACACCAAAACAAAAAATCCAAAACCATCATCAAAACAACCATCACGCAAACACAACAACACATCAAACAAACAATCAAGCAATTAATAACATCAATGATCATAGGGGACCACCCTAGGGAAAAAAGAATTCCATCAAGAGAAAGTACACCACTCTTGGGGAACCACTCAAAATCATCATGAAGAAACTTATAAATGAAAACCTCATCAAATTCCCAACTACATGAACTACCAAGAACTAGACATTGAACCTCCTTGGTATAATGAAAATCAACTTTGCGACTTCCATAAAATCAAAGGACACATGACTAACAATTGCATGAGGTTAAAGAACATAGTCCAAGATCTCATCGATCAAAGAATCATAAATGTGGAACAACCAACAGGAAACTAGAACCTCAAAATATACAAGAATACGATGCCTAACCATAATAATAAAGGGAAAAATAACACTTATAAGGGGAAAGGAACCTTCAAAAACATGAATCATGTGTATGAAACTATTGTTGCTTCCCTAGATTAACACTGCATAGTAATCACTATCAAAGGAGTTTAGGCCGATTGTGGATTCACCACAAGAGGTGGAAAAGTTACTATCACAAGATCATCTTAACCAAACAAAAATTTCATGTCCAATTCAAGATTCGTTCCCAATGGTTACAATGTCCTTGATTAGCTAAAAAGAACGCCAACACAAATCTCCATCATGGAGTTATTAAAAATCTCATCTGCCCGCAAGAAAATCCTTGAGGAAGCATTGGCTTCATCCACCATCCCCACAAATCTTGATGCGGAAAAATTTCAAGCTATGGTCGGCAACATCATCACTCCAACCCTCCTTATGTTCTTTGATAAGGACTTTCCTGCTCAACTATCTCATAACCGTGCACTCCATTTAGAGGTCCTAGTGTAGAAAAGTAAAGTCAAGTGAGTCTTGGTGGATGGAGGTGCAAATTTGAATATTTGTTCCCTCAAGCTCCTTAAACAGTTAAAAATCTCAGAGGATTCCATCAACAAAGGAAAAAGTATTATAATCAGAGCATATGATGATCGAGAAAGAGTGTCCCAAGGAACAATTAGAATCCCTATTCAGGTAGGTCTAGCTATCATGGAAACCACCTATCAGGTCCTAGACCTCAACTTTCCTTATAAAATTCCCCTAAGATGTCCATGGATCCATGCAATGCAAGCGATAGCATCAACTTTCCATCAATGTGTCAACATGCCTATTATGGGGAAACGATTGAATCCCTTAGTCGCAAAAGTGAAAAATTGAAATAATATCTAAGTCCTTAAGTGAAAACCACATTGTGGCACTCTCCGACATGAAAAAAGTAAAAAAGAAAGGATGCATCCAATGGTGAAAACCTGTCTGAGGCACCTGAGGATGGGGGATTCAATCTTCCTTTCAGATCACTCCATTAGGAAAAATCAGTGGTCCTAGCAGAAAACTACAATCTTGTTAATCTAGGAACATAGGAGACCCCGCACATCACATTCTATGCAGAGTAAAATTACTGTCAGAAGAACAAGAACTGCTAGCAGCCTTCTTAAGAGAAAGACATGTAAACTTTGCATGGAGCTATGTAGACATGTCAGGGCTCAATTTATAAATTGTAGTTCATCACCTAGTAGTATACTCTGAAGCAAAGCCTGTTAGACAAAAGCTTAGGAAAATGCACCTTCAGATCACCCTGGTAGTCAAAATGGAACTAAAGAAGCTATTGGATGCAGGCTTCATTTGACCAATAGACTATCCACAATGGGTGTCAAACTTGGTTCCCATCTCAAAGCCTGATGGGGGCATCAGAATCTGCACAAACTATAGGGATTTGAACAAAGCATGTCCAAAAGACAATTTATTTTTACCCAACATTGACATGATCGTACAGACATGATGGGGGACACGAAATGATTTCCTTGATGGACGATTTCTTGAGATATAACCAAATAATGATTTCTAAAGAAGACCAACAAAAAATGAACTTCACTTGTCCATGGGGGACTTACTATTGGAATATGATTCCATTCGGCTTGAAGAATATAGGAGCAACATAGCAAAGAGCCATGACATTAATCTTCCATGACATGATCCATAAAACTATTGAAGATTATGTCGATGACATACTAGCCAAATCCAGAAAGAGGAAGGATCACATAGCAACCTTAAGTACCATTTTTGATAGGCTAAAGGAATACAAGGTCTAATTAAATCCAAAGAAGTGTTTCTTCGGCGTACAATCAAGAAAGTTGCTAGGATACATAGTTTCAATGAGAGCTATTGAGGTAGATCCAACAAAGGTAAAATCACTCCTTGAGATGGAGGCACCCAAAACATTGAAACAATTAAGAGGTCTCCAAGGCAGGCTTCAGTCCATCTGAAGATTCATAGCATAGTGAGCAGATAAACATAATCCATACTCTCACCTAATTCACAAGGGACTAGCGTACAAGTGGGATAAAAAGTGTGAAAAATCCTTCAATAAGATCAAAGAATATCTACTTACACCGCCAGTCCTAGTGGAACCAATCTCAAGAAAGCCATTAATTCTCTATGTGTTAGCAATAACAGTAGCCCTCGGTGCTCTTCTAGCTCAACACGACGAAAATTGAACAGAAAGGGCCATGTATTATATCAGTAGAACAATGGTTGGCTATGAGTTAAATTACTCATTCATTGAGAAAGCATGTTTAGCAGTAGTGTTTGCATTGTAGAAATTCAGACATTACATGTGGGCACAGAAGGTCAAATGCATCACCAAAATTGAATGCCTCAAGTACTTACTATCAAAAGAAATGCTCACTGGAAGAATGGCCAAATGGGTCATGATACTATTATAGTACGACAATGAATATGTGGAGCAGAAAGCAATTAAGGGACAAGTCATCACAAACTAGCTCGCAGAAGCACCAATCTATTCATAGAATCCTATTATCTCAAAGTTTCTACACGAATCCATCTTCAATCTCAACATAGCTGACCACTAGAAAATTTACTTTGATGGCTCATACACACAACATGGATTAGGAGTTGGTGTCTTCTTTATTACCCCACAAGGGGACTGTATACCTAGATCCTATAAATTGGTGTTCCCCTCCACCAACAACATTACAAAATATGAGGCTTTAACCATAGGTCTCAGAATAGCAGTTGAGTGGCACATCATGGTCCTCACAGTATATTGAGTATCCCAACTAATAATAAACCAAGTGAACAGTGAATACCAGACTAAGGATGATAAGCTCATTCCATACAAGAAATTGGTTGAGACTCTCAAGGAATCCTTTATTGAGATCACATTTGAGTAGATTCCCAGAGCAGCAGATGCAATGGTAATGATTGGATCCCTACTAGACATCCCTCACAATGTCCCAAAATATGAGTTCTTGGTAGAGCGGCTTCTCATACCCACATTCGAGGTACAAGAATCAAAATTTGTGTGTGAAATCACTGGTCCCAGTGATCCTTGGTACCATGAAATTTATACCTACTTGTGAATAGGTGTCATACTTGCTGACTTACCCTCAACCTTAAAATGAATCTTTGTCAAAAAGGAATCTCAATTCGTCATCCTAAGAGATATCATGTATCATAGGAGCATAAAAGGAACCTTACTACATTTTTTAAATGTTGAGGAGGCATTGAATAATTTAACTAAGGTGCATAATGGCATCTATGGTTCACACTCGAGTGGAATGACCCTAGCAAAGAAATTGTTGAGGATGGGGTATTATTGACCTACAATGGAAGGAGAAGCACATGGCTACATCAAAATGTTCCTACAATGTCAGTAACATGGGGACCTCATCCATGCTCCAGCTCAATAACTTCATCCCATCATCACACCATGGCCCTTTTCGCAGTGGGGTCTCAATCTCATTGGAAAAAAACACTCCCACTTCATCTAATGGCCACAAGCTCATCATAACTGCCACTAAGTACTTTACCAAGTGGGTGGAAGCCATACCCATGACATAAATAACTAGGAAATAGATATCAAAGTTCATCTTGAATTATCTCATTTTCCACTACGGTGTCCCACAAGTCATTATCTTAGATAATGGGACACCATTTAAGAATTAGGATGTCCATGACTTGTCTGGAAAATTCAAAATCCAACATCGCTTCTCCACCCCATACTATCCCCAAGGCAATGGCCAAGTAGAAGCCACAAATAAAACCATTTTAAAGATCCTCAAGAAAATAGTCAATGACGTAGGTCATGACTAGAATTTGCATGTCAATCTCGCCCTTTGGGCCTACTGAACTAGCATTTGCACACCCACCGACACCACCCCTTTCTACCTTGTCTAGGGATCATAAGTAGTACTCCCCATTGAGATTGAGCTCTTGTCACTAATAATATCATTGCAAAACCTCATAATAGATGAAGAGTACCAAGTATCAATACTGAATGAGCTAGAGTTACTAGATGAGTGGCATATAGACACTTTAAATTATTTGGAAGTCTATCAAAACAAACTCAAGAGGAGCTATAACAAGAAAATCAGAAGTAGGACTTTCCAAGTCAGAGAACTGGTACTAAAGGAGAATCAAAAGAATGTCCCAAATCTAAACAGCAAAGGAAAATTTGAACCCAACTGACTGGGACCATTTGTTATCACAACACACTATAAGTCAGGGGCATATCAGTTATCAACACCTAAAGGGGTACCTCTGCAAGAGCCCATGAACAACTCTCATCTCAAAAAGTTTAATGCCTAATCTTTCAAGGTATAGAACTAGAAAATCCAAAAAATCAGAAAATGTCCTAAAAAAATGGTTACCTTGGTGAAAACTTGGCAAACAGGTGTCTTGGTGACAACAAAAAAAAAATTCAAAAAATCAAAAGGAAAAAAATCCAAAAAAATTAGAAAAAGGATAAAAAACAGTAAAGAGAAAAATCATCCTCTGGTGAAAACCACTTCGGTGGCACTTTGGACAAGTACCTTGGTGAAAACTTGGAAAACAAGCACCTTGTGTAAATAAGAACTTTCCCTCCACTAAGATCTTTACGGCTTGTTCTACATCATCCATCCATTATGTTTATGTCATCCATCGCATTCAAATCTCCATCCATCACCCATCCATTTAACATCTGCATCATAGCTTGGTCCTGTGTTCGTATCATGATCCCTCCTAGTACTACTCGGCCCATCCTCAAGGTTAGTTTGTCCTACCTTTATCAGAATAGTCTATTGCATCACGTTGGTGGCATGTTCTCATTGGATCGGATTCGTGTATATTATTGAAATCCTAAAATCTCAGAAAATCCAAAAAATCCAAAAGCATCGAAAAATCACCAAAATCCAAAAACATTCAAAACATATCAAAATCCCAAAATAGGTCAAAAAGTCAGTCAAAAAGTCAGAAAACATAAAAAACATGCTATCTAACCAACGCCATCTCTTAGCCTTGAACGTAGGCAAGGATGATCTTTGATCATCCCCCGAGACACTTAGGTCAATCCTTTAGGAGTCTGTCATAATAAACTGACATTTCATCAAGTATATCTTCATCTATAAATTGTTCAAGTCATCAATCAAACTACATGGTCTCTATGTGTATAACATAGGAAAGGCTAATCTGTTGATCAGCCCCCAAGGCCTCTAGGATAGGTCCTTAGGTTAGTCTCTTGGTCAAAATATCATAAAACCCCAAAACATTTGAAAATATAAAATTAAAACATTTGAAAATCTCAAAAATACCAAAAACAGCCTCAAAACATTGCAAAACTCCAAAAACATCCAAATATTTAAAAAAATCCATCTGTCTCATCTCCCTTTCACTCATAATAACATCACTCATAATAAACGATTGTCATCCTCAACCTTTGGTGAAACAATTAGAAACAAGTCTAGCAGGTGACAAAGTAAATCTCAAAATGTCAAGTCTCAGGTCTAAGTGAGTACATAAACAAGTTGGTGAACTCTTTGTGTCAATATCCTCTTATCCAATCAATCACATTTCAATGATCTGATAACATCATGTCCTAGGATGTATCCTTCCTACAATGGCCATTATTTGTCAAAAATAACACTTTGGATAAACAAAATGGCGTGTCGTCATCCACTAACATGTCCTCAGATGCATCCTTCCTACAATGGGAATTATCTTTTGGCAATAGTTTTGGTTCTTATCCTTAAAAAACACATTCCTTTTTGGTTAGAGGTATTGAATAACATCAACTTTTTTGTTTAGTTTATCTTTTTCTTTTGACATATATCGTTGTGTTCATTCCAATAACCTCTCGATGATGTCCAAACAAATAGATTTAGAGAGATAGGAATGGGGCAACGATCATTATATTTTTTCTACTATGCTTGTTGGACATCCTTGTAATATGAATTGGCGAATACTTGCTTTGTTAGATATGTATGGAGGGTGTTTTGGGAAGCTTGTTGACTATTGCATTGATAGGTTATACCTTTCTGTGTTTTGGTCTAAGATGTTTGAAACTTCTAAAGTGCGTCCTAGCAAGGTTTCCATATGTTAGGTGTGAACAACGATACTCCTATATTTTTTTCAAGTCAAAGTACATCACACTAAGTACAATGCCATCCTAGTTCTTTATACCTTGATGCATTGTGCTTATGCGTGTTATCAAACATAAGGTAAGTGACACTTTTAAAATTCAAATTCTTGATAAGAAAATCATCCATTTCTCATCATCATCTCTCATAAAGTTGGCTTGTTGGATCCTCTTGTCATCATTTTATTTCTTCTTTTTTGCACTAACATCATGCCAAAATAATTAATCATCATCATCAATGCATCCATATTGCATCCACAAACCATCAACATTCTATAATCATCCCATATACATGTTCATCATCATAATATAGATCTGTTAGTCTAAGTATCTCATAAAATCATACATTTACATAAAGAATCCAATGCATAATCATATAGGCATTATCACATCATCCATCTCACATGCATTGCATGTTCATTTAAGTTGTTTAAAATAATATAGATTGGTTATTCTAAGCATCTTAAAATAATCTCATAACCATCCATACGTCCATCTTGAACCTCTTTATCGTGACATCAACCCTCAAATCGAATATTTTCGCTCAATCTTTCGAGGGGCCAATGTACTAGTGTACTTCTTTCCACTTGGGCATCCGAAAAAAATAAAAAAAAATTGAATTTTGATCGTGGTAAGTTTACTTTAAACCAACGCAATAAGTGAATTGCTTCAAAGAGGGGAAAAATGTAGACATGCAAAATTAGCACCATGCATTTAATTAGGTCATATTCATCTATTCATCAAGTAAATCAAGGTTCATTAAATCCATTCATCAAATAAATCAAGTCTATTTAAATCAATATATCCTAAGGTCATCCATTTGAATTAAATAAATCAACCTTGTTTAATTTAAGCTTAACATCATCCTTTTAATTAAATAAGTCAATTTTTTATTTAATTAAATCTAAAACATCTTTCATCTCCCTTTGATTTAGTTTAAATCCCTAAATCTAAAGTCAAATGGGTCAAATCACCTAATCATCATCTTAAATTAATCAAACCACTATTAATATAATCTAATCACCCATCACATCCCCTATCTTTTCCCACTTGCACAAATAAATCAATTAACTCATTTATTAAATCCTCATTTTCCCTCAACAAAGCATCTTTGGAGAATATTCCTTCAAGTTTGAATTTGAAAACAAGTTTACTTGTCCCTTCCAACATGGCAATAACTCCCCTCTTACATGTCCCCCACTTGGAATTTAAGTATCTTTTTCTCCCTCCAACAATCCAAATTTGAATTTGAAAAGGCCATCTAATCTAATTTAAAGGCACATTAACCAAAACTTGCACATCCTCCATCCACTCACAAGGTGACAAGTGGCTCCTTGGTATTGGCTAAGTCTTTATCCCACATTGCTCCATTTTTGGCACTCTTTTAGCTCGAGATTCTATAAATAGAAGGCTCATTCTTCAACAATCCATCCACAATCTTCATGCAAAGTTACTCTCTTCAATTGAGAGCTAATTTTGTCCACTTCACTCCATTTTCAAGGCATCTTCATCATTTGAGTTTGTGAAGGATTGGGGAAGGGTCACTTCTTACAAGTTAGACCAATCCACTATGGAATAGGTATAGATCATGCTTCTTTTATGTTTTCAATTAGTTTCCTTGTAAGCCATGATGTATTATTTCATAGGAGCATATGTAGATGTGCATAGCTTGAACTAACTGATTGCTAATATGTGTTTGAGATTTTAGTTGTTTGCAGATTTATAGTGCACACAACTACTTATAAAATTTATGGCATGCTAAATATAAAGGACAAGGCTACCTCATGCAAAGAAGATTACCTAAGAACACTAAATAGTTATAATAGCCACCATAACCACATTGTTTAGCAGGGCGGCATTGACAAGGGAGTAGAAAATACTTGAAATTTTTCAAGTGGGTTCTTAACAAAGTGTTCTAGCTCCACAAAAATATTCACCTATTAGTGACCAACATAAGACATGCAATTTATAGTAAATATCAAGGGGTCTTGATAAATACAATTGACAAAGAGATGCAAAATGAAGAGATAGAAATGATTCCACCTTGAAAATTGAATGAGAAAGTTTTGAAATTGATAAGGATCACAATAAAACCTTAAGGAAGCATCCAAAGGTATTTCAATCCTAACATGACACCCAAGTCTATAAAATTAGGGCATCTATTTAAGTTTTGTAATAATAGTCAAAATCCTTGGAACTTCACTTTAATATCTTGAACATAGCTATACAAAAAAATTAAAACCCACCTTATAGGAAGTGTCTTCTAAATTACAATCATTATATTTATACACCTGAAAAAAACACATGGGTTCAACTCAACACTTGGTGATGACATCTAGGCCAAGCCTATTAAAAATGAAAAAGGAATAGGATATGTGTAGGATCATGATGGGCCAAAAAGTGGCGATATGTAACTAAAATGATGGCCCAAGTGGCTGATGACTTTTTTTTTACTCAAAATTGATGAAATGAAAAGGGTTTTTAAAGGAGATTCTCAGCTTTCCACTAATATAAATTATGTTTTACTTTGAATTTAATAAATTATTACTATTCATTTTCTATTTGAATTAAAACTAAAGTCTTGATTGATAGGTTGATTGAAAAACATCTATAGCTTTCAAACAATATCACAATTTTTGAATTTGAAACATGTGTCACATTATATGCTTCACATACTAAAGGATTAAAAAAAATAAAATTGAATTTTATGAATTTTTGACCAAGTTAAGGTGGTTAGATATACGAGTTATATATTTTTTAAAATTTGTAATAAAAAAATCATAATTAATTATTTACTTGAAAAAAATTACAAAAAAATATGCATCACATCGGGACATGAGTCCTTTACTTATATCTATAATCTTATAAAAAAATATTATCATTTTATTATGGTTAGGATGGTCAGACAAACACCTACTTCTTATTTTTTCCCTAAAATTTAAATACTACTGCATTGAAATTTCAAATTTTCACCAAATAGATTTAAAAAAAAAAAACCCTAGTAGTTGAGAAACTACATTCAATTTGCTACATGATTCTATTCTTACATATTTTTGAAATAATATAGATAAATTATTCAAATTTTTATGTCAAGTTTCCTAACTCTGATTTTTCTGATTTTTTTGCCACTTAAGGGCCCATTTTTTCCATTATGATTCTGCACATACCCAATAGATCAATACTTTTTATTTCAAAGATCATGAAATAATGTGAAGGGAGAGCATATACACATATAAAATTTATAGTTATCCAAGCATAAACTAGCTATGTCTACATATACACACATGTAAGAAAGAAAATTAAGTTCAAATATAATTTATAAATGTGTTAGGACTACAACTACAAATTTAACTTAAAACTTAAAATTATATGTATACCTATGTTGTACTAACATCTTGAATGTTAGATGCATCTTCTACAATGATGGAATTCACCAAATCATCTATATTTTTATCCTTGAATAGATGTACCAATGATGTTTGTGGTGGACTATGTAAGCCATATGACATCAAACCTAAAGAGAGCATGTCCATAAAACCTAGATCGCCCATAGTTTTCTCAAGTGAATCACCAAATGTTTGAGCATATGTAGCATCAAAATGATTGGTGGCTAGATGCACTTGTGTGGAAATATTAAAATGATTAGTATATGGGTCATGCACCCTACCAAAGGATCTAGTTATATGATTGATAGTAGAATAGTATGAGTAAGATACAAGACCTTCTAAATCTAGAAATATTCAACCTTCATATGAACGAACATCTACTAAAGGCATCTTCAACTATGATTAAGTCACATGGTATGCTCTAATCAAGTCCCTAGACAATTTATGACCCATAGCCCTTTGAATCTATCCATCACCTACAATGTGGTTTATATCATTAGGAGATGGGATGCTTTCCATGACATATGCATATAAATGAACAAGTGACCTATGTGGATGCTTCATCGAGTGTCACCCCACATTATTTGTAGATATCCTCTAATCTTGTATTTTAATCTCAATAATAATATCAATTGCTTCTCATTGGGAAGCAATGGCATCTTGATCAGTAATAGGGCTCAGGGATGGAGTGATAACAACCATCCTCTCCCCAAATAAGGTCCTAAAATTTGGATCTTATTGATATACATGATAGTAAGCATCTTTGTTACAAATCCTACCACATTAGTGTACTGAATGAGGTAGTAAATCCAAGTAGTTCATATTGAGGCCTAAATCAACCTCAACATATAAGTCCTTACTAAAATATAATATAATTTGGTAATTATTTGGATAATGACCATGTGTACAAGAAATTAAGGATAAATCAATGGGCCATGATAGGGCATATGCACCTATTCACTTAAAACCTCTTGCAAAGAATAAAGGATTGAAGATGGGCTCTTGGGAGGGTTGTTGCAGCATTGATGGAATCATTGATGAGTTAGGCACAAAATATTGAATAATTATTTATTCTCCCACATATAGAAATAGTATACCTTGAAATTAACTTCTTCCAGTCTCCTCCACATGCCTTCACTCTTCCTTGCATTCACTTTGCTATGCCTTAGCTTCCTTCACTATGGTGTCACAACTTATGAGGGGAGTGGGAATTGGGAATAATTGGTTCCTATTTCTTATGGAATCTTCAACTATCCTCATCCTTTGGCACATTATTTTTTCTACTTTCCTATGTCAACTTATCTTTTATAATTCAATTCTCTCTTTTCTGTAATCACCTGCTTCCTTCTTTGACTACAAACATTTGTAGGGGGTTCCATGGGAATTAGGAACTAATGGTTCCTAGTTCCTATGGAACCTTCAACCATATCATTTTTTCTTGAGGACTTAGTCAATTTGGAATTTTGGGTTTAGGTGACCAAATAAGGTGGAAAGAAAGGGAAATTAACTAATGAAAGGGAATTTGGCTATCATTCCAAAGACATAGTTGACGTGATGACCCATGCTAAATATGTCAAATTGGTTGTCATCAATGGAAAAGAAAGGGGGGGCACAAAGTGACAATAATAACTCATCAAGTATTTTAAAAATAATTTTTGTATAATATAATGGAAAGTAGGGGCCTAAATTGGGGGTGGCTCAATTGGATAAAGCATCATGTTGCAGGAAAGAGGTCATAAGGTCCAGTCTCCTCCCACAAACATGGTATAGGAGGGTATGTCATGCCAACATTATCAGTAATGTGAATTTTCTTTACTAAGAACATTATAGTATATAGGGGGCTAACAAATTCCTACGGTGTAAATAAAGTATAAGCTTAACCATCACTTTCAAATGTGTGAGGTATTTATCTATAGTAGTGGGAATTACTACTAGTGAAAATAGGTTGTCAAACAATAATACTTAAATATTTTGAAATTTATAGAACATTGGAATGCACAAGAACATCTATGCATTATTTTGGCATCTTCTAAAAATCACTCAAAAATAAAATGTGCAATTCCACATCGGTGAATAGAAAATAATGTTGATGTAAAATAGGAAAGTTGGTGATGGAATATTAGCTAAATAAATGGCCAAGTGATCCTTGAAAAATTATAGGAGAGAGGATGACAAGGAATGGTCAAATGTAGCATAAAATTTGCGGGTATGATAAATTTCTTTGTTGTACTTTTTTCCATCACCTTATCAAGTTGATGACCCTAGTGATATGTAATGCTAAAGTATAGAAATGACATTAATAGAAGTAAATTTCATATATGTGAAGAGGATATTATATAGGATATAAAAATTCAAGTGGGGGAGTTTTTCCCTTAAACTAAGAACATGAGAAAATAATACATCACATGACACAAATCCCTACATGGAGATAGTTTCAAAAAATATAAAACTTAAAAACCATTATGCTAGGCTACCATACTTGCATATATTTCAACATGATAAAAATACATAAACATAAGAAGGAAAATAGTAGAATTGTTAAAGATTTTTTTGGGTCAACAAAATAAAAGAGACTTCATTGTGAAATTTGTCTCAATATCTTACATCATCACAAAAATATGGTGGTTCTAGAAAGCATTTTAAAATAAGAAGGATTCTAATATGATGATAAGAATGTGATGAATGTACCAAATGGGGAGTGTGTCAATGTCTATGTGGAAGATTTTGCATGACACTGTAATGATAGAAATTGTACACCATTCTTTGAGATGGTAGGGTAAGTGCAAAAAGGTGGGGGGCCATAAAGGGGGCTTAAGTGGCCACTTTTTTTTCTTCTGAAATTAGGAAATATTGACCTTGGACATGAAATTGGGGATAGTTACACTCAAAATTTTGAGATGAAACAAAAACAAGGATCGTAGTGCTCCGAGTCTACTTTCTAAACTACTAATTTATTTTGAAAATGGTTGAGATGAAGGGGTTCAAAAGAGGGGCCCACAAAAAATGGTTCTTTTTTTGTTAGAAAAGCATAATATAGCAACTTTTGTGGGTAATAAAAAGAAGAGAAAATGGGTCTCTCTTTCACTTCTAGGGTTCTGGACCTAAAAGGAGAGAGACCATTTCCAAGTTTACACCCAAGAAAAAACCCTTGACATTTCGATGCAAAGGAGATTGAAATCTAGAAAAGGGATTGTCCTAGGGATTGAATGAGATATAATGGGCAGTTCACCACCAAGTAAGAACATGGAAAAACAAATGGAATACAAAAAACAACTCTAGCCCTAGTTTGATGTAAACTTGATGTAAATGACTTAGAAATGAAAATGAAACTAAGCAAGAAGCTATAAAACTAACAGTGTGCATCTGGAAACTTGTTGGAGATGGAATTGAGCTCTAGAATCTTGAAAATGCCAATTTTTAAGCTTGGTGGAACTCATTCACCATTTTGTGTGAATCAGTCCAAGATCGAGATCTCTAAACATGGTGAAGTTTTGGCCAAATTGGTGTCCAAATCTGCAAATAGCTTTGAAAAACTCATGCAATGGGACTCATTCCCAACAAGTGGGGGATCACTCTCATTTTGTCACAAAGTGTCCCAAGAGCAGAATCTTGAACTAAAACTTTGCAAGCCTCTAATGATGGATATAATAAGCACTTTCCCATGAGTTTCATGCAAATTGCATGGATATTTTTCCCTAGATTTGATTTTATGTGAGTCTTCACAAATTGTCATGACAACTTTGACAACATTTGCAACTTTATCATTTTGGTGCTTTTGAATGCTTCAAATCCACTTTTCTTCAACCTACAAACCTCCAATCACACATTAAAGAGGGGAAAACTTGTTGATTTCTAGGGAATAGTAATTTTCCTAGGTCAAACCCATTTTAAGTAATTAAACCAAAATGATGAAATAAGATAATGGAGCATGAACATGAAATAATACAATTAGAACCTTGCCATGATGATGGATGTTGAATTGTTGCAACAATTGATGAATAATTCTACCCTTGAATTCCCTTGAAGACACTTGAATTCTCTTGTGAACTCAACTTGCTATTAAGAATGTTATCACAAAAGTCTTAGCTCACTTGATTATTTATACTTAATAATGCAAGAATTCCCAAAATTACAACACTACAAGCTGACATCAAATCTAGGAGAATAAAATATCATCAAAAATTGAACTTAGATTTGAATTTTGGTCACATGGGACTCATTCGCCACATGTGGAAAATGAGTCCCATCCGGCATAATGTATGGAACCAAAAATTAAAAGTGCTTAGAAAGGTGTAGAAATAGGTTTGGGACCAAAAAATTTAGGTGGGACTCGTTTGCCCAAAGTGAAAAATGAGTCCTAAATCACTAAATATAGGCCACACAAGCCAGAAACACCTGAATTATGATTGGTTACTGATTGGTCTCAATATTATCCTCGAAAAGATGCAATACATGAGGCTTGTGGATAAAAAATAAGGGAAATTAAAGCATAAGAAATCCAAATTATTAACGACAAGCCTAGAAGAATGTGAATGTGTGTAACAACACTTTAAAAAACTCTAAATAAGGCAAGATTAATGTTGATTATGATTAAAAATAATTTTATTATGGTTAGTTAATTGATAAGACCCTAGAAAATTGTGAAAGTTTGTTCCAACACTTCACAAAACTTTTGCAAGGCACCATTAAATTCCATTAGTTCGCAAGGGCGCAAGACCTAATGTGAATGTGTTATCCACATTACAACACTAAATCAAGGAAACATTAAACCAAAATTAATAAGGAGGACCCAAATGAGTGTGAAAATGTCACAAGACCCATTTTTCAACACTACATTTAGCCCCCACTTTAGTGAGAGGATGAACTTGCTTTAAACTTACACTAAAGTAGACATTCAAGAGAGGTTCAATCGTACCAATGCGGATGGTCCAGGATAACAAAGACTGAGGAGGAATTCAAGCCCCCAAGATCCAAGATCCTAAGTCAAACTGACATAAGCACAAAAGGACACGCATAAGGTGTATGATATGCAACATCTAGTTATGTGATCATGCAATTCCAATGACTAAAAGAGAGAAAAAAAGAACAAGTAAAAATAAAAATGTGGATCAAGCTTCAACCATTTTTCCAACATGATGTGGATCATATTTAGGATGTCTTTCTAAAAATTGAACACTCACTCTACAAAAACAAAACTCTTAGTTGTCCACTAGGTGAGTTATCCAAGAAGGTGAGACACATATGACCGATATGTGCTCACACACAAACACGAGTGGCTATAGAGAAAGTCATGCCTCAGATTGGGATTCTTGCTCAAACCATACCAAAGTTATACCTCCTAATAACTTTAATAAGGTGCCACATAAAAATGATTTTTTGAGCTTCATGAGACAAGCAAAACTTTGTATGCTTGGAGCTCATGAACAAAAAATGAACTTCAAGCTTCATGAGATAAGAAAATCTTTGTATGCTTGAAACTCATGAACAAAAAAGATGGCTCTACAGGCATGCAAATAGTGTTATGCAAGGTGGTCATATAATAATTTTTGTAAATGCCAAAAGAGTGTAAGGTACGTTCAAAAGGATTTTTCTTAGTTCATGCAATGTCTTACTCTTAGGGGGCATCATGCTTAGCATCTCCAAGAGAGGATAAATACAAGGTATCATCCCACATAACATCATACCCAATGCTTCCAAGAGATGACAAGTGAAAAAGGTCTCATTTTGTTTCCAAGAGAGGTCAAGTACAAGGCCTCATCCTGGGGAATATTTTATCTAATGTTTCCAAGAGAGGACAAGTTAAAATAAAGATCACATTCTTGGAGGAAATCAAGCTCAATGACACCACCAAGAAGAGGACATTGTATCATGGAAAAATGAATCTTTGGACATTTCCACGCTCATTTGGGTCTTTCTTGTGAATGTTGGCCTAGTTTTGCCTTGATTTAATGTTGTAATGTGGTCAACACATTCACAATAGGTCTTGGGTCCTTGTGAATCATTAAGAACTTTATGATGCCTTGTAAGAGTGTTGTGAAGTGTTGTAACACATTTTCACACTTTTCTAGGATCTTATTATTATAATTCACTTAAATAACTTCTTTTTATTATTTACCAAGCCTTATTTCAAAGTGTTGTAACAAACTTTTATGCTTTTCTTGGCTTGTCATCAATAATCATACCTTTCTTATGCTTTAATTGGCACCATTTTACGACTATAGGCTTTATTTAAGTGTATTTTTTAGAATAAACCCAATAAACATCATTTAAAACAACTTAATTTCTGACACCCACTTAAAGACCTTGAGTGGAACCCATTCACCATTAGGGGCGAATGAGTTTCCCTTGGCACAAAAATCGAAATAATTTCAAAATGTTGGAAGGTTTTTATTTTCTAAGACTTGAGGTTGGCTTGTAATGTGGTATTTTTCAGGAATTAGGGAATAATTGTGTATAAATATTAAATTTTTCTCTTCATTTTAACCCCATTTTAATCATTCAAGCACTCAACAAATCATTCATTAATCATTCAATCAAGCATTCTAGGCATTTTCAAGCATATTGGAGCTATTACTTGCATATCTCTAGATTTCTACTTCAAGGGTTTGGTGAGTTGTAGCATTGCATGTTGTTCATTCATCATTCTCTTCACTTATTTCATTTCATTTTCAAGGGTTTAATTACCAACAAGGAGTTTGGGAAAACCCTTATTCTATAACCCTTCAACCATTTTTCCCTTTCTTTATGTGTGATTTATTGGTCTTGTGTGTAGATTTCTCAAAGAGAAAAAACCTAAAAGTCGTCATCAATTTTTCAAATATCTTCAAAGTAATCAAAACCCTAATTGAAGCTTAGAGAACAACTACAGGTCAAATTCTATAGTTTCGGATCTGGAAACCTGTCAGAAGCAAAGTGCAGATTAGGAGGTACAGATTCAAATTTTGTTTTTCTCAAATTCTCAAAGTGGATTGATATGCCATAAATGGAATATGAGTCCCACTACCAAGCCCAAAAAAGAGCTTTTTTATAGTTTTCAGTACGCTTTTGTCTAAAACCTGTTCTGGCACAATCTTCCAAAAACCAGACTAATTCACGCATCTTGGTGTATGTGTCCTAGTGGGCTTCAACAATGAATTTTATAGGATTCTAGATGTCCATTCCAACCTTCTTTAGTGTCTAGGTGCACATCTTCAATTCCATTAATTTTTTGTAATTTTTGTTACTGTTTGTTTGCATTTCTAGGCCCTCTTGCATACAACACTATGTTTTCAAACATCTTGCTTTTGCTTATTTTTCATTCATCAATCAATATATTTTATCAATTTTTAGCATTTAGGACATTCCATTTAGACATATTTCAATCATATTTACATTAGTATTGAGTGACCCATCACGATTTCTAGTGTATCTCTCACCTTTTGGGTGCAAAAACCTAGAAGTGTAAGAGAACCCCCATATCAAAAAATTGTTGGTTCATGCACATTGAAAGAAAAAAAGAAAAATCACATAGTGAAACATGCGTACCGATGTATGCCCCCACTTTCAAGTGGTTTCTAACACCATTGTTGTGAGAAATTTCTTTAAACTAGAAGGCATGAGAGCTTATTCAGAAATCCATATGCCAAGTCATATGTTTCCAATTAGCTACATCATGAAAAAGATAGTATGTCACATGCGAGAAAACTTAAGGCATGTCATCCACATCCCAATCTTGCTCTGATATGTTCATGAAAGGTGATCAACTAGCCAAAAGAGGAAATGAAAAGTGGCATAGAAGAACAAGGCTAACTAACCCCTTGCCCCCACTTAGTGCAGGACAAGGGTGAGTTGAATAGGATGAAAGTATGCATTAGTTAGAGGAATTAGGTGATTTAACACAAGGAAGAGCACCACAGTCCCTAAAATGATGAATTTTTTTATTTAAATCATTAAATTTATTAGTAGCATGACCATGAACTCTATGATAAGAAAAAAGAATGTTTGTAGTAAAATTTCTTTCAAGTTTTTGGAGAGAGAGATACCAAGTGATCTTGGAGGATTCTTGACAAGATACCCTCTTGATCAATGGTAGAAGAGGTTCCTTTATTTTGCAACAAATACATCTCTTGCTTAGTACAAGATGCCATACATACAAAAGACTTTAGATTTTGAGATTTTGTTCTCTCCTTTACAGGAGGGTGTAAAATCTAACAAATTCAAATCATTAGTTTTTTTCATGATGAAATTGACATTAAGCAAATATTTCCATGTTTCTTGTGTTTCTTTCAAAGAATCTTTTGTAATAGTGTTGATATTAAGTGAAGGCTTGTTTATTTCTATCAAAGGACAATAACCAAGACCATGAGTTGTTTCTTGCGTGATAGTCTCTATAGGGACACAGATGTCATGTTCTCTAGCACTACATCCTTTTTCACTATATCCAAGTTGTTTCATAAACTCATAACCTCTTCCATAAAGATTTTTCACTTCTTTAGGACTTGGTGGTTGTTGATATTCAGTTTCGTCAAAGTTTGTTGTGTAATTTGTTGTCTTGTGTTTTGAAGTGGTTAAGGTGGATGCTTTTGAAGGGTCTTTCAAATTTTGTGTTGAAATTAGTGCTTTTTATTTTCCCTTGTAATAGTCTTTGTTTATGATCTTGTATTCTCCCATGAATGTTGGTTTGAAGTCTAAGGAACCCCAATTATCTTCTAATAGCTTTGTGACTTCTTCAATGTTTTTTTCTGTCTTTCTATTGCATGAGTGCTACTTGTTTAGTTTGTGTTAATGTTTTCAAGGGGTTTTCTTTGTTTTCCTCAATTTGTAAGACACAATAAGGCTCATGATTAGTGCCAAGTGTGTACATTGTGTTTTTGTAGACATTCTTCATTTTATAATGAACATTAGAAGGGAGCCCATTCATTGCATGAATCCACATTCTACCTAAAAGAAGTTTGTATGAAATATTATTAGGCATGACATGAATATGTGTGTCTAGTGTAGCTTTTCCAATTGAAATAGGAAAATTAATCACACTAAATGGTTCCCTTCCAATGTTGTCAAATCCACTAATAGATTAAGGGACTTGTTGATTTATTTTTTATCCACATGAAGCCTATCCAAGAGGTTTACACTACACACCTTAAGGGTTAAGCCATTGTCATCTAGGTGGATCTCAAAACCCTAAAAATTCAACTATTCCAATTTCCCTTGAAATCAACACCATGTCAAAGTGCTTGGGAATCTAGACTCAAAGTAAATTGCATGGGCGAAAAAGGAGTTCATACATGTGCCATAGAAAAATTCCCCCTTGTCATTTTCATGGCCACTTAGGTCTTGTTTCATGGTGTTTGATATATTTTGCTTTGATTTTATGATGTAACATGGCTTGAAAATGCATATTTAGGTACTAAAATTCAAATAAAGACGTCTTGTGAAGATGTTGTGAAGTTTTGTAAAACATTTTTACATTCTTCTAGACTCTATTCATTACAATTCACCTAAAAATCATCTTTTTACACATCAAAAAGTCCTATTTTGAAGTCTTGCAATGTCTTGTAACAAGATTTCACTCTTTTCTAGGCACAACTTCACTATTTATCATTTTCTTATAACTTATTTGACCCATTTATGCCCTCATATTCTTTAATTAAGTGTATTTTTGAATATAAGCTCAATAAACAACATTAAATGCAACATAATTCCCGACACCCATTTTTAGGTCCTAGGGGGGACCCATTCGCCATGGGCGGTGAATGAGTCCCCTTTGGCTCTAAATTCAAAATATTTTAAATTCCTTTCGGGTTTTTATTCAAAAAACCTTGATGTCAGCCTATGATTAGGTATTAATGGGTTACTAAGGCACAATATTGTATAAATAAGTGATTTTCACCTCATTTTACATCTCCTACAATATCCTCCAACATTCACATATGATTCCAAGCATTCAAGCATCTTACAACATCTCATGAAGAATTATTCAAGCACTTTGGAGCATCCATTGACATTACTTCATATTTGCATCATCAAGGGTTTGGTAATTTGATAGAATTTCCATGTTTGTTTACCATTCTCTTGCATTTCATTTTTTCATTAAGGGTTTGATTACCAAAAGTGGGGTTTGACCAAGGCAAACCCCTGTTTGCTAACCCCCAACCATTTTTCCCCTCTTGTATGTGTGTTTGTATACTTTTGTGTGTATATTTAACAAGATTTTAGGTGTTAAAAAGTGGACAACAAGTCAACTAGGTTCTTCAAGTCAACTCATTCATATTTCAAGCTTGGTGGAGGTTTTCTGTCTATTTCCTATAGAATTGACTTTGATAACTCAAAAGGAAGATGTTTCCAGATATGGTGTTGTAGAGTTGTATCTTGATTTCTCAAAATTTTGGGAGAGTACTAATTCACCACTAGTGGTGAATGAGTCCCACCTTAGGACTGAAAATCTAAATTTTGTCAGATTTTGGATCCCGATAGTTAGAAACCAAATTTTGACACTTTTTCGCTAGGAGGAGTAATTAGCCACCCTAGGTGAATGAGTCCCATAGTAAAATTTCAGTAATTTCAGTCAGCATTCACAACATTCTAGATTCATCAAACATTGCCCAGGTGCACTATGTTTCATCCTATTTCTTTTTGTTTTGTATTATTTCTTCATTTAATTCATTGTTTGCATATCATAGTGTGTTTTCAAAGATGGCATAAATCTTAGTTTTGCATTCAAATTAATTCATTCAAATCATTCATTTTCATTTATATTACTTCATTTATCTTAGACAACATCATACATAACATAATTTGAATGAACCCTTAGCATTTTTGGGCTCTATCTCTCTCCTTTTAGGTGAAAACCCCTAGAAGAGCTAGAGAAGCACATAGAAACCCCAAAATCCTATGGTTCATTTTGGTGAACCTACATTTTGGAAACTTTGCATTTCTAATTTCATTTACATATTGCATCCTAGATTACATTTGCATCAACATTCAATTAGAACATTGTTTTGTTTTTGCATTCTAGGCCTTTTCATATTGCATGAGTGAAAGATTTGTTTAGATTTCATTTTTGCATTGCATATCATTGAAAAACTAAAAATATGCATTATGTATCCTTAATTTAATTCTTTAGAGCATTAGAATTATCTTAAATATTATGAAAAAAACAAAAAAAATGTATACTAGGACTCATTTTCCACCTTTGGCGAATCAGTCCCTTTGCACTTTTTAAATAGCATTTCTAGCATTTTTCTGGCATTTTCCTGCATTTTTTTTTTCTTTAGTTAATTCTTTGTTACAATTAGTAGCATTTTTGTTATTGGCATTTAGACATTTTAGATTACCTTGCACTTGATTTCACCTCTCTCCTTTGTGATATTTGTATGAGTGTTTGGTGCCCCGTTGATAATACTTTGGTGAGATGAAGTTCTGGACTCATGGTACCCCGTGATAACACTTTCATTGTGGAATTTGGGATCTCAAGAGCTCCTACTCCTAGTATGTACAATGAAGCATTCAACACTAACAATACTACTTCTATGTCTTCAGCTTTCCATCCAATGAGTGTTGACACACAAAATAACTCTCTTCCTCAAGATAAGGTCATTAGTATTTATGAAGAATTTTCACATTTACAACAAGACTTGTCACTTGAAAAAATTTCCACAGCTACCATACCTAATATTGATAATCTTCATTATTTGATTGAAAGTGATGATGGCTTGCAAGTGATGAAGAATTTTTTTGAGATTTACAATAAGCATGCCTCTTCTAATACCCAATTCGCAAACAATCCTATAAGCCAAGGAGGACCTCAAGTTCCTCTCCCTACAACCATAACATCCATACCAACTTATACCACTCTGTAAGTCACCAGAACTATGCAACATGTTAGTTATGTGGTTCCTTCTTTTGCAATTCCACCTAACATTCCTACTTCTCTTGTGGCATCACAAGTCCCCTCCACTACCTTTACACCCCTTAGTATTCCTTTCACTTTCCCTAACATCACTTACACTCCATCACCATTTTCTCTTGCACCTCAACCTACATACCTTGGCCTTATCCTTACACAACTCCTTAACATTGATTCTTTCATGCAACATCAACTTTCCACCATTAGCCAAGGTCAAACCACTCCACCCACATATCATGTCTTTAGTAGCCCCTTATCCTTAGAAATATTACATACCCTGATGCCACAAGGGATAAAAATTCCTCGGTTTCAGTAATATGGAGGTAAAGGAGACCCTATCAACCATGTTAATGCTTATACAACTTTGTGTAGTGATTTTTTCCTTGATGAGAAGCTCTTAGCCAAAAAAATTCCTAGGAATTTGAAAGATGCTGCAATATAGTGGTTTTCTAACTTGCCTAATCATTCCATCTATTCCTTCAATCAACTTGTGGATGCTTTCATAACTAACTTTCAAGTTCACATGACACCTAAAAAGACAATGGTTGACCTCATGAGATGTAGATAAAACATAGACAAAAAATAACTAATTTTATCTCACACTACCAATCCTTGTATGCTCAAATAGATGTCAATATTCCTAATGCACATCTGCAAAAGATGTTTATCAAAAATTGCACACAAATCTTTAGGATAAGCTAACTAAAAATTCCCTTCATTTATGCACTTATGCACAACCCCGTGTGAATACTATAACTTAGTTTCAAGTTGTGATTTAAAATCCACTTCTAGATGAGCTGAAAAACCTGAACACAACAATCAAAACCATAATAACAATAAAAAAATTCACAAATCAAATAGAGGCTTCTTATAGTTTAATTTTCCTTCACAACTGCAACCAACCCAACAACTTCAAAATCAAGTGGCAATTGTTAAAGCAGTGGTGCATTATCATTATGGGAACCCCAAGAGACAATTTACTCCCTTACCCGATACCCTCCATAATACAATGAACCAATTAATTCAACAAAACATGCTCACTTTGAGACCCATTAGACCACTTGATCCAAACCAGCCATTACCACCCACCTTCAAACCTAATGATTATTGTCATTTTCATCGCCAAAATGGACATTATAATAAAATGACTACATGGATTAAGACACACAATGGTTTTGCATGCCCTACGATCAGATCGATCGTACTCCCCTTACAGATATGACCGAAAACATTAGATGTGACATTTTCTATAATTTCACAATCCAACCAATTTTGTTTGTGGCTAGGCCACCCTTGGCTTCGCTCAATGAAATTAGTCCCATTGGTTGTTCAAAAGTGTTTGAAGTTTCCACATGGAAATGAAATATATACCATACATCATAGTGGTTTTAATCTCATCCTCTAAAGGTAACTTTTCATTGGGATATTTTTAGCCCAAACCTATGGAACCGATTACTCCTCGTAAGGATTTATTTTTCATGGTATATCAAAAGTTTAAAGCCAAGAGGATAGTTGAATTGTCTCTTAGTGGTACATCCCCATCCACTTCTACACCTCCTATCATAGATGAGACCATGGTCCAACCTGCTTCCAACCCTGACAAACCATTACCAATTCCACCATAATCCAACCCTTCCCATTCTAAGTGACCAAGAGATGTTGAAAGTAATCCAATCTTGCCACCACACATAAAAAAAAGTGTATAAAGCTAAGGAGAAAGTGATTGATCCATCTCCTTCTGAAACAAAGGATCCTATAGTTGACCAATCTACTCTTACATCTAAACAAATTCAAAATAGAATTAAAAGAAATCAGGATGCTAGAGAGTGTCGTCATCGTCATTGTTTTCACGCCCAAAAAATACAAAATGAAAAAAATAAAGAACACCAACCTCCACCTTTGATAGAAATAATTCCTGATAATCCTCTTGTTCCATCACAAGATAGTCCATCACCACCCTCACAACAAACTGAACCTATACAACAACCTTCCATGTTGGTACATCCTTCCTTAGAGATTACTCTTTGCCCTCCCATCATGATTAATTTTGATGAAGACGATGATGAGGAGATTGCTAAAATAGATGAAGAGGTGCATCATAATTTGAATTCTTTATTCTCCTCTTCTATGAGCTTAGATGATAAATATCTCATACCAAGTGCACAACTTGATGATTATCCTTGTTTGGCACTTGCAATTCCTCCATTGGATAGTTAACTTCCCTAATAGTATGATGACCATGATTGGGAGGCAGATGACCTATTAGATGGTTGATTTGCATGTGCCTTGTTATCCTTTCTACATCTTTAATTTTCTTTTTATTTCATGTGTGTATTGTGTTCCCCTGTCATGTGCATTTTATGTTCTCTCTCTATTTGTGAACTTCTTCTATTCGTATCTCTATTCTTCTATTTGTCATGCATCTTCACTTTTTCATTTTGTTCACCTTTCACTTTTTTTTTTGGTTATTCTTTTGGGGATGATGCAAAGTGTAGAGATGCCCAATATCTCTTCCATGTTGACCCAAAAGGTCCCTTTTCCTTTTTCTTTGTCTTTTCCTGTGTTTTTATTTTGGGGATGACGCAAGGCACTGAGACCAAAATGTCTCCTTCATGTTGACCCAAAATCTTTTTCATTTTCTTTCATTTTCTTTCTTTTCACTTGTGTTTTCCTTTTGGGGATGATGCAAGGAATTTAAGACTGCAACATCTCTTCCATGTTGACCCAAAATGGATATTTTTTTCTTTTTGTTTTTTCTCTCTATGTGTCATTCTTCTAGTTCTATGTGCTTTGGGGAATGATGACAGTTTTGAGCTCTTTCATAAAAGCATTACAGCTACGAACATACTGACCCAAAATCTGTAGATCCCTTATGTGTTTAGTTTGCTTTATTTTTTGGGGGGAAACTCCTTTTTTTTTTCTTTTCATTTTCCTTGACATGACATAGCCTAACTTCAAAACATATGACTTGGCATAGGGCTTTCCAACTTGGCTCTCATGTCTTGTTTTACTTTTCACATTCTCCTTCCTTTTCCACTTTAAATTAATTACTCATAGAACAATGTGTATCAATTCCTTTAAAGTGAGGGGCATACATTACCATAATTCATTTGCATTCTTGGTTCTTAGTGTAGCCTTGTCATTTATATGATGCATTTTTTACTTTGTGGATGACATTGGGTGTGATGTCCTTCATAAGTGTAATCTATCTTAGCATATTACATTCCTCTTATGGCTTGATGTGACTCACTGCATCTCCTAAGTCATGAACATACTATTCTTTGATTGGCCCTCTCTTAGATACATTACACACAATGTTCCCTAAGTGACTGACCTTACATGAACTTAAGAAGACTCCTTTGAACATCTTTTGCATTAAATTTTTAAATTTTTTATTTTTTCCACCTTGCATAACACAACTTGCATGATTGTGGTACCCCCTTTCCTTTTGTTCATAAACATTCCTTTTTCCTTGTGGAACCTTGTTAAAGTTATCGTGAGGTATAACTTTGATATGGTTGAGCAGGAAGCCCACCTAGTCCCCATAGCCACCTTTGTGTTTATGAGTGCATACCAACTAGCATATGTATCTTACCTTTTTGGGCTTTCTTACCCCATGGATAGTCAAAATTTTTGTGACCCCAAAGTGAGTACATTTGGGCCTTCTCACCTGAAAAACCAGGGTGATCCCACAAAGCTAGTTTAAAATTTCTAGGAGATTCTAATTTTCATTGAAATCACATATTTTTAGAAAATATAATGATTTAAGCCTTTAAAATTTCCATTTAAAGCATTCCAATTGAAGCGGGTTTGATCAAACTGCCTTAGATTAAATCCCCTTGGATAGAACCCCGATAGTTTTAAACCATACCTATAATAGAGTTTCCTTTATACCTATCAAAATGCTGATGAAAAACTACTTTTGATTTACCTTTTGGGGGATCAAATAAATTCATTTATAACTTTTTTTTTTTAATTATGTAGTCCTTATTATAAGCTTCCCAAAAAGTATAATTTTAAATAGATTTAATTTTATTATTATATTTATTTTTTATTTCTTGTGAATGTACGTTTTTCACCGAAAATCAAACTCTATGTTTTGCACAAGTTGAAAAATGGAATATTATAAGAAAAACTTGAAAAATATGAGTGTACTATATATTGAAGTCCTTGATCCAACAAAAAAATAATAATTTTGATACATATAGAAAATGTTGTGTTATACGGCCCGCCTATGTCTAAATTATAATTGGTTTGACTTCAAAACATGATTAATGAAAAAATATTCAATAAAATACTATGAAACCAATTGGAAGCACTAGATATCATAGTTACAAATATAAATTTTTAAAAAATAGAATTTTATCCTTCAAGGAAAAAATTTTAGGTGTCATATGGTGAGCATCACTCCTTAAAAATGGTCTTTACTAAAAAAAACTAGTTTTTGAAAGAGATGGAGAAAGAAGTGCAATAAAATTCAAAAAAAATTGAAAAAAATATATTTAGAATCTATAGAAAAAATGTCAAAAATCACTAGTTTGCATCATCTTCAAATTCCTCACGATTTAGCAGCTATAGGTGCTTGAAAGCGAAGATTTAGTTAGAAAAAATTAGTTCAGTGTCCAGTTTGGAAAAAAATTATAAACCAATACTTGTGGGAGCACCCACCATCACATGTTATGTTTCCATAGAGTGAGTGTACATTCTCTTTTAGCCTAGATCTAATCCACAACTAGCTGGACTAATGATCAAAGCTTCGTCTGATTCTCAACACTTGTGTGTTCCTTTGTTCTTATGCTTAGTTTTCCAAGGGATCTTCATCCTAGGGGCTTGATCATCCCTCTTGATCATTTTCATTCCATCTTGCTAACATAGATGTGTTTTAACCCTCCTCTCGATGTTCATGGCTACTTTAGTGTGAGTTTGAAGCAGGTTCATCCTCACACTAAAGTGGAGGCTAAATGTGTTGTAGAAAAATGGTCCCTTGTCATTTTCATGGCCTTTTAGGTTTGGTTTCATGGTGATTGATATAATTTTTATTGATTTTATGATGTAACATGGCTTGAACATGCATATTTAGGTACTAAAATTTGAATAAAGACATCTTTTGAAGGTGTTGTGAAACATTTCTACATTCTTCTAGACTCTATCGATTACAATTCAGCTAAAAATCATCCATTTACACATCGAAAGGTCCTATTTTGAAGTGTTGTAAAGTCTTGTAACAAGATTTCACTCTTTTCTAGGCACAACTTCACTATGCATCCCTTTCTTATGAATTATTTGACCCCTTTATGCCTTCATATGCTTTAATTAAATGTATTTTTGAATGTAATCCTAATAAACAACATTAAATGCAACATAATTCGCAACATTTATTTTCAGGTCCTAGGTGGGACCCATTCAACATGGGTGGCGAATGAGTCCCCCTTAGCTCCAAATTCAAATAATTTAAATTTCCTTTTGGTTTTTTACTCAAAAAAACTTGATGTCGGCCTATTATGAGGTATGAATGGGTTACTAAGGCACAAGATTGTATAAATAAGTGATTTTCACCTCATTTTACATCTAGAATATCCTCCAACACTCACATATCATCTCAAGCATTCAAGCATCTTACAATGTCTCATCAAGAATTATTCAAGCACTTTTGAGCATCCATTGACATTACTTCAAATTTGCATCATCAAGGGTTCGGTAAGTTGCTAACATTTGCATGTTGTTAGTTTATGAAATTCTCTTGCATTTCCTTATTTCATTAAGGGTTTGATTACCAAAAGTGGGGTTTGACCAAGGAAAACCCCTATTTTCTAACCCCCAACCATTTATCCCCTCTTACATGTGTGTTTCTAGACTTTTGTGTGCAGATTTAACAAGATTTTAGGTGTTGAAAAGTGGAGAACAATTCAACTAGGTGCTTCACATAAAATCATTCATATTTCAAGCTTGGTGAAGGTTTTCTATTTGTTTCCTACATAATTAACTTCAGCAACCTGAAAAGTAGATATTTCTAGATCTAGTGTTGTAGAGTTGTCTACTAATTTATTAGAATTTTGGGAGAGGATTGATTCACCACCAGTGGAAAATGAGTCCCACCTTAGGACTAAAAATCCAAATTTTGTCAAATTTTAGATCCTGATAGTTATAAACTAGTTTCCAATACTTTTTCATGAGGAGGAGGACTAATTTGCCACCCTGGGTGAATGAGTCCCATAGTGAAATTTCAGTAGTTCCATTCAACATTCACAACATTCCAGATTCATCAAACATTTCCCAAGTGCCCTCTGTTTCATCCTATTTCTTTCTCTTCTGCATTATTTCTTAATTTAATTCATTATTTGCATATCATAGTGTGTTTTCAAAAATGGCATAAATCTTAGTTGCGCATTCAAATTCATTCATTCAAATCATTCATTTGCATTTAGATTACTTCATTTAGCTTAGACAACATCATATATAACATAATTTGAAGGAACCCTTAGCATTTTTGGGCTCTATCTCTCTCCTTTTAGGTAAAAACCCCTCAAAGAGCTAGAGAAGCACATAGAAGCCCCAAAAACCTATAGTTTAGTATGTCAAAGTTTGGTCAAAACAAGGTATAGGGGGGCAGTCAGAAAGGAAAATAAAATTATGACTCAGAACTAGTCAAAAACAACATCAAATCAAAGAGTTCATCAATACAAACGTAAAGCCGCTCATTTTGCTGAAATCTAAACCCATATGCGAGAATTATTGTGAGTCAAAGTTGATGGGCCCTAGGATTGACTAGGCCATATAGATGATAATGTCAACATAATGTCAACATGCTAACAAAACAAGTCCATACCATATGGACATGATTTGGATCAACTAGCGCCTACCACGTGGCATCTGTATGCATAGTTAGTAGTGAGATGGTAGTCCATTCAACATGTGACGTCAGCATTTTTGATGAATCAACATTTCACATGTCTTTGTCAGTGAATGGAATGGTGCCACATGGCCCAATGAGGTTGTGTCATGTGGCACCTTGTACGTTTCCTTCTGGTCTTCATCAATTGCAATGTTTTATTTTATTCACCAAAATTGTAAAGGGGGGAGGGGGTAGGTCAAACCCTCAACCCCCACGTTGCCTGCCGACCACTCCCACTATTACACCCGCTGGGTATTTGTTACACATATATGGAATCAATTTGTTTTGTTATGTTCAATGTTACATTTGCTTGGAAAAAAATAAAAAGGTCAGCGGGGGTTGAACTCCTAACCCCTACCATCCAAAAGGTAACGTTCACCATTGCACCATGAAACATTTTGAATATACATATGGGATGTATTATTTTTAAAACTTTATTAAGCCCAAATTCCTTAAATTAAAAGTAAATAACCTTTAAATAGGTTATGAATGCATTCAATGAAGTAAAAAAAAAAACCCTAAACTAAACCACTTGAATATGTGAGGTATAAGGGGATTAAAAAAAAAATGGTTATGGGCTTAAGGGAAATGGTTATTTTTTTTATCTGTAATAAGGGATATTGGTTAAATTCTACCCTTAGAAGGGGTAAATGGCCCAAATTTGTGGTTTTGTATCAAAGGGGATGCAAGTGAGGCATTAGTCATCCCAATTTGGTTTATGATATTTAGATCAAGCATCCAAGGATCCAAATTGAGATCCAAGCATCTCAGTGACAAGATTTTGCATAGCATCCTAAGAGAAGAATTGTGATTCCAAAACTCTTTGTGCATAGATTCATCGAAAGATTGTGGAATTTGCACTTGAACGAGTGTTGTTTGGAATTCAAATTGAAGATTTATCTATTCCAAGGGTGTAGAATATTTTTGCATTGGTAAATCCAGTGTCAGGTAACCAGAGTGTTTTTGATACTTAACTTTATTCAGGAATGATATATTCAGTATTGTCTGAATCATGCTTTGTATGGATATTGTAAATGAGGCAAGACATCTCTATAGCTAGTTCACATTCAGTTGATGTTTTCAAAATGAGGACTACTTATGTTGTTATTGTTGGAAGCACTTGTTCAGTGTGAATTAGGAAGTTCTTGTAGGGTTTGAAACTTCTTGGTAGTGATAGTCAAAAGACCAAATGTTGTAAGAAAATTGCAAGTGACAATACTAATGGAAATTGATAATGCTTATTCAGTAGATCTAGAAACATAGCCCTGAGAGGTGAACTCCATAATCAAATGTGTCTCTAATCTTTTGGTTTGTTCTTAATGATGGCTTATGTTTAAATTCTATGAATAAACTAATCAATGAGCTCAATAAAGTGATGGATTGAGTTTACATATTTGATTCAAACCATTAATTAAAGATCTTGACATGAATTTGGAATTGGGTAAGTTAAGCAGCTGATTTCAAATCCGATAAATGAAGAACTTAGTTGAGTAAACACACTATAGAGTTTTTCAAATCAAGTGGTATCAAAATGGTTTCTTAGCTCAAGTTTGGTTAAGTGACCAGTTTGACAATTTTTTTAGTTAGCTCAATTTTCTCAATTTGCTTGGTTAAGTATATTACTAGTTTGTTCAAGTTTTCCATTTTGACCAGTTTAATAGTTTGCTAGTTTGCAAGTTTGCAAGTTTTTTAGGTGAACATCTAAGAGATTTTAGAAAGATGGCATCTGAGAAAGGGGAAGCTTCCAAGGTGATAATGTGTGCATCCATGATGGATGAATTCTTTTCCATGAAAAGGATGATTGAAGCACTCCACCAAGATAACTCCAAGAGGCTTCAAT